>CP116445.1:73433982-73968982 GCA_028216015.1 Quercus dentata
TAAACTAAGTTTAACACAATCACTTTAGTATCTTAGTGGTTATGAGTGTTCTCTTAAAAAATTCCTCTATAATGTTACAATTACCATGTAAAACATATTACAATAAATCAAACTTGCTTTATGAGTTCGTGCATTACAACTAACAAGTAATTATCTTGTGGGTTCCAATTAGCTTAACTGGTAAAATTTCTGATAGTTGAATAAGAGATCTGGGGTTCAATTCCCGCCTACACCAAACAACGATTGGTGTCTTGGTTTGATGATAAAGGGCTATCATCGGGAGCAGACGCCATAGGTTGAAACTCTCTAAAAAAAAGTAATTACCAATTTAATTATTTAACAAAAAATAATGATAACCAATGTTAATTAATTAAAATTATAAGTATTTCTATTAGTTTATGTAGGAAGTTCACAACATGGGGTAGCTAGATGCATAAGAAAACCCGCTATTTGTCATTTAGAGCAACACAATCACACATAGAACATTTTCTTCTATCTTTTTGACCTATTTTTACAGGACTTGGCAACTACAAAAAGCCCGTATGATTCATTACACATAACATTAATAAAATCCCAGTTTTTAGATCATAATTGTAATCCTGTGTTTTTAGAAGGATTTTTTTTTTTTTTTTTAAGAATACGAAGTATTTTAACACACACACACACACACACACACACACACACACACACACAGGCAAGAATGTCTTAAAAAAACTGACAATGGTGTATATTCAAAAGGACCTTCGTGTTTTCAAAGGTTGTAATGCATTGTAATGCCCCAAGCTTAAGAAAAAAATAGGATAATATTTTTTGGACCCTACGTGCCCCACCTACCCCATTCACTACCACCACACATTACACTCCCTTATCTCCCTCTTTGGCCGGTCAACTTCCATTTCACACAAACACAACACACTTCCCTCTTTCTGCCTCACACTCTCCCATTAGTCTCCACTCCTCACCACCACCTCCACCATCTTTTTCGGTGAAGTTTACTGGAAAACTCCTTAGGAATCTCTAAGGCATCTTTTTCTTTTATTTAAGGTAAAAAATCCTAATCTTTTTGGTGGGTTTTTATTCTTTTGCTAGAGATTCTCTTTATCTAAAGTTTTGGAGTGATAATCTTGTGTTTATGTATATAGGTTTTGATTTGGTGGACTTATTTGATAAATGGGTTTGTGGTTTTACAAATGGTGGCTATCTAAGGTTTACTTATGGTGGAAATTTAGGGGTTTGGGTTCTATCAAGTGATAGTCAGTAAATCTAATTTTCCATTACTATTGAGTTTATTTGGAGCTAGTTGAAGATTTAAAATTCTTGTCTTGGTAGATATTGTGATTTTGCTTCATGGGTCTCTCTTGATGATGATGTGTAAATCTTATGGAAGTTACTAATAAATTGTTAAGATTTTAGTATTAGGGAGATGATCTTGAATTGGTTAATTTTATAAATTGGAGTCTATGCCTTGTGTAAGGTTGAATTTATTCAACCATCTAATTGGCTTTATTCCGTGCCAAATTTGCTTGTAATTCAGCATTTAGTAACCCTGTATTTAGGTGAGTTTGTTGTAAGGGTAGTGAGTGAGATAGAGTGAAGATTGCTCAAGAGTGTGCAAGAAAATGTGAGAGTCGCGGCTGGGACTCGCGGGTGGACTCATGCGGCGCAAGCCGCCGGGAGGAAAACTACACACGTGCCAAGCATCTTTGGAAGATGAACAGTCATGCTAGCTGGAGCACTACAGGACAAAACAGGACAAGCGGCCATACGGTTATCTCGCGACTGGAACTCGCGACTTAGTCAAGCCGCGAGGTCAAGCCGCGAGCCACCCTGTTTTGTAAAACCCGACGGTTCACATTCCACTCCCACTCTAATATAAATACCCCTTTTACCCACGATTGAGAGAGAGCCTTGAGAGAGAATTTTGAGAGAGAAACCTAGAGAAAAACAAGATTGATTCATCCATAATCTTCACCTAAGAGACTCTTCAAATTCCTCTACTCTCTTCCTCTCCATTGATACATCCTTGAGAGGTTCTTGGCCAAATCCTTTTTCACCATACCCATATCTGTGAGAAGGTTTATTTGGTGCTTCGAGGAAGCGATTAGGAAGGAACCAATCTACATTGGTTGATGCTATGGTCAAGTAGCGGAATCCGGTAAGCTAGAAAAGAAAAAGGTTCGGGCGCAACGTCGTTGAAGCAAGAAGCTTGGAGGGCTTAGGTACATCGGGTAGATTAGGCTTGGAGGGTCTATTGCTGTTCATGTATCCCAACTACATTTTCTAGTGGATTATTTACCGCTTGGAGGGCGGCGGAGAGGTTTTACGCCGAGGGCTTCGTTTCCTCTTCGATAACACATCGTGTGTTGTCCTTGTGTTTGCATCTCTCTTCCCTTTATCTTTGCCTTTTATTTTCTGCTGTGGATGTGATTTTAATTGGCTTAGATTGTTTTCCAATTCTGTATTAAGCTTTTGTTCATGTTCCGCACATTAATTGTTTGATATAAAGCTTGAATTGGTAATTTGTAATTTGGGGGTCTAAACGTTCAAGGGTGTTTATACACGTTTTTGAACTTTCATTTGGTATCAGAGCGGGTACACTTGTTGTGGTTTAAATACCTAAGTGTGATCCTTGACCCCTTGTGTCTATTTGCCATGGATTGTGCTTTGTATGACTCTTTGCATGATTTGGTTGGTGATGAATGTAACATGCCACATGTTTGTGAAAATGCCTCTATGAGTGTTAATCCTCATAAGTGTGATGACATGTTATTTGAATCTATGGGTGTTGTTGACAAACTCTTGAAGAAAAATGCTAAGAAGTTTCAAAAGAATTTGAGCAAGTTATTTTGTGAAAAGGATGATTTGATTGCTAAGCTCAATGAATCCAACAAATTGGTTGAGAAATATAAAAAACTTGCTGAAATTTCTCTTGAAAAGCTGAAAGAGTTTGAATGTTTGAATATGGACTTGGATGCTAAACTTGTTTTGTCTAACAAACTTATTGATGATCTTAAATGTGAAAATGAATCTCTTAAGATGCATGCCAAGTGTTTGATTGCTGAACCTATTGTTAAAAAGGATGAAAATATTTGTTGCAATCATGTTGTGGTACCCGATTTTGTGCCTAGTGTGTGTTCTACCTTAAAGGAAAAATCGGTGTACATTCCTCCACATAAAAGAAATCAAAAGGTGGAGAGAAAGGCTGTTAAGTCAAAGCTTCTGTTTAGGTCTCAACCTAAGGCTTTGGATGGATCTAAGTTTGTTCCAACTTGCCACCATTGTGGTGTGATTGGTCATATAAGACCTCAATGTCATAAGTTGAAGAGGGAACAAAACACATTGTGTGTCACCATGTGTGGTGCCTTTGGTCATCTAAGACCTCAATGCTCTAAGTTTCATGCTTTTAAAAGAATCAAAAGAAAAGAAAAACTTGAGCTTCTTGGAAGTTGTGCTAAAAAGGATAAACCGGATTTGAGTGATAATAGCATGTTGTTAAAGAAAGTGTTTAATGCTCTTAACTCCTTGTCTATGTGCATCTCCGGTTCTCATTCTTCCAACCCTCGTCTCACTTCTCATGAGACACTCATTCCAAACAATTGTTCTGTTTGGATGAGGAAGGGTTCCTATGGTTGAGCTTTGCTCCCTTGGTCCTTGATCTAATTCTTTCGATCTTTGTAGGACCCTTCATGCATTAGATGCTTCATTGTCATGCATTTGTGCATCATGCATATCTTTATATGCATTGTTTTGTTTTTGTTTTGATCTTACTTTTATGTCTTTGGTTTGTGTGTGTAAAAATCCAAAACCACATAAAATGTAGAAAATCAAAAATTTTGATCAACGTTGTTGAGTTTTGTCTCAAAACTTGTTTTGCCTTGTACCTTTGTGCTAATGGCTTTGTGCATTTTCGAGCATTGCTTGTTTCTTTGCACTCATATCACTTTGTGGGAGAAATCTTGAAATCTATGTGATTGTTGTAAATAGATCTTCAAACTTGTCATGAATGATTAGTGAATGGTTATGTTGATCTTGAAACTTGCATACACTTGTGTCTATATATCTTCCCACTCTTTATTTTTGTTTTTGCTAAGAAGAGCTCACCAAATGTAAATCTCCAAATGAAAAGAGATATTGAGCTGCAAAAGCCTGTCGCACATTCCAAAGATTCGACTAGGAAAAAGGGTAAGCGACCTTATATTAAAGAGAATGTTTATTCAAAAAGCCAAAGGCTTGTTCATTAAAGTGAAATATCAAATATCACTCTCACAATGAGAGGTGATTGTCTCAAGAGATCAAAATGATCAAATGTTATGGAGTCAAATGTAAAGCTCCAAGATATGTTATCAAGTTTTGTGGGAGGTCATATATACATATTTCTATAATTGAGATGGATCACTTGATCTAGTGCTAATTGTGTATGCCTTGGTTGAATTGATCATTGAAACTTCACATTAGACTAAGGACTATCTCATTGTTGATATCCACACACAACACACAAGTTTATGTTCAATAAATGCCATATTCATTTGTGTGATTGTACTTGATGAAATGTGTTTTCACATGCTCAATCTTTGTTTATTCAAGCGCAAAAAGATTTTTGAGTGTTTTAGGTGTTTTTGGAAAGTATTTTGTTTGAAAAATCTGAAAATTTGAAAAATCCAGTTTTGCCCTGTTTTGGCGGCTCGATCGCGGGTATGTCAAGTCGCGTGCCTCGATCGCATATTCGCGAGTACTTTTTGGCGACTTGTTCACGAGTGGAAGGTCCAGTCGCGTGGTTTACTCAGAGATTTTCGCGGCTCACCTCGCGACTCACTCGCTGGTAGACCTTCCAGTCGCGAAAAACACTTAGAAAAAATTCTCAAATTTTTGTCCTTGAGTGTTTTGGCGGCTTGATCTAGCGTCTTTTTGGCGACTCGTTTCAGTCGCGAAAATCGCGTGTTTTGCATATTGAGGGTTATTTTCAAAGTTGTTTTCAAAAAATTTTTATTTTTCCCTCCCGCATCATTCTCTTTGTTCTTACCTTCATCTCTTATCCTCGTTTCTCCTTAACCCTTTGTCTATTCCCGACAAAAAGGGGGAGAGTATACTCTAAAGAGTATGTCGGAGTGTTTTGTCATTTCTATATGACTCTTGTGCACATCCTTAGGGGCAGAAATTCTATTTCTCATGTACATTTGTAGGGGGAGAGATTTTCCATAGTGGAGATGCATATACCAAGGGGGAGAAGACATTATGTTAACTAGAAAACTTTGTTATGTTTGTTTTCTTGTTGGCTTTATGGTGCTTTGAGTTATGCTTTGTTGTTCTCATTGCATCATGTTTGTGCTTTGGACATGCATACTTCCTTATGCTATTGTGCTTCATTGAATGCATGTTCGGATGATCAATTGTTTTGCTATGTGTTCATTGTAGTCATTTCTATATGACTGTTTTTGGTGTTTGATCAAGTTGCTCATATGTTTTACATCATGTTTACTTGATCGCAAATTTGCTTGTTACATTATACTTGTCCTTTTATTACTTGCTTTACCTTGAGGGTCTAATGTGTTTTGTGCAAGTGTTTGAGGTTACAAGTATATATGTTCCAAGTGCATCACATGACTTCTCATCACTTTGAAGGGGAGAAACTTTATGCACTTTTAGTTTATATTGTTTAAGTTTTTATTCAATATAATGTGTTTGTACCCATTTGCTTTTGTAAGCTGTTAGGGTTGTTGTTTTATGCATGTTTGTAGGCTTTATGGTATGTACCTTGCTTATGCGACCTTCATGCTTATGTTGAAATCAGTACTTTGATCTAAATGTTCTGCATTTTGGTTTATGTACTGTCACTCTTATGCCCTTGTAGGATTGTTCCTAGATGCATATGCCTTGTGTGCTATGCATTGGTTGAGTGTTGAGCATACAAGTGTCTTGCCTTGTGCTTGTTAACTTGTATGTCCTTGTGTTCATTCCAAGTGTGAATGAACACTGTGATCACTACCTTGAGGTG
Source organism: Quercus dentata (assembly GCA_028216015.1). Lineage (NCBI taxonomy): Eukaryota > Viridiplantae > Streptophyta > Magnoliopsida > Fagales > Fagaceae > Quercus > Quercus dentata. The sequence goes on from CP116445.1 coordinate 73,439,975, forward strand.
GTCACTTGGTTGATCAAGCCATGATTTGTATCTTACTCCATCTTTGCTTGATCACATTCTGCCTGTTTTCATATGCATTTATAATTTTCTGCTTACAATGATCATAGTGTATTGTTGTGTTTCGAGAGTATTTTGTTCATATGATTCAAGTGCTTCACAACTTCTAGAGTTAGGTGTGAGTGAGTTTTGTTCAACTGTTCCCAACTCACATGTTAAGTCTAGAGTCTGTTTTTAGGGTTTTGTCACGGAATAGCCAAAGGGGGAGATTGTAAGGTTGAATTTATTCAACCATCTAATTGGCTTTATTCCGTACAAATTTGCTTGTAATTCAAAGATTTAGTAACCCTGTATTTAGGTGGGTTTGTTGTAAGGGTAGTGAGTGAGATAGAGTGAAGATTGCTCAAGAGTGTGCAAGAAAACAAAGAGTCGCGGCTGGGACTCGCGGGTGGACTCGCGGCTGCAAGCCGCCGAGGAGTCGCACACGTGCCAAGCATCTTTGGAAGATGAACAGTCATGCTAGGCTGGAGCACTACAGACAAAACAGGACAATCGGCCATACGGTTATCTCGCGATCGGAACTCGCGACTTAGTCAAGCCGCGAGGTCAAGCCGCGAGCCACCCCTGTTTTGTAAAACCTGACGGTTTACATTCCACTCCCACTCCAATATAAATACCCCTTTTACCCACGATTGAGAGAGAGCCTCCAGAGAGAATTTTGAGAGAGAAACCCTAGAGAAAAACAAGATTGATTCATCCACAATCTTCACCTAAGAGACTCTTCAAATTCCTCTACTCTCTTCCTCTCCATTGATACATCCTTGAGAGGTTCTTGGCCAAATCCTTTTCTCACCATACCCATATCTGTGAGAAGGTTTATTTGGTGCTTCGGGAAGCGATTAGGAAGGAACCAATCTACATTGGTTGATGCTATGGTCAAGTAGCGGAATCCGGTAAGTTAGAAAAGAAAAAGGTTCGGCGCAACCTCGTTGAAGCAAGAAGCTTGGAGGGCTTAGGTACATCGGGTAGATTAGGCTTGGAGGGTCTATTGCTGTTCATGTATCCCAACTACATTTTCTAGTGGATTATTTACCGCTTGGAGGGCGGCGGAGAGGTTTTACGCCGAGGGCTTCGGTTTCCTCTTCGATAACACATCGTGTGTTGTCCTTGTGTTTGCATCTCTCTTCCCTTTATCTTTGCCTTTTATTTTCTGCTGTGGATGTGATTTTAATTGGCTTAGATTGTTTTCCAATTCTGTATTAAGCTTTTGTTCATGTTCCGCACATTAATTGTTTGATATAAAGCTTGAATTGGTAATTTGTAATTTGGGGGTCTAAACGTTCAAGGGTGTTTATACACGTTTTTGAACTTTCACCTTGTAAATAAAATTTTTGAGAAACTTTGGAAGTGTAATACATTACTTGTGAGGTTAAATACTTAGGTTTGTCTAATTAATATCTTATTTAGTGATCTCTAATTTGTAGTTAGATGCAATGTCAAGCTTTATGCTTACCATGATAGGTTTGCTTGGTATTGTTTAGGTTCTACCTAATCTCCTTTGGAACTTGGAGAATTAGGCTTTTGCGGGTTAAGGTAAGTAGCTTTTTAATGAGATTTTTGGAAAATAATCACACGACATGAAATGTTGTTTTTGGGTTAAACACATTTTGGAAAGTTATTTGTGAAATTATGTTTTTCTAAAAAGTGTTGTGTTGTGACTCTATTAAATATGATTATATATGAAAAGTGCATCATGTTTAATATTGCATATGGGGAAATGCATGAATATTTGGCATGGAAAAGAAAATAATCTTTGAACTCCTTTGATAATGGATTTCATAATTTGTGGTATTTGGAAAAACTAAAGATGTTTTGTCTTAACTTGTATTATTTGGGAAATTGATAGAAAACCTTATTGCAAGGAATGATTTTAAGGACCTTGAGAATTTTATGGATATCTTGGTTATTGGACAATTTTATGAAACCACTTGGAAAGTAAACCGTGTATTTTGAATACATTTAATTTGTAAGCTTCTGATGTGATTTTATATTGTACCACGATATTGGTGATTACACCGTCTTTGTGACACCGTTTGTGTGATGTGTGATTACCCCGTCTTTGTGACAACGTGTTAGGTTAGAGCCTCTCACTTTATATGACGCAGGTAAATCCTTAAATGTGTGGATGAGGCTATTGCCCATATGGCCAAAAGACCACATGCAAAAGGGGTTCTATATAGTGCATTCTCCCCTATTGCCCATGGGAGGGAGAGGTAAATTCTTGAGGGTGTGGGTGAGGCTAGGCGGGGCCAATAGACCACATGAAAAAGAGGTACTATATGACGAGTTCTCCCCTACTGGCTATTGGGGGAGGGGTAAATCCTTGAGGGTGTGGATAAGGTTGCTGCCCATGGGTTCAATAGACCACATGCCAAAAGAGGTACATATTATGCTAGTGGTTTGTGAGTTCTGGCTTGTCTCTATAGCGGTATAATGTCTTTGTGATATTTCCATCTTTATGGTGGCTTGTCATGTGGCTTGGGTTGGCTTTTTAGGTTTTTGGAACAATGTTGTTATGCTCACACTATATATATTATGTGGTTTCATGGTGATCTTTTTTTTTTTTTTTTTTAACTTTGGGTGGCATTATTTAATCATTCTTATCATGTTATTATTGAAAATGATCTTGCAATATTCAATTAGAAATTCCCAAACTATAACATGCTTTGTAAACTATTTATCATCATAAAACTTGCATTCCCCTCCCCTCCCCCCCCCCCCCCAAACTCCATTAATTATGTTAGGGGAAATTACACTTCACCACCTTAAACTATATCCTAGATTACATTTTGTACCATAAAATTTTCGAATGCAAGTTTTACACCCTAAACTATGACTCTTGTTATACTTTGCACCCCAAATAAGTTTTCCGTTAACTTGGATAAAAATCCAAGGTTTAGGGTGCAAAGTGTAATCTGGAGTATAGTTTAGGTGTGTAAAGTGTAATTCTCCCAATTATGCTACTTATCGGGTTCTGTCTCATCCCATTCTTTCCCAAACTTTTTTAGAGTAGGCAATGATTATTTTGAGACAAGTTTTTATACTAGCAGTAGTTAGACTAACTACTGATGGAGGTTGGATTTTTGTGATGGTAATCTTTAGATGATGTACATCCTAGAGTAGGCTTGACTCATTCTTTTGTATCTAATAGTGGTTATGACTTTTATTTCCACTAATGAGACAAGTTATTGATGTGTAATTATATTTATTCAAACATCCATTCTTTTGTGGCTAATGGTTCTTGTAATTATTGTATAGAGCCCTGACTTACTTTGAGAGTATCTTTAATGAAATTATTATGAAAATTCTTGATGTTGGTACTTGGAATGAATTGTTTAGATTGAATTGTCAAAAAAGAAAAATCTACAGGTATCTTTAGGATGTATTTCTCATGCTTTGGACCTTTTTGAGTTTGGGGCATGACATGCATGAACTCAAGTGTGATTAATTTCACATGTTAGCCTAATAGTTTATTAGCAAATTTCAGTTAGCTGAACTGGTAAAATCTATTGTCGTCAAATAAGAGATCCGAGGATTCAAACCTAGCACACAATAAAATGGATGTCATATGTTGAAATTCTATTGTATCCATAAAAAAAAAGTCATTTTAATTCTATCTATAAGTGGGGATAGAATTTTAAATACATGTCTCTCCCCAATCCCCACCTTGAATGGGGTAGATTTTATTGGTCCCTTATGGCAAATAAGGTTGGGAATAGGGTTAAATCCTTCCCCCTAAATGGGTTTGAGTTTGTGACGAGGGCGTATTGGAACCTAGTTTATATTTAAAAATTAAGAATTATTTTTTAAAATATTTTTTAAAGGTTTTGTGTGTGTGTGTGTGTGTGTGTGTGTGTGTGTGTGTGTGTGTGTGTTTTATGAGATCTTTTGACAAATGGGGCTGGGGATTGGGGTTAAATAATCCTTCCTCCCAAAGTGGCTTAGGGGTGGGATTGCCTATCGGGGACCTGCCCTGTTTATACTTTGTTGAGGGCCATTTGTGAGAAAGAAAGCCCAATAACAAGGACAACAAAGAATTGACAAAGTAGACAGCAAAACCATTAGGCCCAAGCGGCATGAATAATAGATCACAGGCTCAAGAAATAAATAAATGGGTCTTGAAGAGGTAAGTGGGCTCAAAGAAGCCCGGAAAGAAAGAAATAGCATCCTATGGGCAATGTATGAGGTAGAAAAGCGAGAAAGGGCCAGTGAGACCCAAGGTAATGCAAACTAAGAAAGTAAGGGGTTTATGGCAGGCCTATAAACTCTAAGGATGAGAATAAGGTTATTGGACCAGGGAAGCCCAATGAAGTTAGTAAAACGCCTATGGGAGTGTGGAATTAGCAAAAGGGCCGAGGAAGCCCAAAAAAAAAACAAACGGGCCAAGGATGCCCAAAGGAAAGCCTAAAGGGACATAGGAGCTCGCCCATAAGTTAAAGCGAACTAGTGGCCATGCTGAGCCACTAAGAGAATGAATAAACGGCTGACCCAAAAGAGGCCTAGCAGGATTAAATTATTACAGCAGGAATAACAAAACGACACCGCAAGAAATAAGGAATGGGCCAGAAGAAGCGTAAGGCCCATCATCAAACAAAGCCCAACTCTTGAATGGAGCGGGAAAACAAAGAATAACCCACATAAGAGGTCAAAAAACACGGACGGCGAGCCTCCAAACCACGGCAAACGAATGGGCAGCGGACAAGTTTTTGACACATATGGAATGAAGGCACGCGCAAGGCTCGGGTACCACCAGCCTGTGCCCAGCTAATACAGAGCATGGTGAGGTCGGGGGTCGAGAGGATCAAAGGCCATGGTTTAGTGGTGGGGAGAGGGGAAAAATCTATTTTTATGGTTCCGGCTCGGGCTCTTTCGGGGAGGTGTCCTGTTGGGATGGTTTACTACCCAAAAGAGGCAAGCTGAGTTGGAACCATTAGGTGTATGCCATGAGGGATAATGAGAGAGAAATAATCCAGACCGTGGCGGGAAAGGGTGCCACGGCAGATCAGCAAACAAAATACTCTTCCTTGTCCAGCGATGGGAGGGCGACACACAGAGCACAGTGATGGTCGGCCAAAGACACCTGCACCGGACAAAGGGAATTAAGGGTTAAAACAAGAAAATCGGGTCACGGCAGACACTATAAAAGGAGGGTCTTGCCGTGAACAGGGGAAACGAGATGAACGGAACTTAGAGAAGGAAATAGAAAACTTAAAAGAAATAGAAAAGGAAAACATAGTGAGAAGAAATAAAGAAATAGTAAGAGTTAGAAAGGTGGGCATGCATCGGTAGATCAATCCCTTCTCTCCCTCATGAAATCCGGCCCTCTGTAAGAAAAAAAAAAACGAAAACACCTACGCAGAAAATCACTTAGGCCCGTTTCCCTCGGGGTTGTTAACCTTTACGGCAGGACTCTTTCCCGAGAGATTGACGGCTTTGAGGAGGGACGCTCTCCCCTTTGTGGTTCTGCTCCCGCGGATGAATTTCCAAATGATCTCCTCTAGTATTCCGATTAACCCATGATTATAAACATTCGATGTTCTCTGTTATTCTTCCTTTATCTTCCGTAAAAAAAAGAAAACAAATAGTATTGTTATTGTAATTGATGTTAAGGGCTATTTGGTCAGTTCCCCATTTAAGTGGCTAGATATTTTTTGTTTATTCTATTATTATTATGTCTGTCAGCCACAATTTGTCTCAAACAGTTTCACCTTCCGTGAACACATTCCTAGCAGACTTGGCCTAGTTTGCGCACAAGCCGGACCACCTTAAAGCTAGACCGGTCTCGACTCTCTTATCCAAAAAACTTGGGCTTAGTGCAACAGGAGGCAGCCCTATACCACTAGCACATTTCCCCCCTTACATACTTAAAATTTTAAAATTATATTTTTATTGGTTTTTTTTTTTTTTTTTTTTACTACAAATATATGTTCTTTAACTTTCATATTTTTGGTGCTGTATTATTGATTTGATATTTTTGTGATAAATATTTAAATTGTTTATAAATTTTTAATTGTTGTTTTATTATTATTTTTTTAATTGTTTTTATGATTTTTAATACTTCAATAGTTGAATTGCTATATTGCTATGCTTTTAGAGAGATTTGTAATGTTAAACATGTTTTTTTTTTTATTAATATTCATGAGTTTTAATTTAATGTATTATATATTTTAAATCAAATATTAATAAATTAATAAAACTAGGGGTGTCCATAGGTCGGGTTTGTGCCCAATCCAAAACCGACCTACTCACATCGGGTGGAAGGTTGAACAACCCACCGCCGACCTCGGACAATCTCGGGTCGAGTTGGATCGGTTTACAGTGTGCAACACAGTTGGGTCGGTTTGTGAGTAATTGCGGCTCTGGTCCCCCAATTTTTTCTAAAACTGGGCCTAACCTGCGTGAACGGGTGGGATTGTGATGCTTAAAATGTCGAATTCACTGTAAAATGTACTCCCCCTAAATTGAGGGTTTTACATGGAGTCGCCACTTATTTAATTTAAATGGAAAAATAAGAAAACCTTCAATATAAAAAAATAATAATAATAAAAAAAGAACTTCTGTTGTATTTATGTATATAACAATTTACATCAATTTTGTAAGAAAAATTTACAATTCTTTTCGTCCTAGATACAATCTAAGAAGAGTAAATTACATTGCTTTATTTCCTAGTTACATTCTAAAAAAAGTAAAATTGTATATACAAGAGCATAGTCTAGAACCCTTGATCTTGGTTCGGAGGCTAATTTATGAGATGGGAAGGGATTAAGAACCCATCTCGTCTGGTAAAACTGGTCTTCTAGGTTAAGGTGGCCAACATCATGTCATGTCAAACAAATACAAACAATATGTCATATAAACATGTTAATTTGCAGGAATTGTAAACAAATATGTGTTAGGGGAATTTGACATAAAGAGAAACAAAAATGTGAAATTTGTTAGATAACAATCTTAATCTAAAGAAAGCATGAAGGTAATGGCATGTTCATCCAAGAAATCAATGTAAATAAAGAATTCCTAGCCTAGATATGTTGGACAAAATGGCCTTATGCCCTTTTTCACCCAAATTATATAGCCTTATGCCCCCCCTTTCCAAACTAATTAGAAAAATGCCTCTCTTTTGTAACTCAATTTTCTCAAAATCGAGTTATAAAAAAAAAAAAAAAAAAAAAAATTTTGTAGCCCTATAGTGACGTTTTGTAACTCGATTTCATGGAGCTCGAGTTACAAAACGCCACTATAGGTCCTTAAAAACGTCACTATAGGGCTTAACTCGATTTTGAGAAAGTCGAATTTCAAAAAAAGGGCATTTCCCTAATTAGTTTGGGAAGGGGGGTATAAGGCTATATAATTTAGGTGAAAAGGGCATAAGGCAATTTTGTCCTAGATATGTTCATCTAAGTATGTGAAGAAAAAAAAAAAGTTGTCATGTTATTTGTCATCAACATAATTGTAAAGAGAAAAAATAAAATAAAATAAAACATTTAAGCATATTTGATCATCCAAGCAATTATGAAAAGAAGGAAAATCCCTTAGACATGTTTATCTAGAGAAAATCAAAATACTTTGACATGTTTGTTCAAGCATTTAAAAAAGTAAAACAACTACCTAGACATGTTCGTCTAAGTATTCAAGAGAAATTTGTGCTTTAGCCTAGAAGTGTTCATCTAAGCATTCAAGAGAAATTTGTGCTTTAGCCTAGAAGAGTTCATATAAGCATTCAAGACAAAATTGTGGATTAGCCTAGAAGTGTTCATCTAAGCGTGTAAAAGGAATATCAATGAGACATATAGAAATGTTCATCCAAGCATATCATAAAAGAAACAAATAATGACTTGTTCAGCATTTATTCAAGCATGTGTAGAAAATTAAGAACATAACTAACTACTTACCAATGTTAAACATAAATTAAAAGGGGGAAGTGATCACTTAAAGGGTTAGGGAGAAAGCAAGGAAGTACTAAACTACAACCAAAGTAAGAACAAAGGTTGCACAACATCTTTTCTTTTCTGCTTTTTCACTAGCTCTCTAGAGGGAATTCAGGGGGTCCAGAAAATGGAAGAAGTCTTCTCTATTTATAGGGGAAGGGATGGCTTAGCTTTAAAACTAGGTTATTAGCTTTCTTCTGAAACTAAGGGAGGAGATAACCTATTTAAATGAGCTGGAACAGATTTGGTGTTGATCCCCATTTGAATTTTGAAAGGAAGTTGAAGATGATGCTACACCTGCTTTGTATTTTAGCTCTAACTTTCTGCTCAAAATTCCAATTGATTCAAGACTGGTTTTTTTTTTTGAAAGGAAATTCAGTTATCTACAATTTTTTCTCAAATAGAGAAAATCAAATTTCAACGTTTTCCAGGCCGAAAATGCATTTAAAATTTCTGCTGAAAATAGTACCCTTTGTTGAGCATTTTTGAAAATTTTCATAGGTTGTATCTGTTTCTCTATCCAATTTATTTTTCAAAAAACTTTCTTCTGAAGCTAAGGGAAGGGATAAGCCTATTAGATAAGCTTGAACAAATTTTATGTTGATCCCCATTTGAAATTTTGAAAGAAAATTGAAGATGATCTTGAATTTGTGTTATTGCACCTGTTTCGTGTTTTGGTCATAACTTTCTGCTCAAAATTCCAATTGATTCGGTATTTATTTTTCTTTGAAAGAAAATTCAATTCTCTACAACTTTTATAGAAATAGAGAAAACCAAATTTCAACGTTTTCAAGGCCAAAAATGCGATTCGAGTTGCTCTTGAAGATAATGATGTTTTTTGAGCATTTTTCTGTTTTTTTTTTTTTAATATTTTTCATGGATCATATATTTTTTCTATCTCCAAAATTTTTTCAAAAGAGCAGATAAGATGCCATAAAGGAAAACATTTTTATTATTTCTAAAAAAAATGAAAAAAAAAATGAAATCCAATAAAAAATCACACTTAATTAATTTTAAATTAATTCTTGTGAGAACCAATCAAAATTAAGTGTTTAAAATAGGACGTGATCGGGCCCATCTTGTAGGTGAGTCATGATCATTGAAAATTGTTTGTATGATAATTTTTGATCTGGTAGTCCGATCAAAACCCATGACATACCATTATGATCGTTAAAGCATCAAAATTTGTTTTGTATCACAAATCTGAAGATCTACCGGTTGGTTAAATGAAAGTTGTAAAATGGGGTGTCTACACAGTCGAAGTCAGAGTGAGTTTCAACCACCGGATGAATCTTCACTAGATCTTTGTCGGATTTGTTGATTTTTTGTCGGATCTATGTGACAACCATGGAATCGAAGCAAAAACCACCACCTTAAGCCCGGATTTGAGCGAAAACTTCCATATCAGTGCTGAATCTAATAAAAAACTACCAAATCTTCACTAAATCTGAGGGGATCTAGGTAGATCCAGCCTTCTTTCATGGGTTTTGTTGGTCGAATCGAGTTCATCGGGTTTTGGAGAAGAATACCCGCCATTCGACCCGCTTAAGTTTGTTTTTGGTGGCAAGGACTCGCTGGTGATTGTCACCGGCGTCGGGTCGACTAGTTTTTGGGTCGGCCTGGGTGGTTTGGGTGGGTGGGTCGGTTTTCGATTTCCGGTGGATAGCCCTAAATAAAACAATTGAGTGGGATGGGTACCCTTGAGTGCCACCTAGATGGTGGAGAAAAAAAAGAAAAGAAAAGAAAAATGTCCCAAAGCGGGGTTAGGGAAAAGGGGAGGAACGGATGTGGGGAAAAGTGGTGGAAGTGAAAAATAAAAAACCAACCTTGTACCTATCATGTTGCCAATCCTACGTGGAAGATCAAATATGCTTGCTAGGTTTTTTTTTTTTTTTTTTTTTTTTTTTTTTTTTTTTTTTTTTTCCATCAAACATAATATATCTTTCATTAAAAAAAATCATAATATACCATGTCATAATTACGAAAAAAAAATTATAAAAAATTGTTGCGACTAGAATTATTGTTGCATAATAAAATATCCCTCACACCAAAAATCTTCCACTTCATTTCAATTTTCAAGTGCGTTATCAAGTTTCCAATCATTTTGTAGTTTCTTCCTCAAGACTTTTCAAGTCTCCCCTGCCCCACTTCTCATGAGTAGACAAAGAACTTTGTTTGGTATTGACCATTCGTGATTCGTGGTCATCACCCAACTAAAACGATGGTATTAACTATTATGTAATGAATTTCGTACCCTAGCTAGTAAACTCTCCCTCTTCCTCCTCTCTTGTCCTCTTCTTCTTCTTCTTCTTTCTTGTTCTTCTTATTAATATTTGTTTTCTTAGCCAATATTGTTGTGTTTTATTTTTGTCGGATAGACGATATTTTGTTAGACGACTAAAGATTTTATCAATTGAGCTAATTGAAACTCATGATAAAAAATCTTACTTTTTGGTCTATTAATATTTATGTGATGTAAAACAAACAACTAATTCCTAGATCATAGTAAGTGCTACAAGTCAAATAGTAAGAAATCCAAAAAGTAGGAGTCAATGGGTTGACAATGACGAAATTGCATAAAATTTGGTGACATTAGTGGCCCCATCATTGATAATTTAATAAATTGTGATAATTTATTTAAAATGTTTTTTAAAATGATATATGATTTTTTATTAACAAAATTATTTACTAGAAAATAGTACTTTAACATTAATAAGATTTTCATTGAGTACTATTTTTCTTTTTAGAAGTCTTTTAGTTATAAGACTATAATAATATATAGTAGAAGAACATGGCAATTAATTAGAATATTTACTTAGCTTGAAATCACTATTTCTAAAACCCAACTTTTATTATATAATATATAGGTAAAAATGCAAAACTCACCCTCTAAGTTTCACCATTTTTCATTTCAGTCCTCTAAGTTTACATTTTGTCATTTCAATTCTCTAAGTTTTGAACTTTCTCAATTCAGTCTTCTGTTAACTCATCTTCTATATTTACCATTAACTACCCAAAATTACACTGTTTTGGCTGTAATTTAATATTTATTTTTATTTTATTATTTATTTCTTAATTAAGAAAAACCCCATAAATAATTTCCTAGTTCTCTTGCGCTCTCTATTTTGTTTTGTTCGAAAAAGGAGTTTTGAACTCTCAGCCATGGATGTGAGTATGACGAAGTTGGATTCCTATGAGGACAAGTTGAAACTTCATTCCAACGCTACACTCCTCTCCTACATCAAGGTCAGTCATCACTGTTTTTTTCTTAGCTTCCCAAACACAGCCTTAAAAGAAAATTTAAACAATTAAAAAAAATAAAAATTTTGAAGGGCGAAGAAGATGATTGACACCCTTTAATACTAGAGTCAACGATCTTTCACCCACAAGGTGGAGGTCAACCTGCCGACACTAGTTTCATCCAATTAGCCGATTTCGATTGTGAATTCATTGTTCAAGATGTATGCTCCAAAGACGGAATTGTTCAAGATTTACTAGGAAATCTCTCGCTCTTCTTCTCACTTTGGGTCTCTCCTTATCTGGTTAGGCTAGGGATTAAAATTGTTCTTCTTCAGATGAGGTGGGTGGGTCTAACATGGGTTATTTTAATTTTTGAGGTATTTTTTTTAATTAACGCTTTTTTAAATTAAGAAATAAATAATAATAATAAAATTAAATTATGGCTAAAACAGTGTAATTTTGGGTAGTTAACGGCAAATATGGATGGTGAGTTAAGAGAAGACTGAATTGAGAAAGTTCAAAACTTAGAGGACTAAAATGATAAAATATAAACTTAGAGTACTGAAATGAAAAATTGTGAAACTTAGAAGGTGAGTTTTGCATTTTTGCTTAATATATAATATTTAAATAAGAAATTTCACAAACCAAATAAGTCATTATAGGCTGTTGATTGAGTCAATAACAAGTTGGAGGTATTGAGTCTAGGTAGTTCTTTAGCATGATGGTTAAAAAAAACAATAAGTCCGCATAGGCAAACTCTCTCATAATTTTTTGCTGCTAAGGTAACAAATTCTCAATATATGGTAAACAATAAATTGCTATCAACAATGGGCTCAAGGGAAATTAATAACAAATTACCACCTCAAATAGATGTTAAATTGTTATATATGAAAGGTTTTTGTTAAATTATCAATTTTTCCAGAAACTAAATCTTGAGATTTTAAATAGAAGATAAAGTAGATGAGATTTTAAATGGTAAAACTTCATACTTTAATATTATGTTAAAATTTATTTTCCCAAAAAAAATATATTTAATTATTTAACTATATAATTCTAATAGTTTTTGTATAAAAAGCTTATAATTTTAACGTTTTAAACAACTTTTAGCTGTTTTTTTTTTAGAAGAATGCTAATAAAATTATAAAAAAAAAGGCTATAGTTGATTAAAAGTATATCATTGAGGTATGGATCAATATTCTCCATTCACACCAATAAAATATTAATTAACCTAGTTATTAAAAAAATATTAACCTAACTAGATTGTGAGGTATAGAATTTCCTTGTTGACGTGTATGGGAGGAATTTACTGTCGCATCAGTTACAAGATGGCCAAAAGACCAATTTCATGGGCAAACGCCAATGCTCGGACAGCAACCAACGCTCAACCAAAGCAACTGAACGAGGAAGCACAATCTTAATAATTGGTGGGCCTCTCTCTTAAAATTTTTATATTCTCTCTAAAGTATCGATAATAATGCCTGCATTCAACTAATAAAAGATCCTTATTCGGTGAAATCCCTAAAAACAAGAAAGATGTCTCCCACTAAGATCATCTTCTCAAGTGCCACTTACTGAAAGAAAAAGAAAAGAAAATGGAGGTAGATAGCTTGATCATTGCCCTAGCTCATTAACTCAGCTCAATAATGAGTTAATTTACCTTTATAAAGTAGGAATAAAAGGAGATTTTCCTCCTCTCATTTCTTTTTCCACCTCAATTTGTTTCTTGCTCCCATGAGGAACCTCTCGATGCTCACACTCACACCTATCCTTTCCATCTTCTGTTTAGTCTTCCTTTTTAATCATATCACACTAGCTTCTTTCACAGCTCCTCGTTATGTCCCCGTTGATGATATTACCCTCGATTGTGGCCGTGCCACTTCAAACATTTCGAAGGATATGGATGGGCGAGACTGGAGTGGAGACTTTCAGTCCAAGTTCTTCCCCAAAGACGAACATAATCTCAAATCTAATACCTCTCAAGCTCCAAAAGAAGGCACCATAACAAAAGCTCCCTACAAGACTGCACGTGTATCTTATTCTCAATTCATCTACGTATTTCCACTCCCCGCTGGCCCGAAATTCGTTCAGTTGCACTTTAACCCGGTTTCTTACTATGGTTTTGAGGGGTCTAAGGCCTTTTTCACTGTCAAAGCAGGCTCGTTCACCTTACTTAGAAACTTCACTACTGCCGTTATTCTTGCTGATTCTTTGCAAAACCTGATTGTAAAAGAGTTCTGCATCAACGTTGCAGCCAATCAAAAATTGAATCTAACCTTCATCCCTTTTTCAACTACTTTGATTAATTTCTATGCTTTCATTAATGGAATTGAGATTGTGTCCATGCCTGAAAACCTGTATTACAGTCCAAAAGGTGCACCCATAAACCCACTTTGTGTAGGCCAAAGTCCTACGTTCTACATAAGGAACAACATGGCACTCGAGATGGTTTATCGATTAAACGTGGGTGGGAACTTGATATCACCAACAGAAGACACTGGCTTATTTAGAAAATGGTCCCCGGATATAAAGTACTTCAAAAATTCAGGCTTAACTATTCATAATGCATCTTTCATACCCAACTACTCTAAAATAGCAAATTACACAGCACCAGATGATGTATACCGGTCTGCAAGGACAATGGGCTTAGATAGCAACAAGAACAAGATGTCTAATTTGACGTGGGAATTACCAGTTGATTCGGGATTTCATTACCTGGTGAGGCTCCATTTCTGTGAAATAGACAAACTTATATACTTCGTTGGCCAAAGACGGTTCATCATATATATAGACTATCTGTTAGCCGAATTAGGTGCTGATGTAATATTGTGGACTGATGAACGCGTTACGCCTTTTTACAAGGACTATGTAGTAAAAATCCAAAAGAAGGGAGTTGAGGACAACAACCATGTTCTCTCCATTGATCTACACCCTGATACAGGAGCTACTTCTGACGATGCAATTTTAAACGGTGTGGAAGTGTTCAAACTGAGCAACTCAGATGGTAACCTCGCAGGACCTAGTCAAATGCTGCCCTCTCTACCTGCTGCCTCTACAACCAAGGAGTCCAAAACAAAGAAAACAGTATTCATTGCAATTGGAAGTGGTGTGTGTTAAAGGAAGCACTGAAACTCAGAAATCAAAAATAGAAGAAGAAGACTCATAACGTTGCCGTTTTGTGTCTTAACTAAATGTATATAATCGAGCTACGAAGAAACGGTGTCGTTCAACTTATTGGAACTGTGCCGTTTCATGTCTACCTTTTATAAGTGTTCAACGGTGCCGTTTTGGAGTAATCTATCCCAAAAGCTATCTGATGCGATCTCTCTCTCTCTGTGTTGAAGATACGATTATGGTTTCAGCTCTAATCTGTCTCTCAAGCCAGGTATCACGCCTGAATTTGCGGAGTATATTTTGGGATTAGTTCTGAGTTTGTTAAGAGCAGTTGTGCTCATTGGAATGCCCAATCTGTAATGTACCTAACCTATAAATAGAGTAGGTGCTATGTATTTCTGATTAAGCTTGACGAAATAGAAATCTATTTTCCTTTGTTTTTCACTTTCTTGTTTTACTCTCTCTGCCTCTCTTCTTCTCTGTTTATCTTCCTCCTTCGCCATTGTTGTCCATATTTCAAGCTTCAAAATTCTTCATGGTATCAGAGCCAATGGCTTCAACGTCTCAAACAGAGAATGCTCAATCCACACACACAGCTCCCGTCCATACAGTGTCTACTTCTTCAACCTCCATACAATCACCACTACTATTACTCTCAAACATGTCCAATCTCATGTCAATCAAGCTTGACTACAACAACTACATTCCATGGAAGCATCAACTGCTCACCATACTTGAAGCTTATTCCTTAGTGGAACATATTGATGGCACAAAGACCAAAGCCATTACCTTTTGTACTTGATGTATCGAAACACAACTTCAGTTGTTAATCCAGATTTCAATCTTGGAGAATCAGAGATAAGGCACTCCTTTCTTTGATAAACTCAACTCTTACTCCACAAGTGTTTTCACTTGTTGTTGGTGTAACTAGCTCAAAAGAAGTGTGGAACACTCTTGAACAGAGGTTCACTTCAACTTCAAGAGCCAATATCTTGAACCTTAAGCTTGAACTTCAAGGTATCAAGAAAGGGAATGAATCAAAGAATTCTTTTCTTCAAAAGATAAAGATTGCACGTGATAAACTCCTAGGCGTGGGGGAGTGGTCAGTAGACAATGAAGAGCTAATTTGTATTGTGCTCGAGAGGACTTTCTAGAGAATTTGCACATTTACGTTACGCAAATTCGAACTAGGAGTGATCCTATATCATATGAACAACTTGCCATTATGCTACTGAGTGAAGAACAAGCTATGACTGATCATCTTGATTCAGTCTCTCACTCACTAGCCATGTTTGCTTCTAATGGCGTAACTGGTAGCAGCTCACAGAATCAATCTCAGAATCATAATTTTGGTAGAGGAAGAGGAAGAAATCAATCTAATAGAGGACGAGGAGGTGGTAGATACAATAACTTTGGAGGAGGACAGCCACATTTTAGTGGTGGACAAAGAACATTTCTCATCACCACAGGCACCTCATTTTTCTCCACAAGGATCTCAACACTTCACTCCTCGAATTTTTCTTCACAAAACTCTCCTCAAGGCTTCAAGCGGGAACGTCTAAGTCAGTCGATTTGTGGAAAGTCCGGCCATGGTGCATTGGATTGCTATCATAGGATGGATTTTGCTTATCAAGGCAAAAATCCTCCTACTAAGCTTGCTTTGCTATGGCAAGTGCATCTAATGCAGTGCTCACTAGCAATCAAGACCCCTGGCTTGCTGATTCTGGAACCACCGATCACCTTATCGCTAATCTCAACAGCCTCTCCAATCGGTCTCAATACAAGGGACCCGAGCGGATCACTGTGGGAAATGGACAGTCTTTGCCTATCAACCATATAGGTAACACTACCTTACACACTGAATACCATAATTTCACCCTTAAAAATGTCCTTCATGTGCCAAGAATTGCAAAGAATTTACTTTCGGTTCATAAATTCTGCCTACATAATAACTGTTCCTGCTATTTTGATGCCAATCAACTTAAAATCCAGGATATTCCTACGGGGAGACTCCTTTACAAGGGCTTGAGTGAGAATGGGGTTTACCCTATCCACTCCAAGAACTTCATCGCCTCTCTTCCACATCCACATATCAACTCGAGTCATCTTCAATACGAGAATCCCATTTCTCTTTGAATCTTCTTTTCCTCTCGCTTTCATCGTAAATAAAGCCAATAATTGGTTGTTGTGGCATCATAGAATGGGTCATCCCAACAATAAAATTCTTGATGTTGCTTTATCTTCTTTGAACATTTCTTGTCCATCACACGGTGATAATGGACTCACTCATTGTAAGCATTGTTTGAGTGGAAAAATGCATCAGCTTTCATTTCCTATTTCTACTTTTCATGCTTCAAAACCTCTTGAGTTAGTACACTCGATGTTTGGGGTCCAAAGACTGTTACATCCATTAATGATTTTCAATATTACCTCCTTTTTGTTGATGAATACTCTAAATTCAGTTGGCTTTATTTGCTTAAACATAAATCGATGTCCTTGATATTTTCAAATTCTTTAAAGCCACTGTTGAGAATCAACTTGACTCTAAAATCAAGGTCTTGAGAACTGACAATGGTGGGGAATACACCTCTAATGCCTTCAAACACTTTTGTTCCACAAATGGCCTTATTCACCAATTTTCTTGTCCTCACACACCTCAACAAAATGGGGTGGCTGAGAGGAAGCATAGACATATTGTTGAATGTGCCCTTACCATGCTTTCTCATTCTCAATTGCCACCCTCCTATTGGTCCTATCTTTGTCTCTACACCGTCCATGTCATCAATAGACTTCCTACTCCCCTACTTAAGAATCTAACCCCTTGGGAACTCTTGTATAAATCCAAACCTGATATTACTCACCTTAGATCATTTGGTTGTATTTGTTTTCCATTACTTAAGCCTTATAATTCCCACAAGTTACAACCCCACACCACACCTTGCATCTTTCTTGGTTACCCAGCTCATACCAAGGGCTATATTTGTCAAAATCCTCACACATCTCGGATTTACATCTCTAGACATGTTCATTTCAATGAACTTGAGTTCTTTAACCCTCAGCCTTTAACCACTGGTCCTTCTTCTATCTCATCTGTTCAGTCCTCCCCACAGTGTCCTGTCATTGTCCCTTTAATCACTCGGCCCCATAATTCTGGTCCTACCTTCTCACAGCATGGCTCTACTCACTCCACTCCTACTCCTCCACTTAATTCCTCTTCCCATTCGTCTCTTCCCAATGTTCCCGATCCGTCCCATTCCAGTCCTCTCTCTACCTCACCTATCTCCCCACCTCGGCCTATACCTCATTCCCTTCCTGTCACTAGTTCACAAGTTCCTGCGCCCTTTCCCATAGCCGATTCACGGGTCCTTGCCATCGTTAATGCTCACCCTATGACCACTAGGTCCAAGGCTCGCATCTTTAAGCCTAAGGCCCTTCATGCTGCATCTCTTGCTCCACAAGATGTTGCTAAGGACTCCCAGCTTCACTCACAAAGCGATGCTCTAAGTCCCCCAAATCAGGTTTATCTTCCAAACCCGATTACACCACTACTGAACCTCCTACCTATAGAATTGCAGCTCAAAGATCCCCAATGGTGCTCTGCTATGGATGATGAGTTTCGGGCTCTTCAGAGGCGGGGTACTTGGATTCTGGTGCCACCCTCTCCTTCTCGAAACTTGGTTGGTTGCAAATGGGTCTACAAGCTCAAACACAACAGTGATGGTTCTATAAGCAGATACAAGGCTAGATTGGTGGCCAAGGGGTTTCATCGGCAATTTGGGGTTGATTTTGAGGAGACTTTCAGCCCAGTCATCAAACCTCCCACTGTGAGAATCATTCTCTCACTTGTCATGTCCATTCAATTGGCCTCTAAGACAACTTGATGTAAGCAATGCATTCTTACATGGTTTTTTGAGAGAGGATGTGTATATGGTTCACCCCACAGGCTATGTTGACTCACTCACCCTACTTATGTTTGTAAGCTTCTCAAGTCTCTCTATGGGCTCAAACAAGCTCCTAGAGCCTGGTTTGAGAGGTTTTCCACACAATTACTTCATATTGGGTTTCGGGCTTCTCTCTCAGACTCCTCCTTATTCACTCTCGGACATGGTTCCTTAGTGGCCTTCTTGCTTGTCTATGTTGATGATATAGTCCTCACTGGCAACAATCCTCGGTTCCTTAACTCTTTAATTGCTCAACTTAGTGCGGTCTTTGAGCTTAAGGATCTAGGACCCCTACACTACTTTCTGG
The DNA here is from genome assembly GCA_028216015.1 of Quercus dentata. NCBI lineage: Eukaryota > Viridiplantae > Streptophyta > Magnoliopsida > Fagales > Fagaceae > Quercus > Quercus dentata. Next base: position 73,458,556 of record CP116445.1, read on the forward strand.
GGCTTCAAATTACTAGAACTGACAAAGGCCTACTTGTGACTCGGACTAAGTATGCTCGGGACTTGCTTCTCAGAGTCAATATGCATACTTCTAAACCAGCCCGTACCCCATGTGCTCCTAATACTAGATTGTCTCCCACCGATGGTGCCTTGCTTTCTAACCCTCATGAATTTCGGAGTTTGGTTGGCTCTTTGCACTACTTAACTTTCACTAGGCCTGATCTCGCTTTTGCGGTCCAACAAGTTTGTCGGTTTATGTCCAATCCCACGGATTTACATTTAATTGCTGCTAAAAGAATTTTGAGATATGTGCATGGTACCTTAAATCATGGTGTCTTTCTTCAACCTGGTCCTCTCTCTTTATCTGCCTTCTCTGACTCGGATTGGGGTGGGGATCCCTATGACCGACACTCCATCACTGGTTACATTGTTTATCCGGGCTACAATCCTATAACTTGGAGTGCTAAGAAACAAGACACTGTCTCTAGATCTTCCACCGAGTCCGAGTATCGAGCATTAGCCACCACCGCCGCCGAGCTCTATTGGCTTCACGGTGTTGCGTGATCTTGGGGTTTTTCTTCCTGTCCCTCCTAAACTTTGGTGTGACAACGTGTCTGCCCTTGCCATTGCCTCCAATCCTGTCTTCCATGCCCGCACCAAACACATCGAAGTCGACTACCATTTTGTTCGTGAGAAGGTCTTGCGAAAGGATCTTCAAGTCAAGTATATTGCCACAGGTGATCAATTGGGTGATGTGTTTACTAAGAGCCTCCCTACTTCCAGATTTGCCTTTCTTCGATCCAAAATCATGGTCTCTGTTGACCCCATGGTTTTGCGGGGGGATGTTAAAGGAAGCACTCAAACTCGAAAATCAAAAATAGAAGAAGAAGACTCATAACGTTGCCGTTTTGTGTCTTAACTAAATGTATATAATCGAGCTACGAAGAAACGGTGTCGTTCAACTTATTGGAACTGTGCCGTTTCATGTCTACCTTTATAAGTGTTCAACGGTGCCGTTTTGGAGTAATCTATCCCAAAAGCTATCTCGATGCGATCTCTCTCTCTCTCGTGTTGAAGATACGATTATGGTTTCAGCTCTAATCGTCTCTCAAGCCAGGTATCACGCCCTGAATTTGCGGAGTATATTTTGGGATTAGTTCTGAGTTTGTTAAGAGCAGATTGTGCTCATTGAATGCCCAATCTGTAATGTACCTAACCTATAAATAGAGTAGGTGCTATGTATTTCTGATTAAGCTTGACGAAATAGAAATCTATTTTCCTTTGTTTTTCACTTTCTTGTTTTACTCTCTCTGCCTCTCTTCTTCTCTGTTTATCTTCCTCCTTCGCCATTGTTGTCCATATTTCAAGCTTCAAAATTCTTCAGTGTGGGTATCTTAGTGGTACTCACTTTAGTGTGTTGCATGGTTCTCTTGAAACTAAGGAAGTCCGGGCACTATGTTTATTATTATCAACCATCAAAGTGCTGTTGCTGGCATGATCCATACAAAGGAAAGTCAACAAGGAAGAAGGCTTCATCATTACGCGAAGAACTATGCCGCCGGTTCTCAATAGACCAAATCAATATAGCGACTAATAGCTTCCACCAAGAACTGATTATCGGCCGAGTTGGTTTTGGGTATGTATATAAGGGTTTCATTGACGAGAGTATGATTGTGGCAATCAAGCGCTTGAACCCTGAGTCTCGACAAGCTGCTGGGGAGTTCAGGACTGAGATCGAGATGCTTTCTCAACTTCGCCATGGCCATCTTGTCTCTCTTATTGGATATTGCAATGATGACGGTGAGATGATTCTCATCTACGAATACATGACAAATGGTACCCTCAGTGACCATCTATTTGACACCAAAAACGATCCTCTCACCTGGAAACAAAGACTTGAGATATGCATTGGGTCCGCATGTGGTTTGCACTACCTCCACACGTGCATGAAAAACCCTATCATTCACCGCGATGTGAAGGCCACCAATATTCTATTGGATGACAAATGGGGGGCTAAAGTTTCAGATTTTGGATTGTCCAAAATGGGTTTGGATCAAGCTGCTGTTACCACCAATGTTAAGGGTACATCGGGATATTTGGATCCCGATTATGCAAGGCGTCTGCAAGTGAATGAGAAAACCGATGTGTACTCGTTTGGTGTGGTGTTGTTGGAAGTGTTATGTGGCCGAAAGGCAGTGAATTCATGTGACTCAAGTTTGTTAGTCTATCACTTTTTGCTTTCCAGTTCATGTTTGAGTATTTTACTTATCTTTATTCTGTATCATGGGTGGGGGTTGTGAAATGTATATATTTTGCATTAGCATTTGATGCTGTACAGGGCCTTAGACAAGAATTTTTTTTTTTTTAAATTAATTTTTTAAAATAATTAAAATATGCTATTAATTCTGCAGCTCGATCCCTACTAATATCACAATACAGCAGACCTGTAATTATTTCTCATTTTTTGTTTTATGACTGAAATTTTATTATTCGTTTCTTTTAATTTTGTTGATGAGATTTTAAATTTTACCAAGCAAGATCACAAACATTTTAGTTTTGATCATTGCGTGGATGATCAGCATAACTGCATAATTGTACCTACTCATTAAGGATAACTAAGTGTAGGATTTGCATTTTTGTGAAGAATTTGCTTAAAAGAGCTGCTTGTGTCACTCATCTGGATGTCAGAATTTATATTTATAAGTTTTCAACGTAGGAATGGGAATTAATCTAGTTTAGTAAGTTTCCGGACTTAACCTGACTCTAATAGTACAATTTGTGAATTTTAAAATTTATTTTTGGGTTCAAATATTTAAATCTGCTATTTTTGAGGAGAATTTGGATTTTGCCTCATAGGTAGCTGAATTTGACCTAATTTTGTATTCAAATAACAAAAATAAATTTATATTATAAATTTAAATGTATTTCCAATATAACGTCATTTATATTTTGAATGACATAGTAGCATGTACACCAATAATGACAAGAAATAAAATATACACTATGAAATGGATTTTATTAATTTCATTTGAATAGAGAGAATTTTTTATTTATTTATTTTTATTTATTTTTTTTTAAAGTAAAATTAAGTGCACTACCTGGTGGCAAGTGGGGAGGGCGTAAATGCTCGAAATCGCCTCGGATTCAAGACGTCTGGCCGATCTTCTGATGAGAATTAAGCTGATTTGTGAAATCAATTTCGACATTAATTTGACAAGCTCGGTAATGTTGAGCTGAGGTTGAATGAGCCTATGCTTGTATATATTGTAAATAATTTGTATGGTTTTTGTACATTCAAATAAATTGTGAGGGGTTGATTATATACGCAATAGAGTTGATATATATCAAACACAAAATCCCTTGAGTGAGACTAAAATAAAGATTATATTAATGCTCCCTTAACTTTAGCTCAATCATGGATCTGATATATATTGAATAGACATCTAAAATATAGTACTGTATATACTAAACTACCCCCTCAAACTCGAGGTCTTAATTAATTAAGGAGGAATCCATCTTGACTTTTGAGACGAGATCCTGAAGACGGAAAAATGGGTGAGACTTGGTGAACAAGTCAACAGTTTGTCTTAAGAGGAAACTAAGAATAGGTGAAAACTCCCTTGTTAGAAGTGTTAAACAAATAAAATCACAATTGATCTCAATGTGTTTGTTAATAAAAGACATCATTATGGGTGATTTGAATGGCACTGCAATTGTCATAGTCAACAGGTGTACTAGTGATCTAAGGAGCATACATGTTAATCAAGAGCCAAAGAAACTAGAGTAGATCAAAGGTGGTAATCGATACTGTTTTTTGTTCACCTTTGTTTTGCCTGTAAAATCCCAATTTGAGCAAAAAATAAAAATAAAAATACAATATATTTTCATTCCAAGATCAGGAGAATGTTAGATTTGATGTTACTTATCCCAACCAAATGTTGGAATTATCAATTTTAAATGCCAAGGGAAAAATGACCAAAATATCCTTTGTTGATCAAGTTTTAATCGAATTAACTGAGGGTCAAACAACTTCAAAATTTTATTCATCTACTAAAATTCATCATTTTGTATTAAAATTGACATTTTCTATTACTTTTCCCAAGTTCGGCCACGGTTGACCTGGGTCTAACCAATGTTTGACCAAGATTTGACCGTTCAGTCTTGATAAATTTGGACTCACATTATGAACAATTGAATTCTCTTTAAAAATGGCTCATAAGTCGAAATAAGACTTGAAACAAGCAAGATAATGCAAAAACAGTAAAATGGAATCCATCCAACACTTGTGTAATACCCTGCAAATTTTAACATATTGATTATTTTTTTATTAATTACGTATTTTACACCACATAAAAAGGAGATTGTGAGTTTGAGTTAACTTAACTGGTAAAGTTTCTGATGGTTATATAAAAGATATGGGGTTCAATTCCTGCTTACACAAAAAATTGATTAATGTCTTGGTCTGATGATAAAGAGCTATCATTAGAAGCGGACGTCATAAGTTAAAACTCTCTATTAAAATTTAAAAAAAAAAAAATTAAAATTTTTATAAATGGTTTGCATTGAGAGTGGCAACTTTGGGCTGAAAAAAATAAAAATAAAAATAAAAATAAAAATTTAAGAGATTGGACTTTGTTTAGAAAACCCTAGCCCACCAACCTATCTATATGGTATTAAAGAAAAAGAAATTGTTCCTCTCCTTTTTAAGCCGCCAGCTTTTATTCCCACTCTCTTATTCTCACTGCCCTTCCCCCACAAACCCCTCTTTTTCTCACCAGACCAACCTCTTTCAATTTTTTTTTTTTTTTTTTTTGGTTGCTAAAAATAACAAGTTTTCCAATTCGGCGAGCCTTCTGGTAAGTTCATCATCTTTAATACATTGATATCAATCATAAATTGATGCTGCTTTTTTTTTTTTTTTTTTTTTTCCTAAGAAAGCCTGTTACGTGATAAAATAAACTTTACTGTAAATAAATTTTAAAAGCAATGTAATATAAGGTCCATTTTTAGTAATTAAATAACATTATACACATTTTCACAAACTTTTTTACTCACACGTATTTCCAAAAGAGTAATGCTATAGTCACAAATTATTTTACAATATTTTTACAAATTATCAATGTGGCAAATTCTTATTAGTTCTAATATGGGCTCACCACTAACATCACATTTATATTTATCAATGATTATTTGAAAATTACTAAAATCAAGAGTCCAAAACAAAGAAAACAGTATTCATTGCAATTGGAAGTGGTGTGGGGATCTTTGTGGTACTCACTTTAGTGTGTTGCATGGTTCTCTTGAAACTAAGGAAGTCCGGGCACTATGTTTATTATTATCAACTATCAAAGTGCTGTTGCTGGCATGATCCATACAAAGGAAAGTCAACAAGGAAGAAGGCTTCATCATTACGCGAAGAACTATGCCGCCGGTTCTCAATAGACCAAATCAAAATAGCGACTGATAACTTCCACCAAGAACTGATTATCGGCCGAGGTGGTTTTGGGTACGTATATAAGGGTTTCATCGATGAGAGTATGATTGTGGCAATCAAGCGCTTGAACCCCGAGTCTCGACAAGGTGCTCGGGAGTTCAGGATTGAGATCAAGATGCTTTCTCAACTTCGCCATGGCCACCTTGTCTCTCTTATTGGATACTGCAATGATGACGGTGAGATGATCCTCATCTACGAATACATGACAAATGGTATCCTCATCTATGCGGAGACGGAGTCAGAACTTAGAATTAGGGGGAGCAGAAGTATAAACAAAAATAAATAAATAAATAAATAATAATTTGAAACTCCAAATAAACATTCATTTAATAAACGTTCAACAAAATATATATATATATATATATATATATATATATATGTGGGGCCAGAGAATTCATGGTCCAGGCCCGCTCTACATCGGGGCCCAAGGCCTAAACCGAGGAGACCTATTGCCGAGGACGCATAGTGAAAGCCCCAAAAAAGGCCCAAGGGTATGGCCGAGGACGATTTCACGCTCGGCATCCCACAAGACACCTAAAGAAGAAGGACGAGTTTAATGCGGGGACAAGACAAGTGAAAAGGCTGCCAATATTGTAATAAAGAACTCTGCGTCCGACAGGCCCATGCTCAACACCATGCTATTCAACCTTTATGTGTGCTCCCAACCACTTTAGGTATGGGCTGATAGGACAAGTCCCTATCCCAGAAGGTAAAGGTTACACGTGGACCCTAAAGAGGGAGAGGAATACGAATATAAAAAGAAACGAAAGCCAAGAGGAAAAAGGGGGTGGAGGGGGGCTAAAAAAGAAGAAGAACGGGAAGAACATGATGCTCCTCGGACTAAGTCCGAGAACTCAAACCCTTCGAGCTACACCAATGTGAAGCCTAGCCATTCTGGCCAAGCCTACCTTTGTACGAGCTTCTATGAAAGTCACGATCGAACTACCGTCCAACGACTAAGGTCCAGCCTCTCAAGCCCACTCTCTACAAATTATATTGTCCGGGCCCATTACGCACGAGCCTAATGTCATTCTTGTGTCGTTAAAAATCGTGTCCCTACAATTGGTGCCGTCTGTGGGAAAGGCTTGCGCGTTGGCGCCCGTGGCGGTGGAGTCAAGTCTCTGTCAAGTAAGGGTCTGCAAGAGCTCCATCATTTTCAACAACACGCTGTTGTTGTTCCGACATAAATTTCTGCTAGGGGCTACGCCTCGCGGTGTCAACAGCACGGGCAGCTCTAGGGGCTTCCAACATCAAGCTAACGCCCCCCACCTGCGTCGAAGGACTAATTTTCGAAAAATAAGAGAAACTACAAGTTTTGGACAGAACTAAGGCCTTGTATGGTCCTCGGACTCAAGCCTATGGGGAAACCAACTACTTAAAAGAGAAACTACAAGTTTTGGGATGAACCAAGGCCTTGTATGGTCCTCGGACTCAAGCCTATGGGGAAACCAACTACTTAAAAGAGAAATTACAAGTTTTGGACAGAACCAAGGCCTTGTATGGTCCTCGGACTCAAGCCTATGGGGAAACCAACTACTTAAAAGAGAAACTACAAGTTTTGGACAGAACCAAGGCTTTGTATGGTCCTCGGACTCAAGCTTATGGGGAAACCAACTACTTAAAAGAGAAATTACAAGTTTTGGACATAATCAAGGCCTTGTATGGTCCTCGGACTCAAGCCTATGGGGAAACCAACTACTTAAAAGAGAAATTACAAGTTTTGGACAGAACCAAGGCCTTATATGGTCCTCGGACTCAAGCCTATAGGGAAACCAACTACTTAAAAAGGAAACTACAAGTTTTGGACAGAACCAAGACCTTGTATGGTCCTCGGACTCAAGCCTATGGGGAAACCAACTACTTAAAAGAGAAACTACAAGTTTTAGTCAGAACTAAGGCCTTGTATGGTCCTCGGACTCAAGCTTGTGGGGAAACCAACTACTTAAAAGAGAAACTACAAGTTTTGGACAGAACCAAGGCCTTGTATGGTCCTCGGATTCAAGCCTATGGGGAAACCAACTACTTAAAAGAGAAACTACAAGTTTTGAACAGAACCAAGGCCTTGTATGGTCCTCGGACTCAAGCCTATGGGGAAACCAACTACTAAAATAAAAAATAAAAAAATAATGACAAAAAAATATAATATAAATAATACAAGTTTTGGGTACAACCCGGCACAATCGAACCTCGGTCCTTGGATCAGAGGCCAGGAATTATCGGAAACACGGCCAAAGTTCCATACTAGTCGGCCGCCCTCTCGGATGGATTATTTTGGGTCCCTCATTCTCGGCACCTACTTCACGCGCGTTACGATACACTCAACTGTTATCTCGGTTAGTCTCATAAGTTTAATTTGCTATTGATTGGTGTTATTATATTTGATAGTTTCAATAGGTTCAAATCGGTGGTTTTTTGTCACAAGGTTTTCTGTCCTATGTATCATTAAAGAAAAATACACATATAGCATACCCATTCACAAAGTAATTGCCGAGAAAAAAAAGTATTTAGAGGGAAACAAATTTATCTTTTATTAGCACAAAGAAACAAGAGATAACAGACAATGAAAAAGCTTGAATAAGCTTATACTAAAAGCTAACTACATAAGCGGAAAGAAAAGATACAAGAGAGTGAAGAAAAAGCCGAAGAAAAGGTGCAGGAAAGAGGGGTGCTCATTGCCCAAAATGTTGTCTAAGAAAACCATTCCTCAATACTTTTACATGCCTGTAACTCAGACAGTAAAAGAGCCCAACTTGGGGCTAGCATCGTAGAAGAAAAGGTGCAGAGAGCCCAACTTGAGGCTTGCACCGTTGAAGAAAAGGTGCGGGGAGCTGGAAGTTGATGAGCCTCCACATAACCACGCCTGCGATAGAGCGACGCGCCGATGATGGCAGAAAACCTTACTTCTGACGCACCAAGAATGACGATACGACCGAGATACACTGCCAATTTTGACTGAAAGAGGGAGGAATACCATTTCCCCCTTGTCAAAACGGAAGATCATCTTGAATCTGTGCCTCCCCTGTCCGGACCACACCACCTTGAGTCTCGGAAGGACCCGACGCCTCTGTGGCGAGTGTAGTTCCTTTACTCCTGCCCGTGTCTCAAACATATTGCACTGAGGGAGGGTAACACTGGATATGGAGACTGTGATTATAGCCGAAGGGTTTGTATGCAAGTAGAATAACCTCCTATCCTACTCATATAAATGATAAGGTGGTGGCATTTAATTTGTGCAGCTTTCCAAGGAGTGCTACGGACAAGGCAGGTTTGGCTCAATTTCCAACGCCATCTCGCAAATCGTAGGATCTCAAGATCCTCGTGAAGGCGCGCTCGATTCTTTGAAACGTTAGAGGACTCCACGTGAGTGAAAAATGAAGGAATGCCTCTTAACTTGGCACATCTCCCATGTAAATGTAAAAACACAAATATTAGTGGAGTACAAAATTTGAGCGAGCCATGATGTGGGCCCAACGTCACCAAAACCCTCCTCCCCAACAAAAAAGTCGGGCAGCAGGATTTTGAGAGGCTATTATGGGGCCGGAGAATTCATGGCCCAAGCCCGCTCTACATCGGGGCCCAAGGCCTAAGCCGAGGAGACCTATTGCCGAGGATGCATAGTGAAAGCTCCAAAAAAGGCCCAAGGGTGTGGCCGAGGACGATTTTACGCTCAGCATCCCACAAGACACCTAAAGAAGAAGGACGAGTTTAATGCGGGGACAAGACAAGTGAAAAGGCTGCCAATCTTGTAATAAAGAACTCTGCATCCGACAGGCCCATACTCTACACCATGCTATTCAACCTTTACGTGTACCCCCAACCACTTTAGGTATGGGCTGATAGGACAAGTTCCCATCCCAGAAGGTAAAGCTTACACGTGGACCCTAAAGAGGGAGAGGAATACGAATATAAAAGGAAACGAAAGCCAAGAGGAAAAAGGGGGTGGAGGGGGGCTAAAAAGGAAGAAGAACGGGAAGAACATGATGCTCCTCGGACTAAGTCCGAGGACTCAAACCCTCCGAGCTACACCGATGTGAAGCCTAGCCATTCTGGCCAAGCCTACCTTTGTACGAGCTTCTATGAAAGTCACGATTGAGCCACCGTCCAACGACCAAGGTCCAGCCTCTCAAGCTCACTCTCTACAAATTATATTGTCCGGGCCCATTACGTGCGAGCCCAATGTCATTCTTGGGTCGTTAAAAATCGTGTCCCTACAATATATATATATATACAAAATTATTGTTATGTTATTATATGGTCAATAATCTACAATCATTACACACATTAGACAAATACTATGCACACAAACATTCAACAACTAACCAATAAATTTTAAAGTTACAAATAATCTCTTTAATTATTTATCAACTTTAATGTTTTAAAGACGGGTCATAGCAAAGCTTCAAATCTCTCTCTCAAATCTCAATTTTATTTTGAATTAAATTTTTTTGGCTGATGGGTTTCTCTCTATTTGTTTGTTTACCTGTTTTTAAATTTTGTTTATTCTGATTTTAAAAAGTACCTCTTATAAGCTTCCTTTGATCTAAAAATCAATATGGATTAAAGGGTGTTTCCAATAAATCTTATTGTGGAATAGGAGGCACAGTTTTTGTGCAAGAAAGTTGAGTCACTTCGCCTTAGTAATTTTACCAGGTGCAGTGAATAACGCCTTGCCAAATTTCTAATATTTACACAAGTTAATACCTATATAAAAAATAATAATTAAAAAAAAAAAAAAAACAAAACAAACAAACAAATATTTTAAAAGACACTAACTAATAGACAAAAACACTAAAGACAAAACTACAAAAAAAAAAATTAAAATGAAATAAAAATATCACAAAACATCACAGGCTATTCACTATTGCTAAAGACAAAACTACCAAAAAAAAAATTACAAAACATCAATAGCAATATGTGTTGACTATTGCGTGTGGTGTTGTGTTTGTTAGATGCAACTTTTTCATTTATAAAAAAATGCTAAAGACAAAGATGGGTCTTGGATCAGATTTTTACCTTTCTTTTGACTCTTTCTCTCTAGTATGTTCTATCTTTGAGTCTCGGGTCTCTCCGTCCCAAGCTCCCAGCCCCAGTGTCCTTGATTGGCCGACTCAAGTCGCTAGTTGCTTAGTTGCTCTGTGCTCTCTCTTAAGTTTTTTTTTAAGTCACGGTGTCAAGTGTCAACACATTATTAAAAGTAAGTCATCCTAAACAAGAATTCAATATGAGATGAGACTTGAGAGGGATACCTTTGATTCTTCTGCCGCTGGCTCTTGAATTCCTCTCCTCTGTGTTCACCTGTAAGTTAGGTTTTCCTTTATCGCTTAGAAATCCCCTTCTTTTTTCCCTTTTATTATATGTGTGAGGTAAGTTAGGTGTTTCCTACTCCTAGACTAGGTGGATATCTAATTAGAACTGGCTTTGATTTTTTTTTTTTTTTTGTATTGTTTGGGCTTAATTTTTGTTGTTGAGCTAATTTTTTTTTTATAGTATTTAAAAATATCAATAATATTATTAAGGGGGTAAAGTGAAATTTTATTGAAACAAATTGCTAAAAATAATATATTATATATATACTAAATTTTTTTTTTTTTTTGAAAATCTGGGGGGCCACTGCCCCCCTAGGTCCAAGAATAACTCCGGTCCCTGTGTATAACTCCGTCCCTGTGTGGAAGTGTTCAAACTGAGCAACCCAGATGTTAACCTCGCAGGACCTAATCAAATGCTGCGCTCTCTACCTGCTGCCTCTTCAACCAAGGAGTCCAAAAAAGAAAAAACATTATTCATTGCAATTGGAAGTGGTCTGGGGGTCTTAATGGTACTCACTTTAGTGTGTTGCATGGTTCTCTTGACATTAAGGAAGTCCGGGCACTACGTTTATTATTATCAACTATCAAAGTGCTGCTGCTGGCATGATACATACAAAGGATAGTCAACAAGGAAGAAGGCTTCATCATTACCCGAAGAACTATGCCGCCAGTTCTCAATAGACCAAATCAAAATAGCGACTGATAACTTCCACCAACAACTGATTATCGTGTTGGGACCTAAATAATATTATCGACAATATTAGCAATCCAAAATAACAATTACACACAAGAACACAAATATTTACGTGAAAAACCCTTTATTCTTAAAGGGAAAAAATCACGGGACAAACTCCGAATAATTTCACTATTATCAAATCAATTACAATAATTTTTGTGTGTCTCACGACTAAAGAAAAATCTTTCTTGTTTTTCATTCCTCTCTCACACACACTAATTATCTCTTTCAAAGGCGGCAATCCTTTTGCTCTCTCATTTTTATTTTCTTCTCCACATGGCTCCCTCTTGGTTAATTCTCTCTTCTTTTTCTTTCTTGTGTGGCTTCCTCTTTCTTTGCTCTTGCAAATACTCTCTTTGTATCTTCTCGAAGGCGGTAGTACCTTACTCTCTCCTTCTTGTGTTCCTCTCAAGCGAAAATCCATTTTCTCTCTCTTGGTTTCAAGCTCTATTTTCCCTTTCCCCATAGGAAGGACCCTTGAGTCAAAGCCATCAAATTCTTTGTAGTATTGTCTATTTATAAGACTCTTTTACTATTACCTCTTAGACTAGGAATACATTACTTCTTTAACAAGGAGTCTATTCCCTTTTGGACTAGGAATACATTACCTCTTTAATAAGAAATAAACTTCCTTCCACACCAAGGAATAGTCTTTCCTTCTATAACAAGGAAACCCAACAAGGAAACTTAATTGACTTTCCAAGTCACAATTGGAATTTGAGGCAATTTCCCAACATATCGGCCGAGGTGGTTTTGGATATGTATATAAGGGTTTCATCAATGAGAGTATGATTGTGGCAATCAAGCGCTTGAACCCCGAGTCTTGATAAGGTGCTCGGGAGTTCAAGACTGAGATCGAGATGCTTTCTAAACTTTGCCATGGCCACCTTGTTTCTCTTATTGGATACTTCAATGATGACTTGCACTATATTAATTACAGTATTGACCAACCCAAGCATACTTATTTATATATAAATAATACATTAAGGGTCCGTTTGGTTGGAGGGGTGGAAAAGTGGGAAAATAGAAAAGATTTTAATTTCTCTCCTTTTTGTTTAGTTGGGAGTGGAAAAGTGGAGGGATGGAAAAAATGAGTTTGTATAAATTTACTCATACACCCTTGTTAAAAAATGATGGCCAATTAAAACAGAAAAGTGACAAACAACCAAAAAAAAAAAAAAATGCAATCACCCAATTTATTAAAAAATAAAAATCTTGTCCCAAAAAAAAAAATCATGTCAAGTTAAACAAAAAAAAAAAAAAAAAAAAAAAAGAAGAAACAAAACAACTATCACATCCACAACCTAAAAAAAAAAAAAAAAAAAAAGGAAAAAGAGAGAGAAAAGAACTGGACATGGGCATTTTTGTTCATTAAGCAGCCTTATTTTCTTCCTTTTGTCTTCTCTCCATTTTGGGAAGAAAATTTTTTGGTGGGCCCGGATGTTTGGGCCCGGGAAGAAAACATCTGGGCCCACCATTTATTTTCCTTCCTCCCTACCCAACCAAACACACTCAAAAAAGTTTTTCTTTCTATTTTCTCTTTAAAGTTTTCCATCTACCCTATTTCACCTCCAAACAAACACACTCTTAAGTGTCTACTTAACCAATAAAATGTTTGAACAATCACCAACTTTACTATTTTTTTCTTGAATCACTAACTTTATAACAAAAAGTTAATTATTATAACATGATAACAATATGCACATATATAATAAATCCTATATATTTCTTAATTATTAAATTATATAAAGTCATATTATATTTATACTATATATGCACTCATTCACACATAACATTTATAACGAAAATAATAAATAAATAACACACAATTAGTATCGAACACACACTCACATACAATATATAATATAAATTTATAATAAAGAGAGAGACGCTCACAACTTACAAACGCTCACAATTTACTCTTAGAGTTGGAGATACATAAAGAGAGAGAGAGAGAGATGTGATTTGTATTGTTGTTTGGCTTTGAAATAAGTCGATCTGTGTTGTTTTTTGATTTTGAGTTTGGCTAATCTATGATTAGTATGTGATCGTGTGGTGGTGGTGCAAGATTTAAGCCAGAGTGTAAAATTATTTTAAGGGTAAATTAAATAAGTAAAAAATCATTTTATATATAAATTTTTTTCAAGTCAGAAGTACATGTACAGCCCCTGAATTAGGGTTTAATAAAAGTTAAGTTCATGTGAAAATAATATTTTTCTAAATATAACATTTTAAAGTATTTTTTAGAAAAGTGATGAAATTTTTTTCCTTGACATTAAATTAAAATAAATGCTCTCCTAATATATAACCATAGGTTAATATTAATATAATATCAGGTTAGTGCCTTTTGGATGAAAAACCAATGGAAAATCGTACACATCGGTGCGAAAACGTAGGTGTTTTGTGCCGCTTAAATTACCGGCCATGCCAGACCCGTTTCAACCGTACCAGGAAATATATTAGGTTTCGGCCGGAAATTAGATACCAAACCGGAAGAAACAAATTTGTTGATCTTATCACACACAGTGACTCCAAAACGATGTCAATCAACGTTGACTAAGATTTCTTTTCAAACCTCTCTATTGAGTTCATTAGTTAATGTCAAAATAATTGTAATTATATATATATATATATATATATATATATATTAGCGGGTGTTGAAGGCCAAAATTTCACAAAAAGCCAATTCCATGAAAAATAAAGAAGGCCCAATTCAAGCAACAAGAAGAATCAACATTAAGGCCCAATTTATGTTCAGATTTACAGACAAAAGGTTATTAAAAAATCCAGCAAAATTCAGTGAAAGAACTGGGCTGGGATACCCAGAGGCATCGACGCCCGGGATCCTCGGGTAATGCGGATGGACTCTCTGTAGAATTGAGACAACTCAAGAAAGGTACCACGAAATACAAGAAATGAAGAACAGAGATGTCCTTCTCAAGTACCCACTTGGTGCAAAGACAAAGAATCGAAAAGTATAAAGCAAACATTCATGAACAAAGGAGTCAGTATCACAAGGAACCAAGAATGAGAAAATCATACGAAGAAGCAAATGGAAGAGAACTTTCAACCCAAAGAAGAAAAGATTCCAACTATTTGGGAATAACGACAACAAGGAAATAACACCGACAAATGACCCATTAAAAAATGAGAAACCTTGAAAGAAGAGAGATTGAAGGCTAATTGCTTTGAGGACGCCCTTAATGGAAAGTCAGCAAATGACTTTTAGAGAAAACAGCAATAAAAGATGAAAACTATGAGAAAAAAGGAAGAGACCAGCCCTTGAGCAACTGTCGCAACATGAGCTCGAGGGGCAAAAGAGAGAAATCACTAGTACCATGGAGCCCTAGAAAACACGCTATAAAAGGAAGAGAAAACCCATGTTGAAGGGGCGGAGGATTTTCAGTAGGAAGAATATCAAAACAGAGTCATTAGAACTCAGTAAAATTTAAGAGAAACAGAGGAATGTCTCCCGATATCCCGAAAACAGCCACTATAGCACATACTTGGATTCAAAAGGATTCAAACTTTGCAAGTCTTAGAGGCTTGAATAGCCATCAAAGTCTGTAATTTTTGAGCTTATTTGAACCTTGTATCACGTCTTAGTGAGCACATTTGTAATCCACAATCAAGAAAAATAATGGAATATCTCATATTGATTTGAGAATTTCTAACAATTACTTTGCATATTTCTTTACCGCTTCTTGCTGCTCAATACATATATATTCTTGCTTGTAAAGCTGAGTCCCTGCCCAAGCAAAGCCACTCGGACTTGAGTTCCAAATCCCACAAGTCTTGTGCAAAAGCGTAACTCTGTGAGAATTGGGGCCGGGATCCTCGTGGCTGAATCATTCTCATAAAATTTACTTACATATATGTATGTGTGTATATATATATATATATATATATATATATATATATATATATATCCTAATAGTGCAGAGAACTAGAGATTCTGGGTTCTTACTGGCCTAATACGCCTCGGGATCCCACGACAAGACGCCCGGGATCCCACGACAAGACGCCCGGGTACCAAGTGAAGGAATTCTTTAAAATGTTTATACGATAAAAGATAAGCCTTAAATATTCTATTTCAATCTCTTTCTCATTGTGAATATTATGAACATCTTTTACTTGTTTTGTAAGAGTAAAAGATCCTTTTATGATACTAAAACACTTATAATGGTATTTTATTACTTAGGAGGAATCGCATTTTTGCCTTGAGGAGATTTATATGACTTGCGCACAACTTGGTTCGTAATCAGCCCATATTTAGTCATGGTGAACCAAGCCCAGTCCACCAAAACACAACTATTTGGCCCAGGATCCTTGGGCCTGTGTGCTAAAGAAAAAAGCACTCTCACAGCGGGTAATTCCGAAACAAGATAAAACGGTACGCCGAAATAGGCCAGATCTGCAAAATATTCCATTCCAATAGATAAACCGAAACGGTCACCGAAACGGTATTCATAACATTGTTTGATTCTACCAAATCCATCCCACTTATTATCTTTTTAATTATCTCATCTAAACCTTTTTGTTGATTTTCTTTTTTTTGGTCTTATTTTTTTAAATAAACCTATAAGCTTAAATAGTTTAACTGCTTAACAGATTAACTTTTACCAAATAATTGAATTTATAAATATACAAATAATATATATACTTTTAAATTTATTAATATATATATATATATATATATATATATATATTTAAATATAGTAGATGACACTATGTAATTTGTGTTAACTTAATTATTTGTATTATTTGTTTTCTTTGTATGTAATGAACAATTAAGTTTTCTGTTTTTTATATCGTGTGTTTTTTTTTGGGTATGCGATGAACAATTGAAGTAATGTTTTATGGTAAATAGGGATTTTTGAGGTAATGTTTTATGGTAAATAGAGATTTTGTGTGTGTGTGTGTGTGTGTGTAAATTAAATATATAAAATAGTAGTAAACCAAAACAATACATTGGTATTGATCGGTATCTAAAATATATCGTACCGTTGGTCAAACCGGTACAACCTCCAATACGGTATTGACTTTGAAAGTTCAAAAACGTGTACAAAAACACTTTTGAACGTTTAGACCCCCAAAAACCAACTTAACCAACACAAGCAATATGTCAAACAACTAGTGTGCGGAAACTTAACATATGCTATAATATGGAATTGGTTAAACAACTATCTAAGCCATAACAAAATAAACCACAAAGAGATAATGTAAAGGCGGAGATAGAGAGGAAGGAAGATGCAAACACGGAGATAACACCGGATGTGTTATCGAAGAGGAAACCAAGACCTCGGCGAAAAACCTCTCCGCCGCCCTCCAAGCGGTAATCAATCCACTAGAAAATACGGTTGGGATACAAGGACAGCAATAGACCCTCCAAGCCTAATCTACCCAATGCACCTAAGCCCTCCAAGCTTCTTGCTCCAACGAGGTTGCGCCGAACCTTTTTCTTTTCTAGCTTTTCGGATTCCGCTACTACACCGTAGCATCAACCAATGAAGATTGGCTCCTTCCTAATCGCTTCCCCAGAACTCCAAACGACTGTCTCACGAGAGATGATAATGGTGAGAACCAGGTTTGGTATAATGCCTCTCAAGGATTTGACAATGGAGAGGAAGAGAGTGAGGGAATTTGATGAGACTCTAAGGTAGAGATTGTGGGTGAAACAATCTGGTTTTTCTTTAGGGTTTCTCTCTCAAAATTCTCTCTGGAAGCTCTCTCTCAATCGTGGGTTAAAAGGGTATTTATACTTTGGAGTGAAGAGGAATGTGAAACGTCGAGGTTTTTCCAAAACAGGGGTGGCTCGCGGCTTGACCTCGCGGCTTGACTAAGTCGCGAGTTCCGGGGCATGAGATAACCGTATGGCCATTGTCCTGTTTTGTCCTGTAGTGCTCCAGCTAGCATGACTGTTCATCTTCCAAAGATGCTTGGCACGTGTGCGGCTCACGGCGACTTGCGGCCGCGAGTCCACCCGCGAGTCCCAGCCGCGACACTGCTTTTTCTGCACACTCTTGAGCAATCTTCACTTTATCTCACTCACTACCCTTACAACAATCCCACCTAAATACAGGGTTACTAAATGTTGAATTACAAGCAAATTTGGCACGGAATAAAGCCAATTAGATGGTTGAATAAATTCAACCTTACAGACTTCCTTGTATGAAATAACTAAGGATATATATTATATCAAAAGTCGATTTCTTTTCTTTTTCTTTTTTATTTTTTGCTATAAAGAAATCAGTCATATGCTATATAAATTCTTTTCCACTTGCAAATTTTCTAATAATTGATGTCTCCTTTTCTAGTGCAATGTGATACGTTTTATTTGGTATTATTATTTCAGTTCTCACCAAACAGTACTCACCCACTTCTTTAGTATTAACTCTTTTTAATTTGGAATAAAAAAAAAGTCTTTTTAATTTAGAATAAAAATTGTTAATTTTTTTTAATGTTTTTATTTTTTTTTCATTTAGATGCTAACATGACATTTTTAAAATATCAAAAAAAAAAAATTATTATGAGTTCTAGTTAGCTCAACTGGTAAAATCTCTGATAGTTGAATAAGATATCAAATTAAAAATAAAAATAAAACTAAATTAACTGTAACATCAAACTATAGGGACCAAAATTGTATTTTCTACATATTTTAACTGTTGAGAGAAAAAAATTAATTCCTTACACATAAATGTATAAAACTTGTGCTAGTTAGGATAACTAATGGCCTTATGAGGCCCCGTTTAGTAAACCCAATTAGTCAGACTCTACAACCCAACACTCGTGTTCAATCTATAATATGGTTATTTAAGATATGATATCAAACAATAGCTCTAGAGAATAGGGTTACAAAAAATTTCATAATTACTGGCAACACAAGTTATTATTGATTGATTAAAAAGTGATGTTAGTAATGGGCTTAAATAAGAAGTGATAAAAATTTGAAAACTCACTTATAATGAAACTTTTTGAATTTGTAGCATTACTTAATATCAAATTGTAGAAATCTCAGCATGAAGAGATGAATTCTTATTGAATTAGCACTTGACACGAGGGTGTACAATGTAATATTGTATCTTGATGATGTGATTTCTTTCTTGGATGAAAAATGCAAATTCACCCTTGGATCAAATCTAAACTTGAATAAGCATGGGCAGAGCAAAAGAGTCGAGTTGTGGGGACAATAGATCGCTGGGCTCCTGCAAAAACTGCCTTTCCCCTATTGATGTCATTTTCCACTAAAAAACAAAATAAAAGGAAAAAAACAAAAACAAAAACAAAAACATATATACCTCTCACTTTTTTAAGTAGTAGAATTTGAAAAGTACTTTCTCTTTCAATAAAGTCCAACAAATTGTTCTATTAGAGCATCCACAATGGTGGTGCTAAAAATTTACTTTTAGCACCACCATATACAAAAAGGGTGCTGCAATGGTGGTGGTATAGGTAAATTTTTTACCTACATTGCTACAGTTCACAGCTATATATGGTCATGCACTATAGTTGAAAGCAAAAAATAAAAATAAAAATAATTTTTTATCCTACCTCCTATTAAAATATTATTATTATTATTATTTTTTCTATTTCTTTTACTCATCCCGTCATATCTATCACCTCTCTCTCAACTCTCAACTCTCTCTCAACTCTCACAACTCTCACCTCTCTCTCTCAACTCTAGACTCTGCCGAGAGTCTCACCACCACCAGCCTACCCCGAAGCTCAATATCACTAGCCCACTCCCTTGACCCACGTCGTTGGCCCACTCCGCCAACCCACACCGTAGACCCATCTTGCCCTTGATCTAATTTTTGGGCTCATGGGTTGCAATGTTGATATGGTTTGGGTTTTTGGTCACGGTGGTTGATTGAGTTTGGTTTGGGTTTTTGGTTGGGTTAATCACAATGGATTGGAGGTGGTTGTTCAAGTTTGATTTGGGTTTTCAGTTGGGTTGATCACTATGGATTTTGTCAACAGTGGATGGATCTAGTGGGCTTTTGGTTGGGTTGATCATAGTGGATTTTTTTTATTTTTGATTGGTTGTTGGTGGTGGATCATGGTGGTTTTGGGCTTTGATGGTGCTGTGGGTGATGTGAACTAGTGGGTGATCATGGTGGTTTTGATGGTTGTTATGGGTTGTGGATGATCATCGTTGTGCTGTGGGTTATAGGGAAATTAATTTTTATTGGGTTTGATATATTATTTTATTGGGTTTTATGTTAAAACAAAATATTATTGTTACACTAGATGATTATTTGCTATCATGATGATTGAGAAATTGTTTTAGTAAAAAAAAAAAAAATTGTATAAGTATAATTTGGGGTTAAAAAAATTACTTGTTAAACTAGACGATTATTTGCTATCAGGTGGGGGCGGCGGCGGCGCGGTGGTGGCGGCGATGGCGGTTGCGATGGTTGTGATTGTTGTTTATTGTAATGGATATATCATTTTATTAATTATAGTAGATATATTATTTTATCATGATGTTTATATTATTTTATTGTGTTGAATGCTAAAATTGATCCACTGATGCTGAATGTTTTGTAAAGTGAGTAGGTAAAATAGATAAAGTAACTTTTTATGGTGCCAAATAGTTAAAAAAATATCTCCACCAATGTGGATGCTTTTACATTTTGTATATTTAGGATTCAATTCAAATTTGGAAAAAAAATAAATAAATTCCATTTTGAGCTTCTTCTTTGTTTTTTTTTTTCCTCTCTCTCTCTTACAACTTTTTATAGGTTACGCTCCATTTATAGTGGGGCATCTATCTAACTAAAAACAAAAACAATTGATACAAGGCATGGCCTAACAATGAATTGACAATTATCAAAACAATGTAACATATTTGTATAAATTGGAAATGAAAGATATGTACTTAGGGTAGAAAAAAAAAAGATTAAGTACCGTACAAATTTTTAAAATAAATCAAATTCTTAAGAATTGGAATCTTGAGAATCATTTAGCCAGTTAGAAAATAAAATGAATTAAACATAGACGACTAATTAATATAGGAGTCTAATGCATTATAATGACTATGTTGACAACACATGGTGACATGGCACAAGGCCAGCCAAGCCTAAGGGTTCATTTCACATATGCCATAATGTTGTAGCAAAATTTATATGTGCTAGCTTGTTAGAATTTTGGAGGGAAAAATAGATACTGGCTCATGCACATGCACAAGCTAAATGTTTGGAAGATGTTAAAAGTAGGTCAAAATGGCACAATAGCATTGTTTACCAAAATATATATCAATCTACCACTGTTTCAGAAATATGTTGGGATTTACCACTTTTTGGGTACTCAAGTTCCATGTGTAACGCAGTGAGAGACCGCGCTCCCGGCCCCTTTTTTTATAATTTTGGGCCAAACCCACGTGAATGGGTGGAGTCGTGTTATTGTCTCTCAAAATGGAGGTTCGACTAGTTATATTTTCCCTTTTAGATTAAGGGTTTTATAATGGAGTCGCTACTTATTTAATTATTGAAATAAATAAGAAAACCAAAATTGAAAAATTCCTCATTTTATTTATTTGAAATTGAATTTACATTGATCATAGAAAATTACATGGCTTTGGTCCTAGATACAATCTAAGATAAAGTACATGACTTTGTTTCCTAGTTACAATCTAAAAATCGAAAATTGCATGGATAAGTATTTGATCTATTAACCCTTGACCTAAGCTCGGAAGCTATGTTATAAGGTGGGAAGGTGTTAGGCACCCACCTTGCCCAGTGAAACCGATCTTCTAGACTATAGTGGCCAACATTTATATTACATCATCCAATATGTTATCAATCAATTTGTATGTTGAATTTAAAGTGTGTGCATGTGATAAACCCTAATTTAATTTATTAAACATTTCATTTGGATTGAAAAATAAATTCTAGTGAATGTGTGTGCATGGTGATATCCTAGATTCAAGAATTTAAAAGAATTATTAAACAAACATATTTTTCATGTTTTTTATGTGAATTTAAGATCAAAACTAGTATTATGCATGAACATGTGATAAACAACCAAGAACATGTGAAGAACATATAAGAACAATTAAGAATATTCAAACATATTCAAAGGAATTTAAATGATTACTATCATGTTTTAATCTTAAATTCTCATCATGGCAACATAAAAACTAATTAAGGAGAGAGATTATACCTTCATGCAAGATCTATATGGTGGAGGAGGGGACTCTTGATGGAGGTCCTAATGGTGGAGGAAAAGAAGAGTTAGGAGAGGGAGAGTGAGTCTTACTCAATACCTTGAGTCTTAGGAAGACCAAAATATGACAAGACTACTCAACTTTACTAAAACTCAAGGGAGGAGAAGAGAGGGTGTTTTTTGTGTGCTTTAGAATGAAGGAGAGGGAGAGTTTATATAGTAGTGGTGGAGGAAATATGAATGGAAGGCCATTTAATGAGGGTTGAAAAAGAATCATGAACCTAGACCTCATTTTAGTTTAGGGGAAAATCTGGTGCATTAAATGGAGAGATTGGTGGGAGTGAGGAGCAAGCCAAAATTCGGTTTTCCCATAGCTGCTGTAACAGCCTGTAGAGCCAGTTTCGAAAAATCATATCTGACTTAATTCTGATCGAAATTGTCTTGTTCTTGTGTTTAAATTGAAGCCCCGGATGTCTATTTTCTGGAAAAATTAACCTCATTCACAGATTCAAAATATTCTGAGAGATATCAATGAAATGGTAGTAGATGTCATTTGTTAGAAAATGGTTTCAGCACAATTAACATTAATAGGTCCCAAATTAGCTCCCAATTAACATTAAATGGCTTTAATCACTCCCATTTTAGACTTAATTGATTCCAAATTTACTCTAATTAAAAGATAATTGCACAAATTACTCATTGAATAATTAATGTTTAACTATCTAATTAATTAGGTATATGCAACCTCACCATAAAATATAGTCTTAATCAATCAAATTATGACACATCATTGATCTCAAATTGATTACACTTATAACCAATTGAAATCAATTATTTATAATCACATATAGTCAGACTCAATTTGTGATATTGCATCTCAGCCATTAAAACTTGATTTGATGATAACTTTCAATTTGGTGGTCCGATTAGGGTTTATGACCAATCGATTTGATTGTTACAATATCAAGATCATTTTGGTGAAATGAGATTAAGGATCTAATGGTCAGAATCAAGATGCATATTTCCAAGGCAAAATTATCCTTTTACCCTCCAAATAAGGTTAAATGCGGGTTGCAAAATGAGGTGTCAACAAACGCCCCAGCCCACTTATATATATATATATAAAGGGGTCAGATTTTAAGGAGCCACACGTGACCCACCAACCCCTTATTTCCCCACCACACACCACACATTCACAAATATCTCTTCTCTCAGCTAGCCACCTTCCTTCCTCATTTGTTTTGTTTCTTTTTCTCACAAACACACACTCCTCTCTTCACTCCCTCACACTCCCACGGTACCCACTCCACACCACCACATCTAAGGCACCTTCATTTATTTTGATTTAAGGTAAGACTCTCAATCTTTTGGTGGGTTTATATGCTTTTACTTGGGGTTATGTTTATCTAAACTTTAATAATAATACCCATGTGATTTATGAGTATTAGAAGTGATATTTATGTGTTCTTATGTATGTGTTTTAGTCTTGGTGGATGTATTTGATGAGTGGGTTTATGATTTTTGCAATAGTGGTTAGCTAAGTGGTGAAGAT
This sequence comes from Quercus dentata, assembly GCA_028216015.1. Classification (NCBI taxonomy): domain Eukaryota; kingdom Viridiplantae; phylum Streptophyta; class Magnoliopsida; order Fagales; family Fagaceae; genus Quercus; species Quercus dentata. The sequence continues at coordinate 73,481,810 of CP116445.1, forward strand.
TTGGGAGTTTTGGCTTTCTAATGTGAAATAGTTGATGAATCTAATTTTTATTGTGTATTTGGAGCTAATGGAGGATTTACATTTGGGGATTGTAATGGTGGGTATTGTTATATATGTTGTTGTTTTATGGGTCTCTTGAAAATGACATGTATATTGAGGAAGAAATTCATAAAGTGTTAAGATCTCTTATGGTAAAGGTGAAGCTTGGAATGACATGATGATAAGTTGGAGTCTATGCCTTGTAATGAAATTGTTGAGAAACTTTAGAAGTGGAATACATTATTTGTGAGGTTAAATGCTAGGCTTGCCTAATTTATTTCTTAGTTAGCAATTTCTAATAGGTATCTAGATACAATTTTAAGCTTTATGCTTATTTTGATAGGTTTGCTTGGTATTGTTTAGGTTCTAGCTAATTTCATTTGGAGCTTGGAAAATTAGGCTTTTGCGGATTGTGAGGTAAGTAGCTTTTTAATGAGATTTTTTTTGGAAAATATCCATGTTGCATAAACATTGTTTTTGGGTCAAACACATTTTGGAAAATTAATGGTGGAACTATGTTTTTCTAAAAAGTGTTGTGTTGTGACCCTACTATATATGATTATATATGAAAGTGCATATTCTTATTGCATATGGGAAATTGCATGATTTGTTAGCATGGAAAAGACTAGCATTTTTTATTAAATTCTTGAGAATGCGTTTTATGGATTTATTGCATTATTTGCAAGAATATAAAGATGCTTTATCTTGACCTATGTTATTTGGGAAGTTAATATAAAATCTTTTTGACAAGAAATGAGTTGAAGGCTTTGAGAACCTTGTGAATATCTTGGGCAATCAAATATTTTATGAAACTACTTGGAAGTGAATTATGGATTTTGAATTAAAGGTAATTTGTGAGCTCTTTATGTTCTACCCATGTGCTGTGACATGTGATTACCTTGTGATTATCTAGCTAGATACTATAGTCTGTGTGGTATTGGTATCTTAGCACCTGTCTTTGTGATGGTTATTGAGTTTTGTCTTTGTGACGGCAATGAGTTTTGTCTTTGTGACGGCATATTGAGTTCCGACTGTATATCGGCGATGAGTTCCGTCTTTGTGACGGCAGATTAGTTCCGTCTTTGTGATGGCATATTGAGTTCCAGCTGTGTGTCGGCGATGAGTTTCCTCTTTGTAACGGCTGATTAGTTTCGTCTTTGTGATGGCATTGTCATGTGGCCTTGGGTTTGGAATTGTATTGTTATTGCTCACAAATTATAGTATGTAGTTTCATGAGAGCATTTTGAGAAGCTTTGTGCCATGTCATGTTATTCATTCTTGTCATATTATTTTTGGAAATGGTTTTGTAGAAATTATTTGGAAATTCCCAAATTAAAACATGATTTGTAAATTGTTATCATCATGAAAGTTGTGTTTCCCCCACCCCCATTAATTATGCTACTTATCAAGAGCCTTTGTCTCATCTATATATCTATATATATATATATATATATATAAAACCGAAACTTTTGAAGCTTCCACAATTTTCCATGTCAGCACATTTTTTAAATATAATATAAAAACAAATTAAAAAATAAATAAAAAAAAACATAAAACTGATGTCACGGGAAATTCAGCCATATAGTAGTAATATATAAATCTCTTAAAACCTAAACCTAAACCTAAACCTAAAAGTAAGGACTAAATATTTATGCGCGCATAAACCAGGGTTTAAACTAGGGTTTTGAATCAAGCACAACTGCTCTTTCTTTTGTGGTCTTCTGCTTTCATTGAAGCTATGTCCATTTTTCTCGTACTCTTCTTCTGTTTCATCTTCGCATTTTTATTTCCGAACCTCCTTTCATTAATATTCTCACACAGTGCCAATTTTTTTTTTTTTTTTTTTTTTTCATTTTTATCTAATCTTGTCGAAACAATTTTGTGGCAGAGAAAGCTCTCGATTTCAATAGAAACTCTCTCCTTCGCATCATAGCAATCGCTTCCTGCGGTCGGGTCTTTTGTATGCCAATAGCAACTCAAATTCCAAAGTAGCTTCTAATTTTCTTTTTTTGGGTTTTGATTCTTTTACCACTTCTTTGCTTTTTTTTTTTTTTTTTTTTTTTTTTGGTATAATTGAGAAGTATTAAAGTTTAAATTTTGATTCTTTCTTTGTGGGTCTTTCTTGAAATAGAAAACTGAGAATTGGGTTTTATTTAGTATGTTCTCAAAATCAAACAGAACACAACAATTCCAATTGGTTCTTTATAAATAAAAAATCTTATATGCTTTTATGATAAATTTTAGGAGCAAATGTAGCTAAAGTTTAAATTTTGATTCTTTCTTTGTGGGTCTTTCTTAAAATACAAAACTGAGAATTGGGTTTTATTTAGTATGTTCTTAAATCAAACAGACCACAACAATTCCAATTGGTTCTTTATAAAAAAATCTTATATGCTTTTGTTATGATAACATTTTAGGAGAAAATGTAGCGGTGAAGGTTCCCGTGGCTCTGCAGGAATCACTATCGCTACCATGGCGAATTACGCAATACATATTTCCCTGCCCTTCGTTACTTTTATCGGATCCATGGCAACCTAGTTTGTTCTTAAATTTTATTTGGTAATAGATTGTGTCCTATTTATGTATATATATGTTTTTGGGTTCAATTCAAGCTTGAAATTGTAGGAATGCTTCCATTATTTTCTTCTAGAGTTGGTTCGACTCCATCATTGGATATAAAGAAAGACAATTCTTTGGGGGCGGTTGGAGGTGACCCCAAACCATGTTGCAATTGTTTGGGGAGAGATACAATTGCAAATGTTGCCGCTAGGGTTGGTCCTGCTGTAGTAAATCTTTCGGTTCCACAGGGTATATATTTTGGGTTGTTGTATATGTTTGAGATTTAGTTAATTTGTTTAAAAATAGGATCTAACAGTTTGTTTGTGATCTTTGTGTTTGATAGGGTTCTATGGCATTACTAATGGAAAGAGTATAGGGCCAGGAACTATAATTGATCGAGGATGGTACAATTTTAACATGTGCTCATGTTGTAGTTGATTTTCAAGGCATGAGGGGTTCAGTCAAAGGAAAGGTCGGTGTCTTTGGTGCTTTGTATGTGTTGTCTCCCTTAGTAATACAACTGTTCCATAAACGAAAACCTATATACAACTTCTCCATAAACCAAGAGGTCTTGCTTTCCTCATGCTTCACAGATTTGACTGGTCTTCAAGTTATAGTATACCAATTAAATAGCTTTATTTTACTAATACTTCTCATCATTCTTTGCGCCTCATGCTTCATGATTCTTGGTTTTAAATTTCAATATGAACTGATTCCAATTTTTCCCAAGGTAAGGATGTGTCGTAGGTTGACTGGTCTTCAAGTTATAGTATACTAATTGAATAGCTTTATTTTACTAATACTTTTGTCATTCTTTGCAGTCTCATGCTTCACAGATTCTTGGTTTTAAATTTCAATATTATCAGTATGTATGGAAGTAAATAGTCCTATACCGCAAGATTCTTGGTTTTACATCGCTCTTTATCTCAAAGATAAGACTTTTATTTCTACCGCAAGAACTATGTAGGTATGTATCCCTTGCAAGCACACATGAACTTAAATTGTCTTTTAATATATGCATGCTTTATTATTTTCCAATAGTTTTCCCGTGCATCGCACGGGTTAGCGACTAGTTCCATTAATTTACAAACTTTTTCAGAGTAGGCAACTATCATTTTAAGACAATTTTTTAGTGGCTAGCAGTAGTTAGACTAACTGTTGATGGTGGCCGACTTTTGTAATGGAGACATTAGATGATGTACAACTTAGAATAGGCTTGACTCATTCTTCTGTATATTATAGTGGCTGTGACGTTATTCCCACTAATGGGATAAGTCGATGATATGTAATTATGCATTCGCACCTCTATTCTTTTGTGGCCAATGGTCCTTGTAATTATTGCTTAGAGCTTTGACTTACATTGAGAGTATATTCAATGGAATTATTATGATAATCCTTAATATTGGTACTTGATATGATTTATGTGGATTGGATTGTCAAAAAGGAAAAATCTACAAGTACTTGAGATGTCTTTCTCATGCTTTGCACCCTTTGGGGTTTGGGGCATGACACCATGAACTTGAGTTCCATCAAAAAAATTCGGCAATTTCAAGGCTATTTTTTCAAAAAAATTGAGTTTATAAAACTTAAGTTAAACAGCAAACTCGAGTTTCACAAACTCGAATTTCAAAAAGGTATTAGATTACTAAATATTTCACAAACAAAGGGTATATTGCAAAATATTTTGCAAAAGAGTGGTATTTGGCCGTTAATTCTCTTCTTAAAAAATAAATACATACTTAATTCAAAGTAGCATGTGATTAATATATTACAATTATATTCTATTGATTCATGCAAATATGTCTCTTCCCAAGAAATTCACGGTTTGGCCTATAAATACCCTTGGACGTTTATTTAAACAATACATAATTTTTATCTCCACAGACACAATTATGTAGTCTTTGATCACCACCCTAAAGGGGCTGCCATCCATGTTTAGGACAAACAATCCAGTCCATCAAAAATGCTCTTAGTCATTCAACCCCCAATTTAGTTCTGTCCTTGGTCAAACTCCTTGTCGGTTTTTCATTACCAAATCTATTTCCCTCCAAGGGTCTGTTTGGATACAGCTTATTATTGCGAAAAACTGAAAATACTGTAGCAAAATAATTTTTAAATGTGTGAATAGTTCCGTGAGACCCAGTTTTAAAGTTATTTTTGCTGGAAAAAGTACTTGCGGGTCCCGTGAACATTGCACGAGACCCACACAAAAAATGCAGATGCGCATCTGCTTTCCTTTTCAGTGCAATCCAAACGTGCACCAAATTTGGTTTTCCTTCACTAATTAAGATCCACTCTCTCTCTACCTACAACCTCTTCACCTTCATATCCAATGAGCTCCAAACAAACAAAAAATCTCATCCAAATTTAAAAACGAAAAAAACTATATTTTAAAAAGGATATGGGGATCAGAGGTCATATTTAGGCGGGTGGGTTGTGTGTGTGGGGATCTGGTAGGATGTGTGTAAATGGATTGAGTTGTGAGAGGTGATTTTTTTTTTTTTTCATTTTTCATTTTTAGCTGAAAATATTTTACATCAAAAAAAAAAAAATTTACAATGAAAAAAATGGAGTAGTTATAATTTTTTTTGGTCTGCAAATATTCTTGAACTTGCATGGTCCTGCCATCAATCATGTGTTGGGGCCCATGTGTTGTAAAAGGGCTACTATATACACTAGAAGTAGAATATATCCATTTTTCCTAATATGGAGGGTTATGGAATGAGATATGAGTTTGAAAAGTAGGTTCCTTAGAGCATTCCCTTCAGCTGTTCTATAAAAATGCCATTTTGACACACAAAAAGGCTCACTTTATTATTTTGCCACATCATTTTACAATATCTCTTACATCACATGTTTTATTCTTCAATTCTATACATTAAAATAATATTTACAATACATTAAAATATTATATTAACTCCTTCTCAACAACAACAACAACAATACAACCACCGCTACCGCAACAACGGCCACCAACAACAACCACTGCCAGAACAACAATACCGACAACCACCACCGACACAAACCCATTACCGGACTCATACCCACAACAAATCCACAGCCACCACCGACACAAACCCACATCCACCATTACCACAAACCCACAACCACCACCGGAATCCTCCCACAAATTAAAAATCGAAAACCATTAAATTAAAAAATAAATAAATAAACACAAATCGCCACAGCAAGGTTTGATATGTCTTTGAACGCCGAGTAGAGGGAGAGAGAGAGAAAGAGAGAGCAAAGAACGCCAAACCAAAACGCCGACTCACAACCCACACAACCACTACTGAATCCACCATCAAATCATAACAAAAAGAAAAAGAAAAGAAATCATTGCGATAGAGATCGGCCTACCTTGATGCTCTGGCCTGAATTTCGTCGAAGAGGGAGGCAAAGATATCGAGAGAGAGAGAGAGAGAGAGAGAGAGAGAGAGAGAGAGAGAGAAAGCAAAGAAATGGTCTGATGTCTATGCAAGAATGAGAAAATAGGGAAGAGCGAAAATAAAACTAAAAGAAAGAGGCCCCCACCTAAATAAAAAAATAATATATGTTTTACAATTAATGAACAATGTGATCTCAAATTCAAGATTGCATTGTTCATCAATGCCAAATATTTTGGCATTTAAAACACCTGATGATGATGGTTTTTTAGTGTTTGGTGTATCAAATGCCAAATATTTGACATTTGACACACCTAATGGGAATGTTCTTATATATATCTTATTAAATATGTTATTTTCCTTTTTTTTTTTAGAAGAAATATGTTATTTTCCTAAATCTACGCTAAGTGGCAAATAATTTTTATTAGTTTTTTAATAGAAAAAGGAAATAATGAAAACTAATTTTCAAATTGATCCTATGAAAGTGTCACACAAGAAATACCTTAAATTTATTTGCTTTGGCCCATAAGACTTTTAGTGTGCTTGCCCTAGGTCAATGGTTTGCACATTTTTCTAAATTAAAAAAAAATTAAAAAGACTTTACGCATGCTTAACCAACATATAATTTTAATGGGATTTTAATATTAGGTAAATTTCGTTCTCAAAAAAAAAAAAAAAAAAAAAAAAATACTAGGTAAATTTCCTGCTTTAGGGGTTTTCATTTTTTTTAGAGAGGGGGGGGACACAGCATCGGCCTTAATTAAAATATTATTTCTGGTGGTTTTTTTTTTTGAGAATTCCTGGTTTGTTTTTTAATATAGTTCTTTCTTTGAGCATAAGGTACAAGAACATGTCCACTTCTACAAACTGTCCTTATCAACCAAAAAGCAACAAGTGTTTGCACTATTTATTTTTTATTTTTATAGAAAGAGTGCTTGCATTATTGATCCTATAGTTACTTTTCTTTTTTAATTGAACCACTATTTGGCAAAAAATAAAAAGAAAAGAAAGTGAAAGTGAAAGCACTAAGTTGTCTAGTGAAAGCCTAAGTTGTTATTGAGACAACTTAGTGCTATTTTCTTTAGGAAAAAAAAAAATAGTGTTATTGAGACAACATTTTCATAATAAAGTTTACGCAGTAAGTTGTTATTGGTTCTTATTTGGACTTACTAGTGACATAATTATTATTATTATTTTTTTATCTACCATTAATAACTTGTCATATAGACTTTATTGTGAATTTTTTGTAAAAATGTTATATCCATAACTTGCATTAAGAGAAGCAATTAAAACAAAGAATTCTTTTATATATATATATATATATATTGTCATTTTTGGTAATTTGCAATTTAAACCTCCATTTTTATAAGTGTTAGCCAAATACTTAACTTAAAAAAAAAAACATTTTAACAATTTTTACCAAATACTTTACTTTTTTTAAAAAGCCCAATTTTATACTGGACTTTTTAAAACTACCACTTTCTCAAAAAGTACTGTTTGAAACAGCGGAACCAAACTCACTCAATTCAGCATAAAAGATTAAAAAAATGTCTTCAATAATTTTTTTTTTTTTTAACTCTTTTGTTGACATATTGGTTCATAAAATACTGTACACCAATGCCGTCAAAGACACCGCTACCCCTACCGACAGCAGAAATTGTATGTAATATGTATGACTGAAAATTTTGAAATGGATAGACATTGAGCGAAAGACAGGAGAGAGTCCATTTATTTAGGTATACGAAGTTAGTTTATGTATAGTTCTCTTTGTCTAAGAAAAGAGTTTATGTATTACTTTATTATAAAATTCTAATCCATTTTACTTGTACTTTTACTGATCTCAGTTTTTAGACTAAAATATATGACACCTAAAATTTGGACATGTTTTTGTTATAAATTTTTTGGTTTCAAAATTTTCGTACTAGCTCTTTATGTTTGATTTATTTTCATATTAACATTGTTATCAATTTCTGTCTGTAATCAGATTGTTCATAATATACCTTTCTGCCAATAACAGTAAAATTCTTACAATTCTGAACATTTTAAAACTAGTATTTCATAATGTAATTAAACATGAAGGACACTTAACGGTCAGATAATAAAAATGGGGTATAATATGAAAATATAATCAAATATGAAGGTGCAAAATTAAAAGTTTGAAATATAAAGGGTCAAATAAAATATTAAAAATCCCAAACTTTAAAGGCCCAAAATGTATTTTAGTCTACCTTTTATGCCAAACAATTGAATGAATTTAAGTTACTCCGAGAATAAATTTTTTTTTTTTTAATTTTTTTTTTCTTTTTAAATTCAATAGTTACAACTTACAACAATTGGGAATGTCAGATTTGAATCATATATGTCTCTCACACAAATACTAAGAGATTTGTGATTTCTCTTCTATAACATGTTTCTCGCTAGGGATTGTGATTTTCAATAGTATTTCAATAGTATATTTAGTGAGAGTATTTCAATAGCGTCTCGGCTTTGCAATTCAATCGTCGATTGCAAATCCTACTACAACAAGAAATTTGAAGATTTGTGATTATCTTTATGGTATCCAGCAGCAATCTAATACATTCATGGACAAAAAAGGTGTTTGGATGAAATCTTCTCTCAATGGTAAGTCCATTTGGATAGGGTAAAGGTATGCAGGCTACAAGGATTTCTCTTAGGGGTAATAGATAGTTTTCCTTTGTTCTATCATATTAGGGTTAATTTTTTGTTCTTATGCAAGTAGTAATCGATGGTTGGTTGGCTCCAAGAATATTCAGGGAAAAAAAGTGGAAATTCTTGGGCAAACTTACTCAACCAAGTTTTAGACAAATTTTAGGAAAACTATTAGTGTCCATAATGGTTTATGCCATCCTATTCTATTTTACCATCCTAAAAAGTCACTTTATCAATTATACAATACAATTTTACAATTCATCCAGCATCCCAAGTTTTATTTTACCATACTACACATTAAAATAATATAAAACAAAATAAAAATAATATAAATACATTTCTCACTTCTCTATTTCTCTCTCTCTCAACCACCCACCACCACCACCACCGTCTAGCTTCTCGGTCACACCACCCACCTTCGCTGAGCAAAATCCATCCAAAATCAAAATCCACCACCCTAAAGCAATGCCACCACCATCAAACCAAAAACAAATGATCAAACCCAAACCAAAAACAAACGATCAAACCAAAACCAAAACCAAACGATCAAACCCATTAAAAAAAAAAAAACACCATCGGAGCCACCACCCTAAAGCAACACCACCACCATCAAACCAAAACCAAAACCAAAAGCAAACCCATTTAAAAAAAAATCACCATCGGAGCTACCGACGATCAACCCAACAGATCCACCCACCAATTCAAACCCACTGATCAACCGATCCAAACCCACCATCAACTGATCCCAGCCCACCAATCCAAACCCACCTCGCCACCCACACCGATCCAACCTCCAAAATCCAAAACCCAGCATTAGTGCAAGCTTTGAACAAGAGAGATGTGAAAGAGGGAGTAAGGAGGGAGGAGCTGTTGTGAGAGACAGAGAGAGGAACCGAGAGTCAGAATGATAGAGAGAGATGAGAGACCGTGGAGAGAGAAAGGTTTATGCATAAAATATTAATACACCTTTTACCATTGAGCTACAATGCGGTTCTACATTTAGAACTGCACAGTAGCACAATTTTTTGTTTTTTGTTTTTTGTTTTTTTTTTTTTAATTTTTTTAAAATTTTTTTTTTTTACAATAGTTACATTTTACAACATCTAATGGAGGGGGCATTTTAGGCTGTGTTTGGTTCGTGTAAAAGCATTTCCGGAAAATATTCCATTTTCCGGAAATGCTATTTTCCGAAAAGGAAAATGTTTTCATGTGTTTGGTTACATTTCAAAAAATTTTCCGAAAAATATTTTCCGGTGTTTGGAAAAGAAGAAGGAAAAGACAAACCCAGAAAAAAAAATCATCAACGATCGACCGGCTAGTTCGACAAGGGGCGAGATCACGATCGACGCCGATCGGGTTCGACGACGCGGTGCTTCGCAAGCTCGGTCGGCGACGACGCCGTCGATCGCGATCCGAGATTGCGATCTCGCGAAGCATCGATCGCAATCTCGCGAAGCACTACGCTGATCGCGATCGGCGTGAAGGCGAGATCGCGATCGATGGCGTGATCTCACGAAGCGTCGATCGCGATCTCGGATCGCGATTGACGGCGCTGGTGCGTGCGAACGACGCGGGATCGGAGCTCGAGGTTCGCCGGCGATTGTCGGACCGGGTGGAGCTCGGGGCCCTCTTCTCCCTCTCGCGCGCTCGCTCTCTCTCTCTCTCTCTCTCTGGAATTCATTTGAAGTGAAAATAGGAACGGAAATTCATTTCCGTAGTCAAAGCCTTTTTTTTTCGGTCAACGGAAATCAATTTCCGGAAAATCCTATTTTCCGGACCAACCAAACACTTGCATTTCCGGAAAAGCATTTCTGGAAATGATTTTCACCCAAAACAAACACACCCTTAGCCATTCCATTGCTGATGCTCTTATGTATAACCGAAATTCAAATTTTGATGATCCTGCTTATAATTTCACTTGACACACTGAATCTTACTCAATTGAGATCTTTGCGGTAGGACTTAAATTCTTTCTTCTAAACCCGAGCCTCAATGACTCTAGGAAATTATAATTTAGATGAAATTGAAATACATTGAAATTTCCCCCTTTATCAATTCCAAGACAAAATGCCTTAAAATAGACTCGAGACCATTTTTATTTTTTAAATAAAATTTTTTTGAGATAAGACTTGAGAATGGCAATAATGAAAACTAATTTTCAAATTGATCCTGAGTGTCTAATAATTTCCCACCCTCATACTGTCTAATGCCTAAATTTATTGGCTTTGGCCCATAAAACTTTTTAGTGTGCTCCCTACCTTTCCCTAGGTTTAGAGTTGGCTTACACATTTTTCTTAAAAAGAAAAAAGAATAGACTTACACATGGAGGAAATTTGCCATTTAACATTATTTTTGGAACAATTTAGTTGTCAAGTTTGCAAAACTATTTAGTTGTCAATGAAGAAACTCGAGTCTCTAAGCCTCGAGTTCCAAGTGTGGGTTCTTCTTATGCATGCATGGGTGGGTCCAGATCTCCTCGACCTGCTTTTTTATTCTTTCTTTGTATGCTTTATGGAACTTGAGTCTCTCGGACTTGAGTTTCTTCACTAAACTCTAGCCTCTAAGACTCGAGATGCTAATTTGCTAAAATGTTTTAAAAACTTGCAAGCAACTAATGAAATAATTGCTAAAATCATGTTAAATGGTAAATTTCCCCCTGCATACCCAAACATATAATTTTAATGTTTTTTTATTTATTTTTTATGTTTTTTAATGTTAGGTAAATTTCCTGCCGTAGAGTGTTTTTTTTTTTTTTTTGGAGTAAAAATCAGCATTGAGATATTAGTTCTGGTTTGTGGTTCGTTTAATATAGTTCTTTCTTTGAGCAAAAGGTACAAGAATATGTCCACTTCTTCAACCTGCCTTGTCAACCAAAAATCAACCAGAGTGCCTGCATTATTGATTCTATAGTTCTTTTTCCTTTTTTAAATTGAACCACTAACTGGCTGGCCAAAAAAAAAAAAAAAAAAAAAAAAAAAAAAAAAAAAAAAAAAAAAAGAAAGAAAAGTGAAAGTGAAAGCATTTGTAGCATTATGGTTCTTCAACTCTAGGGATTTCAATTACAAATTTCTCCGGTGTGGTATATGGTCCGCACCTACTTAGATCCGGCAATTGCACTTCAATACGTGGCAAGGCATTGTACTCAGAGGCTGCAAAAAAACAACCTAGCTTTGGTGATTTGACCCACTTCAGCCCCACCTTCTCACTTAAAAATCTAAGAAGCTCTTTATGTGATGTACTTCTGTTCCAAAATGTTGGACACGATTGCCCCATCTCACCTTTCTTCCTTGGTCTTAACACCACCTGATTTTCTCCCACACATAGCGGAACTTCCTCATTAATCATGACCCCGTGGCGTCCATCATCAGCAATTTCTTGCAACTCCTTTGCAAACTCAAGAGCCCTCAACACTTCAACCATTTCGGGTCTTTGATCTCTATCTTCACACACACATTTATATGCGATATTTGCATACATCTTCAAAGACTCCGGTGACATTTGATCAATCAGATGAGGATCAATGATCTGATCAAGTTTACCTTCTTCAAAACACAAACTGGCCCAAGAGGCCAAACTTTGTTGCTCATAATCTAAGCCCATATCCACTGCTGGTCTAGCACACAACACCTCAAACAACACCACCCCAAATCCATAAACATCAGACTTTACAGTTAAATGGCTGGTCCAAAAATACTCGGGGTCCATATACCCAAACGTTCCCTTCACATCAGTAGTGACGTGGCTCATTGACAGTCTTGTAGGGCCCAATCTTGAAATCCCAAAGTCCGAAACTTTGGGTACCCAATTTTGGTCCAAAAGAATGTTGCTAGTCTTGACATCGCGGTGTATGATTGCGTGCTCCTCACCTTCATGAAGGTACAATATTCCCCGAGCAGCACCAATGCAAATCTCCAACCTCTGCTTCCATGACAATGGAAGATTATCTGTGTTGTAAAGATGATCATGCAGTGCTCCGTGAGCCATTAACTCATATACAATGATCATGACCCGTTCATCGTTGCAGTAACCTATCAAAGATACCAGGTGGGGGTGGCGAAGCCTTGAAAGCATTTCGACCTCTGTCTGAAATTCGCGAAACCCTTGACTTGAAGTTGGCCCGAAAACCTTGATCGCAACTGGGGTGTGTTCATGACCGATGTAACCTCTCAATACATAACCAAAGCCGCCTTTTCCAATGATAAGGTTCCGGTCAAAGTTGTTTGTGGCAGTCTTGATTTCTTGGAGAGTGAACCGACGGCCGACAGCTTGTAGAATTGGCGGTGTTTCACTTTTGATGGACTTTGTTCTCATCCTTCGCCAGATAATTGTTAAGCCCAAGAGAAATATGACAGATATAACACCTACAGTGGCTTCAATGAAGATTACTGATTTTGTGCCGCTCTTGGAATTCTTGTAAGGTAGTGGTTGTGGGGCACGTGATTTGAGCGGAGATGGGAAAGGGGAAGGAGGGTGTGGAACTTCAGGATTGGGAGCCGCGAGATTGGCATCAGAGTTATTCAATTTGAACAACTCGAGACCATTGAGGATAGCATCAGAATAACCAGAGCTTGAATTAGCATTAGGACGAAGCTCTATAAAGAGAGGGCTCTTACCATTACTCGTTTTATTTGGTATCATCACAACATAGTCCCTATATACCGGAATGCCTTGCCCACCGCTCCAAGTGATAACATCAGCAGAAATCTCCACTGTCTTGTTTCTTATGGAAATTCGGAACCCATTGTTACTACTCTGCTTTACCTCCGGTTGGATTTTGCAGAAGTGGAGTCTCACGAGGTATTTGAACCCCGAGTCCACTGGCAATCTCCAAGTAAGATTGTACCGTTTGTTGTCTTCGGATGTTCTTGTAGTTCGGGCGGTCTGATAGACTTCCTTTGGTGCTGTGTAAGGAGGTATGCTTGTGTAGTTGATCTGAATTGCCCCATTACTAATAGAGTTTACATTTGAAGCAAGAAAGAAGTCGGTGTCATTAAGCCATTTCCGAAATAGCTTGCCGGAGTCATTTATTGGTGAAATGGAGTGCCCACCTACGTTTAGTCGGTAAATCATCTCAAGAGCACTGTTGTTTTGGATATGGAACTGAGAGTTATGGCCGACAAGGCGTGCACCTTTATCCCCAAATTGACTGTAGTAAAGGCTGGTGGGCATCGAGACAATTTCAATCCCATTTATAAATGCATATGAAGTATTTGTAGATGGAGTGAAGGTTATGTTCAGTGTCTGATTCTGCAGCACAGTCACGCAAAATTCTTTGACAAGGGATTTTGATCCTATACTGAAGTTGCTAAGTAGAGTGAAGGGACCAGTAGAAACAGTGAAAAAGGCCTTAGACATATCGAAATTATCATGGTATGTAGAAGGGTTAAAGTATAATCTTATGAATTTTTGGCCAGGACTAACACGAATTGTGTAGGTGAATTGAGAATGAAAGATTCGAGCGGTTTTGTAAGGGTCATGGTCAATGGATGAGCCATGGGGATTGGAGAGTATAAAGGTGTTATTAGATTGTTCTAAGGAAACAAATTTTGAGTGAATACCTACATCTCCAGTCCACTCTCGGCCATCTGGGTCAGTTGAGATGCCGGAGGAGCCACAGTTAAGCATGATATCATTGATGGAGGAGGGCTTAGCAGTGACAGTAATTGTTAGGTAATTGAAGAAGAAGGACACTGAGAATAGGTAAACGAGAAATCTACAAGAGTTTTGCATGGTAGACTGTGACAAAACTTAGAAGTGTATGCGAAGCTGCGACTGCGAGCGATATAAAACATGTACATCGGAGTGGAAGTGTACATAGCAGTGCGCGGGGAAGCCCGCGTAGATGGTCAAGAGAACCGTGTGGTTTCTTTTTGGATATAGAGATGGCTACAATTATTCTTTGGAAATCGGAGAGTATTGACTCTTGGTCCTCTAAGAGAGCCAAAAGGAGGGACTTCTCAGTTGATTAGTAAAAGTATACGTCAAAAAGCACACCATGCATAGTATTTTTAATTATTAGTCAAAAGCTCACTAAAGTTACAAAAGAGTGTGGAAAACTAACCAGCACGTGAAAGAAGTTCTTTATTATTGCCACAAAGATGGAGTTGATCTTCAAACCTTAAAGCAATAATGCAAATAATAAAACAAAGAGTTGGGTTGTTGTTGGCATAGTAACAATTTAAATTTAACGTGTTAGTCTCAAATAAATATTATACGCACTATCATAATTTCCAAGATAATTAAACACTTATAAACCCACGTTTAAACTTTTTTTTTTTTACAAGACTCCTATCTTAAGCACACATTCTCAACCAATTAGTAATGTATGAAACTTATCTCATGGAGCTTGTCTATACGGGCATAACTGGAGCAATGACTCTCGTCAAACCAAAGGGCAACGTAAGTGTGTTATGACTCAATTATGTTATTCCTATATTTGATGTCAATAATTGGGCCCTCAACAGCCTCTTTTTTATTTTTATTTATTTTTTTTTATGAATAATAAAATTGTATTAAATAAAATAGAGCCCCTATGCCTTCAATTTAGTAAACAAGCTAGTGATTGTTTCTTGTTGCCATTTGAACGAAGTTATGATGGCAAAATGTGCAAATTCTCTTTTCACGCAAATTATACAAAGATTCTCATTGTCTTTCTCAAACTAATTAGGAAAATGTCCATCTTTTGTAACTCAATTTCTAAAAATCGAGTTTCAATTTAAAACTTAATTTTCGGACAATCGAGTTATAACAAGCTGAAAATTATTAAAAAAAAAAAAAATTGCTAGAACTCGAGCTCCATGAACTTGAGTTCCATGCAATTTTTTAAAGCCTTATAGTGGAGTTTTAAAACATGCAAGGTTTTTTATTTTATTTATTTATTTTTTTTTTTTTTTTTCCGATCGCTCCATAGGGACCCTATAGTGGCATTTTAAAACCCTATAGTGGCGGTTTAACATACAAGTTTTTTTCTTAAGTCCGATCGCTCCATTAGGGAGCCCTATAGTGGCGTTTTAAATACCTATAGTGGTGTTTTTTATGGAACTGGAGTTCCATGCAATTTTTTTGTTTTTGTTTTTTAATTTAATTTAATTTTTTTAAAGTTTTACCTATAACAAATAAGTTTCATGGAGGCCTATATTGGCCTTTTTTATGGAACTCGAGTTCATGGAGGCCTATAGTGGCTTTTTTTTTTTTTTTTTTTTTGTTAAAAAGTTTGATCATCCCATACTTGATTTTCTACGAATCAAGTTTTACATTGAAACTTGATTTTGAGAAATTAAGTTATAAAAGAGGAGCATTTCCCTAATTAGTTTGAGAAAGGGGGCGGGAGGCTATATAATTTGCGCGAAAAAGGCATTTGCCCGTTCCTCGGTTATGAAGTGTGCAACAATTTCTCATTACATTCACTTGTTGACATGATCTATAATAAGCTATCATTTTATAAAAATGAAAATCGTGCATTTTAAATGCCAAAACATCTTTTAATTACATTGCAAAGAGATGAATGTATGTAATTGAACACATTGGACAACTCCCACCTCAAAAATCTTGTATATGGAATCTCTCAATACAGAATGGAGGTAAAAAAAGAGGGCATAATTTACGTCCGAGTCGGCGTAAAAATGCTCTTTTACGCAACTCTTTTACACCACCAATGATAAAGCACCACGTTAGTTCTTTAATGAAAATCCAATACACTAGCACACACAATCACAACTTAGACTTGGAGAACTAACGCCTACACAATACTCTCGGACCTAGAGTATTTACGCCTAAACCCCAAATCAGATTCCTCCTCTCCTTTTAGCACCAGAGCTCCACCTGCCACCGCCCCCATCTCACACGACAACTCTAGAATTGGCACCGCCTTACTGAACCTCAAGGTTTGTTCTTTTATGATTTGCTATTTCCCCAAATTTTGGATTTTGAAATTTTGATGGGTTTGAGATAATTTTTTGGATATCAATCTATTCATATTGGAATGGGTTTTGTTGATTTGGTATGGATTTTGCTATTTTTTTAGTATTTTCATGTGTTTTAATTGGATTCTTTCAATGGTAGGTTCAAACCCTGAAAAAAAAAAAAAAAAAAAAAAAAAAAAAAAAAACTCTAATTGAATTTTTTTTTTTTTTTTTTTTAGCTAGCCTGGGTTCTTATGATTTTTATTTCGGCTCAAAATCATGATTCTTGTGTGCTTCTTTTTGAGTTATGTATTTTTTTTAGGCTTTTTATGTATTTGGATCCCCTGAATTGCTCTGCTTGTTGTTCTTTTGAAAGAATTCATTTAGTTAGTTGAATTGTTCTTTAAGTGGAGTTGAAAAATATGACAAGTTGACAACATCAAATGGAGAATATATGTTCTATTACTTCATTTTCTAAATCTTTTAGTAAATGGTGCCAACTTTAGCTTGTGGTTCAATCTTTAATATGTCACTATTATTAATTTTGTTGTTGACAACTTATCTATCCGTCTAAACTTTTCAAATGAAACCTTTTACACCCATACGAATGATATTTGAGCTCATGCTTCCTTGTAATTTCATAATAGGCTTTGGGTGCTGAATCAAAAACAGAAAAAATATGGGTGAGAAATCTTTGAACGATCAGTGTACAAATCGGTGTACATTGTTGTCTTCCATTGTAATTGCCTCTTGAATTCATATGATGTCGCTTTATCACCGTAATTATTCCTAGTTACCTTTTTTTTGATAATTCAATAGTTGAGGGAGGGAGATTTGAACTTTGGACATCACCTTTAGAAATACTAGGAGTCTTGAGTTACAAGGCTCTTGGCTAAATTTATTAGAATTGTTTTTCTACAGATACCTATAATTTATTTATTGTTTCGGATATTACATTTCTTTGGCATGTCTAATTCATTGTAGAACATTATCATTGTCATTGGCATCTCAAAATATGCTCATTGTGTTGTGATTAGATAGCACCTTCTCTCACCCCATATATAAGGTTTAGAAGGTGAAGTCATGAGTTCAAATCTCCTAGGTTTTTGTGAGTTGTGTTTGTAATTCTTTGATTTTCTCAAACTTGTAAATGGTTCATTGTCCTATTTTTTGCCCAATACTAATAGCAATAGCATTGATTTTCTATGTGTTAATTTAAGGGTGTTGTGAAATTTTTTTGCTCACATTTTCTCCTCTACATTAATAGGTCATAGGAATTGTTGGTATCAAGGGAGCAAATAGGATTGATTTACTTGACCTGGAAACATATGATCTTACTAGCCGGGTTGCCTTGGGGGAAATGCAAATGACTACACTGATCAGAAGACCTTTACAAGATGTTGTGTTAGATTTATTGTTTTTAAAAGAAATTGGAAAAGGGATGCTGTGAATAGAAGCAACCATATCTTATTCATGAACTTGTCTTATCATTGTTCTGATTGTGTACGAGTCATTCGATTTTATTATTTTGTTCTCTAGATGAAATGGATTTGATTTGGGGTGTGCAACACTTGGTTTTTGTTAAATGTCTGCATATAATGATTTCAATCTATATCATTCATTGTCTACAAGTGATTTGTTTTTTTTTTTTTTTTTTTTTTTCCTTTTTAGTTCAAAGAATAGTTGTGTTGTCATGATCATGGGGCTTGCACTTTTGTAGCTTCAAATGAATGTCATATCGATCTAAACATTAAAACTTCAGTGAGAGGAGTAGTTGTTGTGGACGATTAAATTTCAAGTTTGAAATAAATCAAACAAGTAAAATAGTTTTACAAATGTGAATTTGTATTGATGAATATGTGGTACAATTCACTAAAATTACGAAAGAGTGATCCTTTAATTTGATCTCCTTGAAAGACTTGTTGATTGGAATTGTGGTAATGTGATCCTGACTCAAACACCAAATATCCTTTAATTTGGCTAAAGAATAGATCAAAGATTCTTGAAATGTAATTACAACGAATCTCCGGCTATAAGCTTATTAGAAATTCTTTATTCTTCGTGTTCTTTGCATGTTCTTCATCTTCGAAGGTTTATGGTGGAAGTTCTTTGGAGTTTTTGGGGCTTAATTCCATAGAGCTTCTTTGACTTGTGGTTTGTTGAAGTTTCAGGAGGCTTTTGAGCTTGATTCCAGCAAACTTTAAGATCTAGGCAGGTAGTTTGGATGGTTTTGCTTTGAATGTTCTTCGATTTTGAGGTTGAAGTTCTTGAAGGCTTTGAGGCTTGATTCCTCTGAGTTTCAAAGATTTCCGTGCTTCAATCTTCTTTGATGCTTGCTTATGCTCTAGATGTCTTGGTGTATGTCCAAATGCCTTAGAAAGGCTTCGATTTATAGTAGTTTGGAGGTGGGTAAGTGACACTTGTCAGAATCTGAATGGTGACACATGTCACAGCCTGATTGGAGGAGCTTTAAGACTTTTCCTCCAAGGCACATGGCATCGTTTGATTGGCCGAAATGTCTTAATTTTCAAGGTGACACATGTCAGCACCCATTTGGACTACTTATGTCATTGCTTACACGCACCGATGTGTGATTGGTTTTTTGCATGCTTTTTATGCTTTTATTTCAATGACACTTGGTAAATCTTTGTTGGTTTTCGAATAGTGATAGCAGAACCTAATAGCGAGACGTGGGGCTTTGTAATTGACCGTACATTATGGACTTGGTAGCATGACGTGTCAACTTGTGATAGATCGGGAATTTTCCTTCTCTACAACTGTTTTTTTATTTTAACAATATTGGAAGGGTCCTCTCTCAATCACTTGAGCTAGAAAGAATCTTAGAGCCTAGCCAATGTCTTTTTTAATGTTAAGTTTATCTCTTTGTCCATTCATGTAGGGGATTCAACATGATGCCTAACAAATCAAGAATTTGTAAAAAAACAAAAGGGATTGATTGAGATTTTCTTGATTGAAAGTTCATAACTTTATGGTCGAATAATGTAGAACTTTGTATCAAGTTGAGATAGAAGTTGAGGTCTGGTTGTATCCCGCACCGTTGTGATATGTTTGGATTATGTGAATCTTTGAAAGAATGCAAGGTTTTAGATTGCCTTCTCATCTATTTACGAAAGTAAAAGTAAATGGAGGGTTTGATCTTTATATTATAAAATTTTTTGCTATATTTTTCCACCTCACCTCTCCGAATGTGTGTAATGGAATTTAAACTTTGTATAGGGTCTATTGTATGATATTCGGATTATGTGCATGTTCATAACTGTCCCCAATCAAATAAACTTGCTAATGGGTTTGCAAGCAAACCATCTCCTAAATATAGCCAATCAAGATTCTACAAATAACAAAATTGGAGTATTCTCCAATTTCGTGAATTTCATTATATGGAGAGCAAAATTTGAACCCACCTAAATATGGTTGTTTATTTATAAGCAATCTTGTAATAATAATAATAATAATAATAATAATAATAATAATAAACACATTTGAAAAGTGACTTATACTTTCATTGCCAAAGAAAATACACATTTTAAAGGTCACTTTTGTTGAAACAAACACTCTAAAATGTTGCCAAGGCTCTCTTCTTTTTCTACAATTTTTCTAGTAAACACTTTTTCTTTTGCAATTGTTTCTTGAGCGAACGACTAGTTAGGACTTCAGTACAAGACATCACAGCTATGATAATTGTGTGCAGTAGGTACTTGTATAGAGTTAGTTAGAACAAGCATCAAAGTATTATACATTGTTAGTTGCGGTGTTGAGCTATAATATGTGTACTTTGCGGTTAGTTACTTAGTTAATACTAACAAAGTACCACAAGAACTAGTATAAAACTGAGATGATTGTAACAAGAAGAATTGAATAAGAACGCATTTGTTTAGTTCTCATTGAGACTAGCTTAGAGGTTAATTCCCTCGAAGAATCATTGGAGGACTTGTTCCCTCGAAGAACTACCAGATTGAGTGAGTAAGAGAATTAGAGAGTTGAATCACCGAGGATTCTACCACGACCCTTCTTACTCAAGTAAATTCTTCAATAATAGAAAAAAAAAGTCTCACTTATCCCTCACTCAAGCAAGGTCTTTACAAAAAGTTTGCTTGTCCTTTGCTAGAGTGGAACTATAAATTGCTTGAGCAAAACTAAATTTTGCTAGAGAAAATTTAAATCTTGATCAAGTGAGATTTTGAAAATTTCAATTTAATTTTACATTACAATACACTCTATTCTTCTAATTACAACCATGTATAACTTCAATGTGGTAAAGGGTAGGAAATATTTGTCTAGGATAGATTATAGTATTATACAACTCTTTCATGTGATTACATAATTAGCATGCATTTGACAACAAATAGAAGAAAAATACAAACTATATCACAGAAAATTTATCATGGTCCATCCTAATATATTTGATTACAAGGGAAGAAGTATATTGTTCATAATCAATGACAATGCTTTCTATGTGTCCTATCAACAATCCTTTCCAGCAACACCAATAACTGCTCGAACTTTAGTCTTCCCTATTGCAAACCAACATAAAGAAATAACTCAAGTTAATAAACAAAAGCGGATCTAGAAATGGACTTACATCTAATTACAAACATCAAGTTTAGATTGAATTAAAACTCAAATTCAAATTGACTGAGCTAGAACCACTTTTTCTTAATTAAAGTGACATACATATGAAATCAACCAATGGTTAATCCAAGATAATATAGGATACTAAGGATATAGTATGTAGACTTTAGAAAATTTAAACGATATTAGGTTCTAAGACTTAGGAACTAAATGTATTAGAACTTTATTATGTATTATGTTGGCAAACCATGATCAAAATATAGAGTCTAGGTTAGGCTCGCTCAAAGTGTGTTTATGTGTAAAGTTAGAATTGAGTGATTGCAGAATTTACTAGACTAAATTTGTAAGGCTTGATCGATCGAAAATTAAACTCGATTGATTGAACCTCGTGCAGATTATTTTTTCAACAGAATTTCCAACTCAGCCCAATCCCGTCTGACGTGTAAGGTTTTATGTTTTACTCCAAGTATAAAAAGAAAAACCTAGCTACATTTTAGAAGTCTTTTGATGTTCTGTGTATTGAATCTCTTGTGAGATCTAGAGGTGTTTACCTTTATACACACTTAGGGTTATCAAGATTAAGATTCATGTCAAGAACTTGGTGATCGCTTCAGTTGTTACATAAAGAATTTAAAGAAGATCTGAAACCTTTGAGTGGAGTCTCAAAGTCACAAGTGGGAGTACTTGTGGTTGCAATGGATCAAGGAAAGAAGTAGTCCGTTGACTCGGAGTTGTCACTCGGTTGTGGTAGTAAGTTTTCTACATGAGGTAGCAATAGGATGTTAGTGGTCTAAGGCTTATTGTACAAACTTCAATTCTTTTATAGTGGATCTATTTTACCTTGAGGATAGCTAGGTTAAATCCTCCCTATTTTTTTATCGGTTTGGTTTTCCTGGGTTATCATATCGTGTGTTCTTTATATTTTGCATTACTTACATGATATGATTTGAATGTATTAACCTAGATCTGAATAGTTTATCTAAGTAATCATTTGGCTAAATAACTAGGTCAAACATCTTGTGTTTTAAGGGGTCCAAAAACGTACAAACGAAAAGAAATTTAAACAGAGCAAATACATCAATTTGGATATGATAAATTTTTGGTAATTGTTAAAAGTATTTGTCCATCAAAAATTTTGAAAAAAAAAACTATACATACCTAATACACACACGCACACACAAGATTTTATTAGAATTTTGCTCCCTAGCCCTAACATAGATTTGCCAACGCAGATGCCATTGTAACAAATTTTGGAAGCAGGACCAAGTTTACTAAAAGACTCCCAGCAAGCTAACATGCAAGGCCACTTGTGATAAACCCAACTAGTTGTCCCGATATGATGGGACTAATGAACTAAGAATATAGGCAGAATCTTTCCTATATTTTAATTATTCTCCTTAAATAAAATACTTATAGCCCTCTCGATTACAATAATGTGTACTCTTCAAGATAGTCTTGTTGATGGTTTGGCTTTTGCTGATTGTTGGGGTTGTGATTCGGTGGACTAAAAGTGACATAAAACTATAGGTTCTACTAGTCCACAAATATTGTGCAAAAACCCATGTTTTGCGGGTTTTGAGTTTTGACCTCAATACCTTTTACTCTTATCTTTAAATGGACACACGCCCTGATTGACTTAACCAACCTATATGGCTAACTAATGTACATCATAAAGAACAATTCTACTAACTAAATGAATCCTTTCAAAAGAACAATGGGCAGAGCAATACAGGAGATCCACAATACATAGAAAACCTCAAAAAAATTTCATAACTTAAAAACAAAGCACAGCAAAAATAAAAATTCATAAGAACCTAGGCTACAAAAAAAAAAAAAAAAAAAAAAAAAAAAGATTTTTTTTAGGGATTGAACCTATCATTCAAGAATCCAATCTCATGAAAATACCAAAATCTAGCAAAATCCATACCAAATCAAAAAAAACCCATACCAAATCAAGTGATTGATATCCAAAAAATAACCCAAACCCATTAAAATTTCAAAATTCAAAATTTGGGGAAATAACAAATCATAAAAGAACACACCTTGAGGTTCGGTGTGGTGGTGTATGTGGTGGGGTGGAGCTTCGGTGCAGGGAGGAGGAAATGAGATTTGGGGTTTAGGCATTTAGCTCTTCAGTCCTGTCGTGTATTCGTGTTTAAGGATTGTAAGGTTTAATTTTGTTATGATTGTGAGTGCTAATGTGTATTGATTTTTCAGCAAAGTGATGACATGGCGTTTATTCATTGGTGGCGTAAAACCTCACTTTTACGCTAGCTTCTAACCAAAGTTAATCTAAAAAAAAAAAAAAAAAATCATAGTTCATGGTTAACACGAGTCAACCAAATAGTAGCCACCTAGCACACACACATGCCACAGAGAGAGAGAGAGAGAGAGAGAGAGAGAGAGAGAGAGAGAGAGAGAGAGAGAGAGAGAGAGAGAGAGAGAGAGAGTATGAAACATTAAAATTTTAAGGCGAAACTACACTTTTGGTCCCTACATTTTGGGTCAATTCCCATTTTGGTCTATAAATTGATTTTGCTACTAATATAGTCCCTAAAATAAGAAAATTGATTCTATTTTGGTATCTACTATCAACCCACTAATGGAAAAACTCCTATGTGGTAGACGGAGTGCACTGTTTGTAGACATGGTGCCGATATGGCCATTAAAATATTATTAAAAAATATTTGGCATTTTTAAAATTCCATGTCAAATTTAAATTAATAAAAAATTAATTTTATAAAAAGCTAGGTAAAAAAAATTAAAATAAACATTAATTTAATTAATTTTTTTCATTTTTTTTTGTAGGAATAAACATCCACAAGCCCTAAAAATTTCAAAACCAGAAAAATTCACATCCGGTTGGACTTTGGAATCCTTTGATCTTAATTAATTACTTCTTAATCTAAATGAAGAAAACACAAGTAAGAAGAGAAAACAAAATCAAAAGCACCACT
This sequence comes from Quercus dentata, assembly GCA_028216015.1. Lineage (NCBI taxonomy): Eukaryota > Viridiplantae > Streptophyta > Magnoliopsida > Fagales > Fagaceae > Quercus > Quercus dentata. The sequence goes on from CP116445.1 coordinate 73,505,912, forward strand.
ACTAAAACATTCATAGACTCAAACACACATAGACAAAATGCAGTGTCAAACTCAAACACACACACACACACCGGTATTAAAATTTGAGCTTGAGAAGAAAGCAAAAACCCAGATTGAGTAGAAAAAAAAAAGGATAACAAACTTTGCAACCGAAATCACAATTTTATTAAAACTCTCCATCTCTTTATTAACATAAACCCAAAAAGTGAACACATAGCAAAAACCTAGATAATGAACACAAAGTCAGGTCCTTTAACAAGTTATACATCACCAAACCCACATACAACAACCCACAATTCTTCAATCACCAAACTCACTTTGAAACCCAGAACCTAGTTGCCGCTAGCCATGCCGTGATAACAACCAAATCAATACAAGCTACCATTTACCAACACCTCCCTTTCTAATTCTCTCACTTTTGTGACTCACCCACTACCAACCATCTATATGTGTTTTACAACACCCACCAACAAATGATCTGTGTTTCACAACACCCTCCAACAACCAATCACAACCCGTGAATCCAAACCAATCCATAACCACCACCGATCTGGGGTTTCACAATAACACACAACACACAACACCTACCAACAACCGATACAAAACCCACGAATCCAATCGACCCACCATCCAAACTGGTCTCGCCACCTTCACCCAACCATAAAAGCTCTATGGTCAAGCTTGAGAACCTAATCTAGACCAAGCCCCATTCCAAAGCATTCAATCAATCGGGAGAGAGAAAGATCAAAGTGTTAGGACATATGTGATTTACTTGTAAGGAACATATGTCACTATTTTATGTAATTGGCTAATCCTTTGACAAAACGCACTTTACTTGTATTTGAGTAGATCTAGGATGTATTTAATACTTCAAGAAACATGTTGTTTAAGTCTAGTATTAAAGTCATGAAGATTGGACAAAGAAACAAGTGAAGAAAAGTTGTTCACTAAAGTTGGACAGATAGCTCGACACCTGCTCGACAACTAGGCTATCTATCGAGCTCTTGAGTTGATTGTTATTGCAATTTCGACACCTTTCGATAGCTGGTGGATCGATTGAGAAAGCTCCTGTCTCTTCGACACCTCCTCAATAGCTTCTCGATAGTCGTATCTCATTGAAGTTTAAAGCTCTACACCTCCTTGACACCTCCCGATCGAATGAGGTTACGGGAATTCAGATTTCCAGATTTGATTTTTGGCCCAAGTTTTTGTATTTGTGTAGGGTTTCTTTTCTCACAACCCTAGACTTATATAAGGCTTATTTTAGAGGCCGTCACATAAGAGAATACAAGAAGAACATATGCAAAAGGTGACCGATATCTTCTTCTCTCTGAAAGAAGTTACTACGCCTTTGCGCTTTAGGGTTTTGTAACCAAGTGCTTTTTGATCTTCATTATTGATGAAGTGAAGAACTTTGCAACCAACAATCTTCTTCAAGTTGGTGATTAAGTCACGTACTAGGATCCGCACAATTGCTTAGTCATGTATTGGATTCGTGCATCGAAGGGTGGCGTTCATATATTAAAGAGTTCGTGAGGTTCCGGCGGTAGAAGGTTTTTGTTATGAGTTTATCTATGGGGATTGTAGAGTCTTAGGACAAAGGTTTTATACTAGATCTGAAACTTCTCTTTACTATAGTGGATTGCTTTTTGGGAAAGTTTCCCCCTAGGTTTTTTATTGTGAAACTAGTTTGTTTCATTGGTTTTCCTGGGTCATCATATCTTGTCTTATTTATTTTTTCGCTGCATGATTTTGACATGATATTGATGTTTGTTTGTTTTTACAAGTTTTATTCATAATAAATCTAATTAACAATGTGGGTTTAAAACTTGTTAATTCTATCAACCGGGGTCTAAATTTCCCAACAAGTGGTATCGGAGCGGGTGCACTCTGATTGGATTAATTTTCTGAGTGTGATCCTTGACCCCTGTTGTCATGGAAACTCTTGATTGCTTTGATTTGTATGATCTTGTGTTGAATGATGATGATGATGTTCAAGATGCCTATTGCAAGCTTTATAATTTTTGTATGAAAATCTCTTGAATGTTCAACAAAATTAAAAGCTAAATTTAAAAAAGGTCAAGCTTGAAAAGGATGATTTGATTGCAAAATTGGATGAAGCTAATAATTTGAATGAGAAATTTAAAAATCAAATTTCATCTCAAGAGGACAAAATTAGGAGTTTGGAAGAGCGATTAGTTGAATCTAAAATTGAAGTTGAAAATTTAACTAGTGCCAAACTTGTTGTTAAGCCCAACTCAAAAGATTTTTATATTCTTCCATTTAAAAGGAATAATGAAGAGTTGAAGGCTAATATTGCTAGGATAGACAAAGGTAAAAATTCTGATGTTAACACTGAAGTTTCAAAACCTATGTCTAAAACTCCTCCCAGGTTGAATAAAAATTCTAATTTTTTCCCAACTTGTCATCATTGTCATATTGTTGGTCATATTAGGCCAAATTGTCCTAAGTTGAGGTCATTGTCAACCTTTAAGGTTAGACCTCCCTCCTCGGGAAGCATAGTAGTTAGAAAACTACTCATGTTTTCACAATTGTGGTGTTTCTCAATACATTCGTCCTAATTGCTTTAAGTTGTTTCCTCATAAGCAATTGTCCAAATGGTCATAGGTTTCCTCTCATGGACCTACACCTTTGTTTGGAGAGTTATTAAAAGCTTTGAGCTTTTTAACTCAATTTGAGGAGAATTTTAATTCTTCTATGTCCTTTAGTAGACATACTAGGACATGTGCCTTTTCATCTTCACGACCAAAGACTCATGCTGTGTGGGTGAGAAAGAAGCCTAAGACTTAATTGTCTTTTCTGTTTATTCTCTACTTTAATTCTTTCTATCTAAAATACGACTCTCTTTGCTTGTTTTCTTATCTCTTTTGGAACCATGCTTTCATGCATCTACACCTTTCTATCATGCCTTCATGCATATGCGTATTTCTTTCATGCTTTCATGTTGTTTATCTTTTATTGTTTGGTTGTTTAGTTTTTATTTTGTTTTGTTTTCAAAATAAAATGAAAAAGGAAAAATTAGAAAAATACAAAAATAGTGTGTATTTGTGTACATTGGTACTTGTGTACTTTGGATGGCCATTGAAACAAAGTTTTCTAAACTTTGTATCTTTTGTAGTTTAGATAAGCATCTCTATGCACAACTAAGCAAGTGGGCTTTGTAGCTCTTATTTGTGATGAGTAAGATTAAGTTATCTCTTATACTTAACACTCGTATCACTCTTTTTGACAGGTAGGACCAAAAAATCCTAAAAGAAATGCATAAATTACCATCTCACCATTGTTGACCGCCAATCACAATATGACACCTGTATGCTTTGACATAGTAAAAGTGCAGTTCCAATGACATTTGTGTGCTTTGGCATAGCAAAATTGGAATGTCAAATGCTTACCATCATTGGGTATTTCTTTTCTCTTTCTTATATGCTCATGCATGATTTGCTTAAAAGAAAAATATGCCAAGAAAATAAAAAGCTAAAAGATCAAAATGTTTTAAATATGATTGCAAGCGTGTATTCTAGAAGATGTGGGAGTTATAGGATGTACCTCGAATGTGATAGTCCACATCAAGCGCTTATGATTATGTGTGAGTTAAAGTGATTTTCTCATATCTCAAATCATCATAACATGTATACACTTATGCAATCTTGTGATGTTTTTCACACACAACACGCAATATTCTTTGCTACTCTTGATACATGTCGTGTACAATGTGATTTGGCTATCACAATGTTTTACATGTGTTAATGTATGCTCACTAGACTGTTTTGACTTCTTTTTGAAATATAAAATTGGTTAGACTTGTTTAGTGTGTGTGTGTTTTGCATCCTTCTATTATCTTGTCATCCATAGCATCTTGTTTCATTACATTCATGCATTTATATGGATTTCTTGTGCCCCTTGATCATCCTTGATCATTTTTATGTCTCTCGGGTGAAGCGTTCTAACTTCTTGTACCCTTTGTCAATCATGACGAAAAGGGGGAGAAATTGTGGAGACTCTGTGGTTTCTTTTTTTAAGATTCTACATGTTAGGGGGAGAAATATATGCCTCTGTAAGGGGGAGATGTGTTTCATTTTGTTAAGGGGAGTGCTTACTTCCTTCTTCATGTACATCGGTCTTGTGACCATGTTTACATACATTGTGCATATCTTTGATATATATATGATGATGTATGTTTTCTTCATCTACCTCTACATGTGTTGTTTCTCTTCTATCTTTAGACACATGTTTCTATGTGTATGCAATCTATTATTTCTGTCTCACACTAAGATGTCTTGATGAGTTTTGTTTAAAGTATTTCAGAAATATAGGTTGTCAAAGTTTTCCTTGCCATAAACTCTTTTCTTGCAAAGTTTTTCAAGAGTTTGTGTTAGGATAGATTTTATTGTATTCAACAAGTGAATATGAGTTGAGTGATTTATGACTTCTGTATTATGTTCATTTGTTTGTTTTGGTTTTGTCAAGGATCGCCAAAGGGAGAGATTGTTAGGACATATGTGATTCACTTGTTAGGAACATATGTCACTATTTTATGTAATTGGTTAATCTTTTAACAAAATGCACTTTACTTGTATTTGGATAGATCTAGGATGTATTTAATACTTCAAGAAATATGTTGCTTAAGTCTAGTATTAAAGCCATGAAGATTGGATCAAGAAACAAGTGAAGAAAAGTTGTTCACTAAAGCTGGACAAATAGGTCGACACTTGTGGACAGATAGCTCGACAGCTACTCGACACCTCTCGATAGCTAGGCTATCTATTGAGCTCTTCAGTTGATTGTTATCGCAATCTTAACACCTCTCAATAGCTGGTGGATCGATCGAGAAAGCATTTGTCTCCTCGATAGCTCCTCGATAGCTTCTTGATAGCTATATCTGTCGAAGTTTAAAGCTCAACACCTCCCGATCGATCGAGGTTACGGGAATTTAGATTTCCAGATTTGATTTTTAGCCCAAGTTTTTGTATTTGTATAGGGTTTCTTTTCTCACAACCCTAGACCTATATAAGGCTTATTTTAGAGGCCATCACATAAGAGAATACAAGGAGAACATATGCAAAACGTGACTCATGCCTTATTCTCTCTGAAAGAAGCTACTGCGCCTTTGCGCCTTAGGGTTTTGTAATCAAGTGCTTCTTAATCTTCATTGTTGATGAAGTGAAGAACTTTGCAACCAACAATCTTCTTCTAGTTGGTGATTAAGTTGCGTACTAGAATTCGCGCAATTGGTTAGTCACGTACTAGGATTCGTGCATCAAAGGGTGGCATTCATAAATTGAAGAGTTCAGAGGTTCCGGGAAGGTAGGAGGTTTCTCCTGTGAATAGTGTATTTTCACCAAATTTTAAATATACTAGGCAACGATATTACCATAAGGAGGTTATGGGAAATTATTTTATAACCTTTGAAGTGCATCTAAAAATACTTGCGAGTAAACTAGTATATTCAAATGTAAACTTCATATCAAAATCACACATAGACAATCTCAACGACAAAAGTATAATCATGAACTATGAGTTCTTTATACAACTTGCATATATTTTGTATAAATATACATATATGGACAATTTAATTTGAAGCTAGTTTTTAGTACTATACTACAATGCATTTTGACAAACAGTTTCAGCCTTAGTGCTAAAGCATTAGGTCTTTCTCTCATTCTCTAATCAATTTTAGCATTTACTTATTCAATAAACACAACATTTTCGGTAGTTCATAAAAAAGCAAAAGCCAAGCTATTACTAAGAAGTGCAAACCTAGCCAAGAAAATCCAGGTAATAGCCTTGAAAGTGGATGGATATTTGAGCAATGGACAATTCGATATTTAAAAAGAAAGTTATTGCAGTTAATCAAGGTAAACAAGAAAAATTTCTCATTAAAGTTGAAATTGCTGATCGATGCTATATTTGGACAGATAAACTTGGAGTTCAATGGAAAAGGGTTATGCGGGATGGATATTTGCGATGAGTGGTATGTATATCCGACCAAATGATGGTCTCTAGGTATGAAAAAATTCAAGCAAAAGGCTAAGCAAAGTATACTTTTGTAAGACTCGTTGTTAATACCCATTTTAGCGACACATTTTTTCCACAAGCTCAGTTCATGTATTATATTTATATTATATTCTTTTAAGCATGGCAAGCCAATGCAACTTATTGGAGAAATTGAGGAAGTGTAGTTTGGAGGATATAGGTCAATTTCCTTCAAAATTTTTGTATAAGCCCAACTCAAGCATGCTACCAAGTGGGCAAGGACATTGGTAGCACATCAAGCTCATGGAGGAGGTCTTGTACCCTAAATTTCCACCCCACAAGAGCTTTTATACTCTGATCGACTATGGTCCAAAGTTTCTGTCCTAACCCATTTTTGCCCTTAAAACATAGTTGGCTCTCATTGGCCAACTCTAGTTGCTAGCCCTTACTTAGGTGAGCCACCCAAGAGTCTAAAACAACTGAAAATGAGGAATCGATGGGGGTTTAGTCAAATTTTTCCTTAATTATGCATAAATCAAGCTAATTCTTAAACCCAATTAAAGCAAATTTGAACTAAATATCAATTTAGCATTTAGGAGGTCCAAAGCCTCTCTCCTTGCCCAAAACTAGTCACTAAGAGCACCTAAAACTCAATATAAAAGGCCCTAATTAGATTCAAAGCAGGCCAACTACTTTTTTTTAAAGCAAAAGCTCATTTAGCTAGCTAACATTCTCACAATTTTGAAGCTTGGGGTGAAATATGGGTACAGGAAAACCTTCCCTCTCTTCCTCACAACTTCTCTCAATTTTCTCTTTTTGCTGAATGTGGATCGAAGTTTCAAACCTATTGTTTTTATGTATTTTTTTGCACTTTTTTTTTATTAAACTTTACTTTAAAGTAAAAACTCATTCAACCAGGATGCATTCTCACAATTCCGAAGCTTGAAGGTGGAAATATGGGTATAGGGGAACCTTCCCACTCTTCCTCACAACCCCTCTCAATTTTCTTTTCTAGTTGACTCTAGGTCAAAATATCAAATCTATGTACTTTTTCTACATTTTCTTGTATTTCAACTCATTTTGATTTCTCTCTTGTTAAAGCACCATTAACCTCTACTCACTAAATATTGGAATTTTTATCTTGATACTCTCCACAAATAATCACTCCTAAAGGATCCAAGGGGAGATTTAGGCTGTTCTTGCATTTTTGGCCCTTGTTGCAAAACGTCCTCGACAACTCACAACATGTCATATCAATTTCATTGCAGGACTTATAAAAAAAAAATGAGCATATTAAGATCATGCCCAAACCTCCGAGATGAAATCTTATGCATAAAGATACTATACACAAGACCCTTTGAAAAATGTTATAGCACCATGTGGATGTTCAATATCACTCTTATAGCATATTTAAAAAAGGGCAAACAACCTAAGCAGCAATTTAGAAAACATTTGTTGGCAATGTTGAGCATCGAAGATGATTAAATCAAATTAACATGTACAAAAGAACAATGATACACCCATCATTACAATATCTTTTTGCAAGATAATGTGTAACAACATTGAACAATTTCTCATAAAAAGTTCAATTATCTACATTTCCAATTGTTAGGGATATAATTTTATGTAATTGGCTAATCTTTTGACAAAATGTACTTTACTTGTAATTGGGTAGATCTAAGTTAGGTTTAATACATCAAGAAATATGTTGTCCAGGCATATCAAGTGTTTGTATTAAAGACATGAATATTGATCCAAGAACCAAGTGAAGAAAAGCTATTTCATTAAGTCTCGAAAGATAGCTTAACAGATATCGCTATTGAGACTAGATGAGAAGCTCGATAGATGGCTTAATAGAAGCTCGATCAATCGAGAGTTACGATTTTCAATTTTCCAGATCTAAAATTTGGCCTAAGCTTATGTATTTGTCTAGGGTTTTTTTTCTCACAAACCTAGACATATATAAGGCTTTTTTTTAAGAGCCGTCACATAGGGATATAGAGACCAAGAGCTTTATTTTTACTATGAGTAGCTATTGCATTTGTACGCCATAGTGTTTTGCAACCAAGTACTTTCTAATCTTCATTCTTGACGAAGTAAAGAACTTTACAGCCAACAACATTCATTCAAGTTGCTAGAGTTAGTCATGTACTAGGATTCATGCAAGATTGTTAGTCACAAATTGGAGATTTGTGCATCAAGGGAAAGAAGGCTACTACAAGATCAAGTTTAATTGGGTATTGAAATAAAGGTTCAACTGTAAGTTGGTATTTTGGGATATTTCGGGGTAGTTGTAAGATTCCTTATACTTGTAACCGCTTGATTGTTGATTAGAAGATTCTTGGGAGTGGTGACTTAAAATCATCTAGTGGGGTTTTTGCCTTGCTAGAGGTTTTCCTCATTTGTCAACAAATCACCGTATTAATTTAATTTCCACTGCATTTAGTTTAATTAGTGATTTGTTGGTGCCTTTGTGATTTGCATGCAATTTAACCTAATTAATCAACTTCGGTAATTGAATTAATCAACTAGGGTTAAGCTTTCTTAACCCAACAAGTGATATCAGAGTGGGCACACTCTGATTAGGTTTTAATCTCTGCTGTTTGATACATTGACCCTTATTTTAATGGATCGTGGGAAATCCCTAATTATTCCTCCTTTATTTGCTGATATTAACTATGCATACTAGAAAGTACACATGAGAGCCTTTTTTTAGTCTTTAAATGAGAAAGTCTATCTTGTAGTTGAAGTAGGTTGGACTAAACCTAATGATCCACCAAATCATGGGATGTTACTAAGATCAAGGCTGCATATTTTAATAGTAGAGCATTAAATGCTTTGTTTAGCGTTGTGACCAATGAGGAATTCAAGAAGATCTCCTCCACTAACAATGCAAAGGAAGTATGAACTATGCTTTAGAATACCTACGAGGGCACAAAAACTATTAAAAACTCCAAACTCCAAAGGCTCACTACCTGCTTTGAGGAAATAAAGATGGATGATGATGAGTCATTTGATGAATTCTATGCCAGGTTCAAGGACATAGTGAATTTAGCTTTTAATCTTGGAGAACAGATTCCAGAGTCCAAAATTGTCAGAAAGATTCTCGGATCTCTTTTAGAGAGATTTCATACCAAGATCACTACCATAGAAGAATCAAAGGATCTTGACTCTATTCCTTTGACAGAATCGAGTGGGACTTTGCAAACTTATGAACTAGGTTTATTAAGGGTTGGCAACGGTAGCAAAAGCAAGAACATGGCTTTGAAGGTCAAGAATGATGACAACGATTTTCTAAAGATGAGGACACTAAGTTGAAATCATATATCACAAGACAATTCAAGAATTTCATCAAGAATGAAAATGTCAAGAATGCAAATGTCAAGACAAGTAACAAGGATCACAAACAATCTGGATTCTCTCAATTCAATTTCCAAGACAAAGGTAAGAGAGAATTCAAAGATGTTTAGTTAAAGTAATAATGTTCCTACTGGGCCAAAGTGCTATGGATGTCAAGAATATGAACACATGAAGCAAGAATGTCCCACATATCTCAAATTCATTGGCAAGAGCAAAGCCCTAGTTGCCACCTTGAGTGATATAGAACTAGAGGTAGATTTTGATAATAGTGATCAAGAGGGAATAGTGAGTGCTTTTATAGTTACCGTTGAGTCTCTTGAGGAAGTAGTAGAACTGGTTGATGAGGAAGAAGACTTGATGGAATCCAAGTTTGAGAAGATGGATGAACAATATGACATCCACATTGCCTACTCTAAGCTATGCAAAGTCTCCAAGAAGCATGAAAAGCTTTACAAGTTAGCTACAAGGAAGTTAAGTGAAGTAGAGTTGGAACGAGATGAACTCTCCACCAAGGTTGATGAAGCCAATCAAGCCATTGGAGCCTTGAGATTTGAAAACAACTTTATTGCTAAAAAGACTAAGAAATTGGATGCAGAATTATTTCAAGTGAGAGCACAATTGGAAAGAACCTTAAGTACCAAGCGGATGAAATGCTCAACTTTTAGAAGTCCGCATTTGAAAAAATAGGTCTCAGGTATGATCATTGTCTCTCTCCTTGTAGTACTTCTTCTAATACTTTTGCAAAGTTGTGATTTCCAACTAGCTTGTGTTGGCTTTAATTCCATACCAAATTTGATTGTAATTTCTTCAATCTTTTTCCTATATGTATGTGGGTTTATTTGTAAAGGATGTGTGTGAGAGATCGGTGAAGAATCAAGCTTCAAAAGATGAATTAGTGCAATTCGTGACTAGCTTGCGAGTAGCTCGAGAAGTAACCCACGAAAAAGTCTACATGTGAAGCACATGACTAAAAGCTAAAGAGTCACGCCAGGCTATCAAGTTCGTGAGTGTTTCATGAGAAGGGCCATCCCACGAAGTACCTTCGAAACAATATGTTTGGCAAAAAGTTAAGTTTCTTTACCAAATTTTTACCCACACTATAAATACCCTCATTATTCACGAATTATAAGGAGTGTTTTTAGAGAGAAAACCCTAGCAAATACACTTGAGAGTTAGAGATTGTCATAACCACAATCATCTACACATTTTCTTGTGGTTTTCCTCAACTTCTACCTCTCCATCTCTAGATTCTTGAGAGGTTGTTAGCCCAAAAACTTACCACAGCATTTTTAGTGTTAAGTGAGATTTTGGTGCTTTGTTGGGGAAGCGATTTCGACTTGGAGGGTTGCAGAGAGGTTTTTCGCCAAGTTCTTCGGTTTCCTCTTAGATAACATGTCTTGGTGTTATTTTGTGTTTGCATCTCTCTTCCCTACTCTTTAAGCTTTCATTTTATTGTTAATTGTGGATGAATATGGCTTAGAGTAGTGTTATCGATTCATTACGCATATTTACTCTTATTCCGCACTTTGTTTAGGTTAGAGTAAAAGCAATCTAGCTGTAATTTTTAATTGAGGGTCTGAACAAGCTCATGTGTTTTAGCACAAATCCAAGCTTTCAACTTTAAATAGGGTCATTTTTGTCCTTCCCGCTAATAATGATAATTGTGAGGTAACCGAACCTAAAACTTAAAATGTGAGTAAGGATAAAGATGATAAAGGAAAATCCATTCTAGGAGCACCCTTTAAGGATGTTAAGAAAGAGACTAAGTAGAATAATCATCACTTTACTAACAAGAAGTCTCAACCAAAGAAGCCACGTTTTTGCCATTATCAGGAGCATCCGGACACACTTGTCCAAATTACTATAAGTGGTTAGCCACTTAACCAAGTAATAGTGTGTCATCTTTTGGGAGCCAAAATCAACTCCAACTCTCTTTAGCCCCTCTTGGAGAACTTCTTAAGGCTGTCATGTTACTCTCCAACTTCAATGGATTCAACTCTCATTCTTATCCATCTAAACAAAGGTTTATGTAAAAAAAAGGTTCTCCATCCAAGTCTCCCATTTGGAAGGAAAAAGATTTCAAGTGATTCTTTCACTTTATTGATCTTATGCATGGTTGGTTGTTGTGGTTTGAGTTAGTCTAGTTTTTGATGTTTTGTTTGTTTTAAAGCTTTGTTTTATGTTTCTTTTAAATAAATAAAAAAAAAAAAGAAAAATACAAAAACAGTGTGTGTTTATGTGTATTGGTACTTGTGTAGCTTGGATGGCCTTTGAAACAAATTTTCTCAACCTTGTAGCTTAGATGAGTATTTCATGCACAGCTAAGCAATGTGAGTTTTGTGGCTCATTTATGTGATTTGTATGATTTTGTTGATCTTTTATCATCCATATCTTAATCACTCTTTTTGACGGGAAGGACTAAAAAATCTTAAGAGAAAGGCATAAATATCCATCTCACCACTAAAACTTGTCAATCATACAACATCTATGTGCAATTCATGAAAGTCGTGCTTAATAAGGTGTAGCACTTACATAGCAAAAACATGATGTTGGCTTACATAATTGTGTATTTCTTTTCTGTCTCTCTCTCTCTCTTATATGTCCATGCATGATAGGCTTAAATGAAAAAAATTATGCAAAGAACATGAAAAAAAAAAGAATCAAAATGCTTTTAAATATGGTTGCAAGCATATTTCTAGGAGATGTGGGAGTTATAGGATGTACCTTAAAGGTGATTGTCCCCATCAAATAGTTATGATTGCATGTGGATGTATTTGATCCTCTTATATTATTACTCTTCATATAATGGAATACTTATTCTCTCTTGCAAAAGTTTCACACACAACACGTGTACTCTTTCCTACTCTTGATACTATTTGTATAGGTACAATGTGATTTGGCCATCACAAGGAATACATGTGGTAGTATATGCTCTTTAAACTGTCTAAACTTGTTTTTGAAAATAAAATTGGTTAGACTTACTTAGTGTGTTTTAATCTAGGAATGCTTTGCATCTAGAGTTAATGATGTGTTTGAGTGCTTAACATGCTTCTTGGTTGCTTGTTTTGGTGTCTATCTTGATTGCTTTCATCTTGTGCTATTTTTCCCCCTTGAAAAACCTTGTTTCAGGCTTCTTAATAGATGCTTGATACCTCTTCGATAGAAGCTCAATAGCACCTTGCCACATGTCTCTTCTATTGAAATTTCTAGGTTTGTTCTCGATACCTCTCAATAGATAGCTCGATCCATCAAGCCAATTCTTAGGAGTTTCTGTGTTGCTTAATAGATGCTCAATACTTTCTCGATCTATCAAGCTACGTTTTTCTATATATATTTGAGGTTCGACCCGAATCATTTTGAACTTAAATATCTTGATATCTCTCTCTTCTCTCTCAATCCAAACCACCCTTTTTCACCAAAATCCTTCTTCCCATCATATTTTTGGCCTCTATCAAGATTCAATCCTCTAGTAAGTGGTCTAAATCTCTTCTTTTTCTCGTTTTTCATCCATTTCATGCATTTAGACCTAGGTTTTCAAGCTTTTGGGAAATTTTTTGGGTTTTTGAGTTTTTTGTTAAATCTTTGGGTTAGGTGTTGTTGGTTTGTTCTCACATGCTTATGCATTGCATTCTCTAGCATTATAATAATATTTTCATGCATTCTAGGTTGTGTTCTTGATTAAACATTGTGAATATTGTAGTTTGGATTGGGTTTTTGCCCATGATGCAATTATTTTTGCACATAACATGCTCATGCATTATCATGCACTGTATTTCTTTCTTTCCCGAGCCTTGTCTTCTGTTGTGTTCTTTTCTTTTCTTTCTCTGTCTAGTTTCCTGTCTATGGCACCCAAGAAATCTTTTCCTTCAAAGAACACGATATCACGTTATGGTTCTTCTTCATCTTCTTCTCCTTCCATTCTTGATTCTATGAGATTCTATGATGAGAAGGCCAAACAGGACTTCTATGATAACTTCTCCGATCGGGCAATTCATTCAGAACGCCAGGTCATTTTGTCTAATTTTCTAGACACTCCTCTTCCCGGTGCATTTAACTCTCAAGGTTGGGCTTCTCTTTGTGAGATACCCAAGAAGTGTCCCGGTGTGTTCATTCAAGAGTTCTACTGTAACATGCATGCCATCGATACCTTTGTGCCTAGGTTTACTAGAGTATTCTGAGGTACACATATTGTAGTCACCCCGGAGTTCATTTCCGAGGTACTACGTGTCCCTAGGGTAGATCGTTCAGACTACCTTAGACACATTCATCTTCGTTTTATTACTCAAGACAAGATGACCTCACTATTTCGTGAGAAAGCCATGGTGTGGGGAGAAACTCTAAATTTGTCCACAACCGAGTTTGCTAAGGGTCCAAGGATCCTTAATATGGTGATGACCTTTGTTCTCACACCACGGTCACACTATAACACTATCATTGAGCCTCATACTCATTTTCTTCTTTATCTCATGAAGGATCTTTCTATAGATTTTCCTTCACACATGATAGAATCTATGATAGATATCTATCTAGACACTGCTACACGTGATAGCTCATTTTTCCTTTAGCTATCACATGCATCCTCTCAAACGTGCACTTCACATTTCCTCCCTCTACTCATTTCTATGCCATGGGCGTCATTAGCAAGGAATCTATTCGGAGGCGTGATGCACACCTGGCTACCATGTGGCCTTGTATAGAGTTTACTTCAACGGATGTTGTGCCTGCTTCTCAACCCTCTTCCTCATCCTTTCCTTCTTCTTTTTCTTCTTATAGAGCAGAGGTCTCTCTCGCTGCCATCATGGATTAGCTTCAACTTATGCATGCTAATTTTGGTAGTCATCTTGACCATATTTCTGATGAGATGTGTCAGATAAACACCAATATTGGTCGCATCGCTCACGCCAGATCCACGCCCTAGGTGGTTTTGCTCCTTCTCTCTTACTCGAGCCTCTTGAGGAGTCTTCTTCGGATGGTGGAGATGGTGATTGTTAGGTTCTAAAGACTTAGGTTTTTATGTATTTAGAACTCTAATGTATATTTAGAACTTGGATGGAGGAGAAGTTACTATGCATTTTGGCTTGGCTCGATCGATCAAAGCTTAGGCTCAATCAATCAAATCTCGAGCAGAATGCGTTTTTCTGCAGAATTCCAACTTAGCCCTAGTTTGTTTAAAACTTTTAGGGTTTTCTAATTTGTCCTAAGTATAAAAGGCAAACCCTAGCCACGTTTTAGTGTTGCTCATATTGTTGTTTGTGTAAATCTCTTATGAGATCTAGAGGAGCTTTCCTTTACACAAACTTAGGGTTTTCAAGGAGGAGATATTATCTACACCTTGATGATCAATTCAATTGCTGCTATTGAAGTTTAAAGAAACACAAGCAGGTATACTTGTATCTGGTGGTGAATCCAAGAAAGAAGGAGTCTGTGGATTCGGAGCTTGCACGTGGTCGTGTCGGTAAGTTCTATTGGTGGGTAGCAATAAGAAGTCGAGTGTGAGGGCTTGTAATTCTTATTGTATGAACTTCAATTCTTTCAAAATAGTGGATTCAGGTTTACCTTGAGAATAGCTAGGTTAAATCCTCCCCAGGTTTTTACCGGTTTGGTTTCCCTGGTGATCATATCTTTGTGTTATTTATCTTTCTCACGCTTTACTTGATATGATTGTTGTGATTGTGATAACCTAGATTTGTTAAATTGGACTAAGTAACAACTTGGCTAATTACCTAGGTTAATCCAATTGTATTTTTAAGGGATCTAAAAACCATCAAGTGGTATCGGAGCGGGTTGCTCTATTGTTGTTGATCTTTTGATCACCGAGCTAATTCTTAACCCCCGTTGTCATGGAACACGAACACTCTCTTGTTATTGCTTCATACATTGATGGGAATAATTATGCTTATTGGAAAGTAAGGATAAAGGCATTCCTAAAATCGATTAATTAGAGAGTCCGGAACTCCGTTGAATATGGATGGGAGAAGCCTATTACTCCTGTTAGTGAGTGACAAACTTCTCAGAAAAGAAGCGATCGCGTTAAATAGCAAGGCTATGAATGCTATCTTTAACGCTGTTTCTATGGAGGAATTTAAGAGAATCTCTTATGTTGAGGTTGTTCATACTGCTTGGAATATCCTCCAGACTGTGCATGAAGGCACAAAGGCTATCAAAATCAATAAATTGCAGTAACTAACTTCAAAATTTGAAAGCATTAGGATGTCTAATGATAAATCTTTTGATGAATTCTATGCTAAACTGAACGATATTGTTAATTCTGCTTTTAACTTGGGTGAAATCTATAATCAACCTAAAATTATTAGGAAGATTCTTAGATCATTAACTCAAGACTTTAGACCCAAGGTGACTACCATTACTAAGAGCAAGGATGTGGACTCCATCCCTGTTGATAAACTTGTAGGATCTCTTCAATCCTATGAGTTGGATCTACCCAAAACTAACAAATCCAAATCAATGGCTCTTAAGTCAGTTGATGATGTTGAGATTGGTGGATTTGATGATGAGCTTTCACACAGAGATTGCTTACCTTGCCAAGAACTTTAGAAACTTTCTCAGGAATAGTAATGAGAAAGGCAAGAGGTACGAACACCGTTGAACCTAGAAACTTTAGAAAGAATGATCCCACTAAGGTTAACAATAATGATAAACCTAGAGAAAAAGTTTGTCAATCTTCAAATAAATCTATGGGTCCTCGGTGTTTTGGATGTCAAGGGTATGGTCACATGAAATCTGAATGTCCTACCTATTTGAAGTCTAAGGGTAAGGCTATGACTGTAACCCTTAGTGATGGTGAAGTTTCTGATGATGAGTTTGGATGTGGTGAGGATGGAAATTTCATTGCTTTCACCTCTATCTGCTGTAGTAAATGAGAGCATATCTCTTGAAGAGAACCTTTCTGATGGGGAACTTTCTGAGAATGCAGATCTTCAAGAGGCCTACAATAAACTTTGCAAAATTGCAGCAAAGGATGCTATGAATGTTGAACTTGGCCTCAAGAAAATTGAATCTCTTAAGCTTGATAAGAAGAACTTGTTTGTAAAATTGTTTGATGCAAATTAACTTTTGAACAATGTGAAAACCGAGAATATGCTATTGCTTGATAAAGTTAAATATTTGGAACTTGATTTATCTCTTGCTAGATTTGCTACTTCTACACTTGATCAAATGTTGAGTGTTCAAAAGTCTCATTCTGACAAATCTGGATTAGGTTTTGTTGAAAGCATCTCTGTGTCTACTCCCCATTTCACAAACTTTGTCCCTTCATCTTCTTCTCAACCTTCTGTGA
Organism: Quercus dentata; assembly: GCA_028216015.1. NCBI lineage: Eukaryota > Viridiplantae > Streptophyta > Magnoliopsida > Fagales > Fagaceae > Quercus > Quercus dentata. The sequence continues at coordinate 73,522,563 of CP116445.1, forward strand.
GTGAGATTGGTTGTGAAACCGTCAAACCCCCTATGAGTGAGGTTGTCAAACCCATAGAAGTTTCACCATCTAGGAAGATTAGCGTTGATCTGAAAGAGTCTAAACCTAAGAAGCCTACCTTGTCTAAGGACAAGTCACATGATAAACTTGCATGAGTTTGTCATTTTTGTGGAAAGTCCGGACATATTCGTCCAAATTGATATAAGTCGCAAAGTCGCAAAGAGAGCAAACAAACCAAAAGTACCTGTGCCTCAAGCACAAGATCCTATGATACTCATTAGTGAATTGGTAAAGGCTTTAAACCTTTATTCCAATCCTGGAGTTGGTAATCATTCCCATGTGAATAAGAACTCCAATGCTCATGGTGCATCTAAAAGGTTTTGAATGCAAAAGACTCGAACTAATTGAGTATTTCTGACATGGTCCTTGTGCTTCATTGCACTACCCTCTGTGACCATTGTTTTTTTGGTTTTGTGTTTTTTTTTTTTTTTTTCTTCCTAGGATTTGCATTGCATAACATTCATGCATTTCATTCTAGTTTTTTTTTTAATAAAATTAAAAAAAAAAAAAAGGAGAAGAAAGAGGAAGCAAAATGTGTTTTGCAATATTTTCTTGGTTTTTGAGAATAAGGTTGGTCAATTTATTTTCACATAACATGTCTTTTGTATCTTGTTTAGCCTTGATGAGCTTACTTATTGCACTTTACTCATTGAAGCTTTGTTGTGCATGTTGTGTGGGAAAGATGTTTATGTTTTTGATCACCTTGTCTCGATCTTGAAGTCACATGTCTTTGACTATTAGACTTGAAATTTTAGAGAAATGTATAAATAACCATCTTACCACTGTTCACTAGCCAATCATGAATATCTTAGTGCATATCATAAGATTTTGTACTCGAGAAAGTGTAGCACATGCACAAAAAGAGCATAAAGTGTAGCCTCGGTTTAATTGCTAAATACTTAAAATTGGTGTGTACTATTAGGCTTGATGCCTAATCACATAATTAAAATTGGTGTATACATTATCCTGGCTTTTTAGCAAGTTTTTGAATAAAATTAAAATTGGTATGTATATTATGAGGCAAAATTCAAGAAACTTACATGATTGCAAGCTTATGATCTAGGAGATGTGAGAGTTATATGATGTAACTCTTTAGGTGATAGTCTCTTTCAAATTCAATGTGATGAATTTTGTAGACTTTGTGATTGATTTCTATTTACATATCACCTCACATGTATATCAAGTTTTTTGCTAGTTGCACACACTACACAAGTTGCTTTTTGCTAAATATTGTACATGTTATTGTGTGTGTCTTTAGTCCGACCAACCAAGTTTGCAAATACTTTGAATTTTGTGCAAAATTGATTTGATGCTTGAAAATTTATAGAGAATGTAAGAAATTTTAAATTTGGAAAATTTGGGCTTCAATTCTTGTTTTTGAAAATCATATCATCATATACTCATGCATTTTGTTTCTCAATTTCAATGCTTTCAGTTGTTTCTAAAACTTTTTCAAAAAACTGTGTTTTTCTCAAAATTTTGTGAGTCTCTGTCTGTTTCAATTGATCGAGTTTGTTTTTTGATCGATCGGAATTGTTTTTAAAAATTTCTGTGAGCCTCTATTTGTTTCAATCGATCGAACTTAATATTTCGATCAATCGAAAATCGTATGAGAAGTTTTTAAAAAAACTGATTTTCAGTTGAGACAAACACTTTTTCAAAAAGTTCTTTTCTTTTTCTCTCTCCAGACGACTTGGTCAAGGCTCAATCTCAAGTTTTTGTCATTTTCGTCCATTCTTTTTGCAAGGATTCTCTCTCCCTAAGCTGGTATGTCTATTTTACCCTTCCTTTTGCATTGTTTTTCACATTTTCATGCATTAATCTCATGGTTTTTGGGTAGTTTTCGAACTATGCACTATTTGGGATTTTTGATTAATCAAGCCTTGTTTTATGAATTTGATCAATGGGTTTTGTTGCTACAATGATATATTCATGATCTATGTTGGTTAATTTGATCAATTTGGGGTTTTATGAAAAATCATAAATTCTAGGGCTTGTTTTGAATCCGAATTGGGGCTTTTGTTCCATTTGGTTCAATTGATGAAATTGACTTGTTGAATTGATGTAATTGGTCATTATTTTCTGAAATCTATCTTGTATGATGATCAATTCGTCAATTTCTTACAAATTGATCAAGTGGTTTTTCAAAATTTTGGGGTTTTTGTTAGAAACTCTATGCTTAAGCCAAATTTGTGAACTTGAACTAAATTTGAACTTAATTGCATTGCATTAGTTTATGCATCACTACATTTAATTTGTTCATGCATCATATAGATTTTTGTTCTATATTTTTTGTGCTAACTTGCGATCCGCCCTTGGTATTTTTTTGGTATTTTTTTTTTTTTTTTTTTTTTTTTTTTTTTTTGTGTCTTTGTCCTTATCCTAGCACCATACCTAGGAAACCTAAAGCCCATAGGACCCCCTCCACTTCCTCCGAGTGTCCCTCTAGGAGTGAGGTGTTTAGGAATGACAATAGCAAAGAGGCCTTTGAGAAACTAAACAGTAAGTGTAAGATTTAGGCTGAGCGTTCTATTATTTTAGATGAGATTAATCCAGCCATTAGGGCTGACTTTGAGTCTAGAGGTTGGTTGTCCCTATTAGAGATAGATCATCCACCCCCGATTGCCCTAATTAGAGAGTTCTTCTCGAATCTCTCTTTCCACGTCTATGATTCCAACACTCTTGTTAGGAGTTGGATACGAGGTGTTGAGTTCACCATTACTCCTCGGGTAGTGGCTCAAGCTCTTGGGGTTCCGATCGTTTAGGAGCTTGACTATCACTATAATGAGTCTCCACCCTTAGATGTTGTCATGTCATACATCACTGGGTCTTCTACCCAATGGGGTTCTAATCCTCGGATCACATTTGTTGAGCTTACCGTGACCGCCTATCTTTTCTTTAGGATAGCGTGTCATTCTTTGTAGCCTATTTCTCATCTCCACACCATCCCTCTAGAGCGATGTGTGTTTTTGTATGCTTTTGTTTCTGGTGCATCTATCGCTTTCTCTCATCTCTTCCTTCGTTCTTTGAACAAGGTTCATAGGAGTTCTGCCGTAGGGCATGCACTTATCCATCCTATTTTCATTCATAGGATTTTGTTGTTTCTTGGTCTAGATGGTTTTCCTTCCGGTGAGCCTGTTTATGTTGTTACTCCCATAGGTGCCACTTTTCTTAAGTAGAGGGCTGCTCACTTGAGAGTTGATCCTTCGTGTCCTAGAGGTGCATCATCTCGATCTTTGTTCCCCCTCCTCCCTCTTCTACAAAAAGCTAATGCTTTCCGAGGCGTCTCGAGTCTTCTTGCCGCCGATGTTGATGTTCCTCCACCGACTACTTCGGATGATTCGGACATTCGACGTATGTTGGATCATGTCTTGACCATTTAGGCGGCATATGGATAGATTTTGGTGGACGTTCTCGATGAGATCCATGCTTTGCGTGTAGAGTTGGTACAGTTTAGATGATCTTCACCGCCACCTCTCTTTTGATGATGGATTTTGACCGCCCTTTGGCATTCCATCACAAAAAGGGGGAGTACATATGATTTGAGCTCTTGTAGAGTTTTGTCTTCGAGGGGAGAGTATTTTTGTTGGTTAGAGCTTGTGGAGTTTAGATTGTATCTAGGTGCTTCACATTGGATTTTATCTTTTTAGCTCTTGCCATATTTTTGTTGGGATATTCATGTTAGGGGGAGTTACTTTTATTGCTTTATATGTTTCTAGTTTTCAACTGTTTATTGATTTATATTTATGAGTTATTCATTGATATATGTCTTTATTGTGTGTTGTTTGGAATCAAGAATTTAATTTGTTTATTTGTATTTTCCACACATGCGGTTATGCATTTTGTTTAGTATTTCAGGAAATATACAGATTGATTCAATTAAGTCGTTGTCTACACTTGCAACTGATGGATAGTAGTTAGGATTGAGTTTATTTTATGAGCATTTGTTTTGTAAAGGGCTTTTCTTTGTAAACTTTGAGCTTCTAGTTGTGTTTTGTCACAGATTGTCAAAGGGGGAGTTTGTTAGGTTCTAAAGACTTAGGTTTCTATGTATTTAGAACTCTAATGTGTATTGTTGGCAAACTATGATCAAAACAATATGTTTAGTAGTGTTTAGACTTGCTCAAAATTGTATCTTTTATGTAAAGTTGGAATCGAGCTAATGCAGAAGTTACTATGCATTTTGGCTTGGCTCGATTGATCGAAGCTTAGGCTTGATCGATCGAATCTTGGGCGAAATGCATTTTTTTGCAAATTCCAACTCAGCCCTAGTTTGTTTAAAACGTTTAGTGTTTTCTAATTTGTCCTAAGTATAAAAGACAAACCCTAGCCACGTTTTAGTGTTGTTCATATTGTTGTTTGTGTAAATCTATTGTGAGATCTAGAGGAGCTTTCCTTTACACAAACTTAGGGTTTTCAAGGAAGAGATATTATCTACACCTTGATGATCAATTCAGTTGCTACCATTGAAGTTTAAAGAAACACAAGCAGGTGTGCTTGTATCTAGTGGTGAATCCACGAAAGAAGGAGTCCGTGAATTCGGAGCTTGCACGTGGTTGTATCAGTAAGTTCTCTTGGTGGGTAGCAATAAGAAGTCGAGCATGAGGGCTTCTAAGTCTTATTGTATGAACTTCGATTCTTTCAAGATAGTGGATTTAGGTTTACCTTAAGGATAGTTAGGTTAAATCCTCCCCAGGTTTTTACCGGTTTGGTTTCTTGGGTGATTATATCTTTGTGTTATTTATCTTTCCGCTGCTTTACTTGATATGATTGTTGTGATTGTGATAACCTAGATTTGTTAAATTGGACTAAGTAACAACTTGGCTAATTACCTAGGTTAATCCAATTGTGTTGTTAAGGGGTCTAAAAACCATCGGTGATGATGATGATGCTTTTGGCTCCAAGACTGATGATGCGATGGCTACCTCTCGGTGATTCACCCTTTGTCACTTGTGACAAAAAGGGAAAGTAGTTTTGTATATGAGAGTAGTTATGTTGTTAGGGGGAGAACTAGCATAGGGATAGACTAGTTAGGTGGAGAGTTTATTGAGTGATGTAATGGGGTTTTGTCGTATATTTCTCTCGTACATGTATCATGGTCTTGCGACCACTTTTACATACATTGTTGTACTTCTTGATATATATATATATATATATTTATATATTTATATATATATATGATGTATGTTTCTTCACCTTTATCTCACATGTGTTGTTTTTTTTCTCTCTTTAATCACATGTTTCTTCTTTTATATGACTTTTCTACATTTCACACTTGATGCCTTGATAAATCTTGTTTAAGTGCTTGAGATAAGATAGGTTGCAAGTCTTTCATGCCATGATCTCTTTTCTTGCAAAGTTTTTCAAGAGTTCATAGTAATAGTTAGACTTTTGTACTTTTGTGTAATAGTTATGGAGATTGTTGTTTTATACTTCTCTCATAATTATGTTTGTGGTTTTGTCACGGATTGCAAAAGGGAGAGATTGTTAGGGTCATAATTTTATGTAATTGGCTAATTCTTTGATAAAATTCACTTTACTTGTAATTGAGTAGATCTAAGTTATGTTTAATACATCAAGAAATATGTTGTTCAAGCATATTAAGTGTTCGTATTAAGGACATAAAGATTGATCCAAGAAACAAATGAAGAAAAGCATTTTCATTAAGTCTCGACAAATAGCTTGATAGATACTGCTAACGAGACTAGATGAGAAGCTTGATAGATGGCTTGATAGAAGCTCGATCTATTGAGAATTACGATTTTCAGTTTTTTAGATCTGAAATTCGGCCCAAGCTTATGTTTTTTTTTTTTCCTCACAATCCTAGACATATATAAGGCTTTTTTTAAGAGCCATCACACATGGATACAAAGACTAAGAGCTTTATTTTCTCTATGAGAAGCTATTGCGTTTGTATGCCATAGTGTTTTGTAACCAAATGTTTCCTGATCTTCATTGTTAATAAAGTGAAGAAATTTGCAACCAACAACATTCATTTAAGTTACTAGAGTTAGTCACGTCCTGAGATCCGTGTAAGAGAGTTAGTCACAAATTGGAGATTAGTGCATCAAGGGAAAAAAGGCTACTACAAGATCAAGTTCAATTTGGTATTGAAGCAAAGGTTCAACTTTAGGTTAGTATTTTGGGATAGGCTAGGGTAGTGGTAAGATTCCTTATACTTGTAACCGCTTGATTGTTAATTAGTGAATTTTTAGGAGCGGTGACCTTAAAACCACCCAAAGGGGTTTTTGCCTTGCGAGAGGTTTTTTCCCATTTGTCAACAAATCACTGTGTCAATTTAATTTTCATTGCATTTAGTTTAATTGGTGATTTGTTGGTGCTTTCACGATTTGCATGCAATTTAACCTAATTAATCAACTTGGGTAATTGAATTAATTAACTGGGGTCAAGCTTTCTTAACCCAACACCAATTAATAGAACGCATATGAAGCATCACATAAGATCACAAAGTTTAGTGGTGAAGGTAAGGTGAAAAGTTTTTGTCATGGTGATTGTACAAAATGAATATTTGAATTGTATACGGCCTCCCTAGAGGTTTTCTTAATTCCCTAAAGCTTTATTTGTATCGTGACACAATATTATATCTAGTCAGACTTCACTGGATCAAACTTGAAAATATAACCCCCAAAAAAAAAAAAGTAACATTAAAGTTATTTCAACACAAGCCAATGAAATTCACAGCATGCTCAACTGTTCAAAGCTTCTGTACAATGTAAGTAAACTTGCCTTATAACGAATTTGATTATCTCACTCTTGACTCTTCTATGCCATATAGCCTAGGAAGAAGGAAATAATACATGAATGGTTAAGAAAAGTAACAAGGGATGTAATTCTGGATCCTTCTCTAAACTTGAAAGCACCTACCTTAAAAAAAATCATTTGGAATGGTGTTGGTTATAAAATCAAGAACAAAACCTCCAACTATCGTTCTCAATAGTACACAAATAACTGTAATGCCACCAAATATTATGTCTGCATTGCTCTGCTTTATAGTCCACATGGAACCTTATTTCGAATGTTGTTAACTTCATTCATAGAAATGAGCAATGAGCCTCTTATTTGATTTCCCTTTAAACTTGGAATCAAGAGGGGCATAGTCAGTAAAGTTACAAAAAAAGACATTACAATAAAACAAACTTGCTTCATAAATTCATGCATTGCAACCAACAAATGATAATCAATTTAAATTATTTATCAAAAAAAAATATTAATAATTGTTCAATATTGCCTCAAATTCCTAATTAGTTTAGTTTGGATTTCATTGACGTAGAAGGGAAGGTTTTTCCTTAGTGTAGAAAACAAAGAATTTATTTGGTGTGGAAGACAATGATTCTCCTTGACATTAGAAAGAAAAATATTCATTATTGAAGAAGTAATGAGTATTTATTATACATAAAGAATGAGTTTGAAACCTTATAAATAGGTACTATTGCAAAGGGTTTGGTGGCCTATGCCAATGTTCCTCCCTTATAGGCAGAGGAAAAAAATTGCTAGAAGAATATGTGGGTTTCTCAAAGAGAAATTAGGTATATTTTTGGGGGGCTGAAATTAAGATTACTCATTTTTGTTTGTAGAGAGTTTGTTTGTTTTGTGAGTGTAAGAGAGTTATTGGGTGTATTGGGGCTTTGGGTTTGTGAGTGTTGGTTAATATCATTGTAATCTCTATCATTGATAGTGGATATTTTGGTTAGCCTTGCCCATGGATATGGGCATGGAGTTGGGATGAATCACATTAAATATTGTTGTCTCTTGTGGATGTTTTATTTTCTTGTTTATGTGAATGTGCTTGTGCGAGACTCAAATCACAATAATTGATGTTACAGCTTCTGTTGTTGCATAACAATTGGTATCAAAACTCAAGGTTGGATCATGGTGTAGTTAAAGATAAAATTATGTCTAGAGCATCTTTGACGTTGGTTCAAGGTAATGTGCGCACAAGTTTTGACTTAGATGTGGAATCAATGATCACATTGTTCAAGGAAAGCTTGATTGGATTAAGGCAGAGTTCTTTAGACAAAGGATGAAGATTGCTTGATTTAATTTGAGTCAATGTGGAGATTTGTCGAATATTCTCTTAAATTCCTAATTAGTTTAGGTTTGGGTTTCCTTTATGTACTAGGGAAGGTTTTTCCTTGGTGTAAAAAGGAAGGATTTTCCTTACTGTAGATGAAAATGATTTTACTTGGTATGGAAAACAAGGATTCTCCTTGACATAAAAGGAAAAATATCTCTTATTAAAGAAGTAATGAGTATTCCTTAATTATTCCATTGTTAGAGATTGAAGCTCTAGTAGCTTACTTTGCTTTCATTCTCTTAGACGATGGTATTGAATTTGCCTCTAGAGCAAAATCGCAACAAATCAAAGCAAAGTTATCTTTGTGTTGTGTTGACAATCACACTTGATGGTCCTAAAAAATTAACTCAAGAACCAAATAAATGATGAAAACCCACTTAATTTGCCTCCTTAAAATAATAACATCTCGAAATCCTAGAATACATAACTCACACACATAGTCATAGAATAGAATTTCTTTAGAGAGAGAGAGAGAGAGAGAGAGAGAGAGGTTGCTATGTAGGGATTTCAATTTTGCTCTTGAAAATTGAAATTATATCCAAGGACAATTTTGTAATTAAACATCTATGGGTAGGGATAATTTTTTCCATAAGTTATGGTAATGTGAATTTTTTGGTAATTTTAGATTACTATAATGTTAGGTAAAAACAAACAAACCATACACCACATGGAAACATTACAAGAATATGACTAAAATGTGCATCACATTGCAAAATAATCAAATGTCCCTAAAGTAATGTTGCTTCCACAATATCTTTATAACAATTTCACAACAAATCCTATGAGGCAAGTTACTACTAGTTATAATTTGAACTTACCACTAATTAACATCATTTTTTTACTCATGAGTTACAACTTGCTATGTAGGGATTTTTTCGAAAATGTTGGGAATGTACATTACTCTTTTACTTACAAACTTTAAATTTATGGTGTCTTTTGGTATTACCCATTTTGCATGGAAAATAGGGCCAAGGATGGGGCCTTCCCTCGACATGGGTTCGAGCGTAGGAGTGGGTATTGGAAGACCTTGCTCTATTTGTATATAAAAAATTTAAAAATTATTTTATACGTTTTTATTTATACTGCAAATATACATTTTAACTTTCAAACTTTAAATATTGATGTCTTTTAGTGTTACCCATTTTGCATGGCAATTAGGGCCATGGATGAGGGTTAAATCCTTCCCTCGAAATGGGTTCGGGGGTAGGAGTGGGTATTGGAAGACCTTGCTCTATTTATATATAAAAATTAAAAACTTATTATTTAAATAATTTTATAGCTTTTTATTTATATGGCAAATATACTTTTTAACTTTCAAACTTTAAAAAATTGATGTTTTTTGGTGTTACCCATTTTGCATGGCAAATAGGGCCAAGGATGGGGTTAAATCCTTATGTTGAAATGGGTTTAGGGGTAGGAGTGGGTATTGGAAGACCTTGCTCTGTTTATATATAAAAATTAAAAAATTATTTCTAAAATAATTTTATAGGTTTTTATTTATACTACAAATATACTTTTTAACTTTCAAACTTAAAATATTGTTGGCTTTTGGAGTTATATTATTAAATTAATATTTTTATGATAAAGATTTAAATTTTTTATTGTTGTATTGCTATTTTTTAATTATTTATGATTTTTTAATACTTGAATTATTGTATTGCTATGTTTTAGAAATTTTTATAATATTAGGACTCAATTGTTTTTGTTTTTATTTTTATTTTTATGTTTATGATTTTAAAAAAAAAAAAAAAAAAAAAAAAAAAAAAAAAAAAACTAGTGTGGGTGGCACGTGCTACCTCTTGAGTGAAAAAATTAAGATAGAATTTTTATTTAAAAAAGTATGAAACTATATACATAAAAAATGTATGTCATATAAAGTTAATCTAATTCATATAAGAATTTTGATACCTATTTGCTAAAGGCAGTATCTACTCATTAAAAACTTCTAAGAATGATAACGAATATCATCATCTTCCAACAATAAGCAATTGAGTTTTGCTAAAACCGTGTCACAATATTTAAATTTTTGCTATGAAAGATATTGTGGGGCCCAATAGTTTATGAGCCCGGCCCGCTCGCTTATGAGGAGTCCACAGGCCCAAACCGAAGGAGGCCAGGGCCCAAGCTCGGAATATGGAGCCCAAAGAGGCCCACAAATACAGCCGAGGACCGCATAGTCCTCGGCAGAGCCGAAGTCCCGTAGATACGGATGGAATACCAGCAAACTTAAAGGATCAGGAAATATCTCAGGGAAATTGTCCTTAGTACCCTTCATTAATATGACACCGCACCTGACAAAACCGGATTCTTAGGCTTTACCGACAATCTCCAACAATTTCGAGAGTAGATTGATGGGACAAGCATCGATCCTGGAAGGGTCGACCCTACACGTGGACGAAGGAAATTGAACGCATACGAATATAAAAGAGAAATATACAACCTAAGGAAGGGGGTTCCAGAGGGGGAGACACCAAAAACCATGTATGAGCTCCTAAAAAAACCACAGCCGGGTAAACACGACTTAGAGTTTCGATCCCACTCTCTACAAATGATATTGTATGGGCCCATTTACGTGCAAACCCAACTCAACTGCGGTTTAACGCAAATCGTGACCCTACAATTGGCGCCGTCTGTGGGGAGGCTTACGTGTTAGCTCGAGCGGTGGCGAAGTTGAGCTTCTGTCGAACAAGGGACTACGAGGGTGCCTGTGTCACCGGCGACACATTGTTGCTAGTCCAACATAAGCTCCCACTAGGGGCTACGTTCCACGGTGTCAACAACATGGGCAAGCCTAGGGGCTTCAAACACTGAGCCAGCTTCCTCCACCTTACTCGAGGAGCTAAACATTCGGAAGATAAGCAAATAAAAAAAAAAATACAATGCAAGTTTTGGACAGAACCAAGGCCTTGCATGGTCCTCGGACCCAAGCCTGCTGGGAAACCAACTACTTACAGAAAAAATACAAGTTTTGGACAGAACCAAGGCCTTGCATGGTCCTCGGACCCAAGCCTGGGGGAAACCAACTACTTACGAGAAAGAATACAAGTTTTGGACAGAACCAAGGCCTTGCATGGTCCTCGGACCCAAGCCTGCGGGGAAACCAACTACTTACGAAAAGAATACAAGTTTTGGACAGAACCAAGGCCTTGCATGGTCCTCGGACCCAAGCCTCCTGGGAAACCAACTACTTACGAAAAGAATACAAGTTTTGGATGAACCAAGGCCTTGTGTGGTCCTTCGACCCAAGCCTGCTGGGAAACCAACTACTTACGAAAGAATACAAGTTTTGGACAGAACCAAGGCCTTGTGTGGTCCTTCGACCCAAGCCTGGGGAAACCAACTACTTACGAAAAGAATACAAGTTTTGGACAGAACCAAGGCCTTGTGTGGTCCTCGGACCCAAGCCTGCAGGGAAACCAACTACTTACGAGAAAGAATACAAGTTTTGGACAGAACCAAGGCCTTGTGTGGTCCTTCGACCCAAGCCTGCGGGAAACCAACTACTTACGAAAAGAATACAAGTTTTGGACAGAACCAAGGCCTTGCATGGTCCTCGGACCCGAGCCTGTGGGGAAACCAACAACTTATACAAAGGAATACAAGTTTTGGACAGAACCAAGGCCTTGCATGGTCCTCGGACCCAAGCCTCTGGGGAAACCAACAACTTATACAAAAGAATACAAGTTTTGGACAGAACCAAGGCCTTGCATGGTTCTCGGACCCAAGCCTCCAGGGAAACCAACTACTTACAAAAAAAAAAAAAATAATACAAGTTTTGGACAGAACCAAGGCCTTGCATGGTCCTCGGGCCCAAGCCTGCAGGGAAACCAACAACTTACACAAAGAATACCGATTTTGGACAGAACCAATGCCTTGCATGGTCCTCGGACCCGAGCCTGCGGGGAAACCAACAACTTATACAAAAGAATACAAGTTTTGGACAGAACCAAGGCCTTGCATGGTCCTCGAACCCAAGCCTGGGGGGAAACCAACAACTTACACAGAAAATACAAGTTTTGGACAAAACCAAGGCCTTGCATGGTCCTTCGACCCAAGCCTCTGGGGAAACCAACAACTTATACAAAAGAATACAAGTTTTGGACAGAACCAAGGCCTTGCATGGTCCTTCGACCCAAGCCTCTGGGGAAACCAACAACTTATACAGAAAACCAACAACTTCCATTAATAATTGGGTTAACTCCTGATCCGCCCGAACACTCTAGTCTGCCCTCGGACCCTCATCGCCAAAAGGGCCGATACGAAATGGAGTAACATGTTTCCAAAAACATAATCGAAGTCGCTCGATACTCATTTACCCCCTTCAGTGAATTATTTGGGCTTCATCGTCTCTCGGACAGCATTCTCGCACATATCACGGGACGTTCAGCCGTTACCTAGGTTAGTTTCCTAAACTTTACTTACTATGAATTATTATCATGCCTGGTAGTATAGGTAAGTTAGAACAAGTTAGAACGAGTTGAATCGTGTTTCAAGGGGCTCCTGCCCTAAGTATCGCCGAGAGAAAGCACACACAGGGAGTACACTCATTCATGAGGTGGTGTGCCAAAAGAACAATACTCAAAACAAGTATATAAATTTCTATTTTTATTACAACGAAGAAATAGTACGATTGTACAATGAAAAGTGGAATCACCTACGTCAAAGCTTACTACATGAGTACTACATAAGCAAGAAAAAGAAAAATACAAGAAAGCTAGAGAAAGCCGAGGAGGTATGTCGGAGGATAGGTTGGCTACTGACTCCGAGACCTTATTCTTCCCCGCGCTCTTACATGCCCATAACTCGGGCAAAAAAAGAAACCCAACTCGAACCCGACACCGTAGAAGGAAAGGTGCCGGAGCGGGAAGCGGAGGGGCTTTCTCTAAATATTCGCCTCTTGCTAAGCGGCGCGCGATGGCGAGAATCTTTCTTCGACATACCGTGTGCTGGCATGAAACAGAACCTCCTTCGGATTTTGACTAAAAGAGGGAGAGATGCCGTTCCCCTCGGTCGAGATGGAGTACTCTCCTGAACTTGTGCTTCCCGTGCCCATACCTTCATCAAGTATAAGCCTCATGAGGACAGGCGCGCTCACGCGGCGGAGGGAGTTCTTTCTTCCCAACCCTCGCCTTCAACATGTTATGCCAAGAAAGGAGAGCTCCGGATATGGGGAGTATGATGTGAGAGAAAACTAAAAGGATGGGTGTATATATAAAGCAACCCTCTCTCCCTCCTATTTATTTGAAAAGACAAGATGATGCAGTCAACTCATGCAGCATCCCAAGGAGCACTACAGACAAAGTGGTCTTGGCTCAACTTCCAACGTCAACTGCAGCCTCGTAAAGGCGCGCCTCGATCCTTGGGGCGTCAGAGAAGTACTGCATGGCCAGAGTCTGTAGAAATATCTCCTCATCGGCGGATTAATTGAATTCGCGCCCAGGCCCGCTTTGCGTGAAGGCTCGGGGATACCCTGTTTAAGCACTTCGGGAAACGCTTGATGAAAGGGAGAATCTGAACTCAAAGTCTTGGACAGAACTTAAGGCTTGCATGGTCCTCGGACTCAAGCTAAAAAGGAAAAAACCAAGTACCGATGAGGACACAAGTCTTGGACAGAACTTAAGGCTTGCATGGTCCTCGGACTCAAGCTAAAAAGGAAAAAACCAAGCACCGATGCAGACACAAGTCTTGGACAGAACTTAAGGCTTGCATGGTCCTCGGACTCAAGCTAAAAAGGAAAAAACCAAGTACCGATGAGGACACAAGTCTTGGACAGAACTTAAGGCTTGCATGGTCCTCGGACTCAAGCTAAAAAGGAAAAAACCAAGCACCGATGCAGACACAAGTCTTGGACAGAACCTAAGGCTTGCATGGTCCTCGGACACAAGCTAAAATGGGAATTCAAATGCTCGGAGGAAGAAGTTTCCCGGCTCAAATATGGGAGAGGGTTAAGGCCCACGTGTCATGGAGATGGCGAAACGACCTAATGGTCGTCAACCTAAGGAGGCCGTTCATCCGGTGGATAACATGTCCTCGGAAAACTATTTCTTACACCTCATCGAGCATTTAGTATCCATCACGGCTAATTTTAAGATAAGTATCGTTTCTCACCGGTCGGATTGCTATGTTGGATAATAATTTTGTTAAAGTTATCATGGCATCTTTTTATCAGCGATTACTTTGGCCTAAGTTATTATTGATTCAAATGCTATGCTATTATACCGAAAGCAAAGACTTTCACATTTTATTAGAATATATAAACAAGACATACGAAATAGAGTAACAGTAACTTTTATTAATATGAAAAATGGTTACAACGTACAAAGAAGGGCTTAAACAAGCCTATACAAAAAATGAATTGCTAAAGTAGTAACAATATCCGTAATACAAATAAGTAAATCATCAGGTTTCTTCTGAACTCGCCTTTAAAGTTTCTCCGAAATCTCCGCCTCAATACTGCTCATATCAAGAGAAGATCCTTATACAAAAATAATGAAGGAGAAGGAAGAAAAATTGGAACACATGGAAGCACTTGAAAGAAACTCTTGTCGCTGAAGAGTGTAAGGGAAAAAGAAGATGGAGGATATGAGCGGGAAGGAGGAGAAGAAGAGAGAAGCAATGAAAAGAAAGTAAAAGGAGCAAAAGAGGGAGAAGGGGAGACATATTAGGTATGCTCATGAGAGAGCGGATGGAGATGACAAGGGAGTTTTTCGACTCAGTCACACCGGAAGTAGGATGTGACGAGCCCCCGCTTGGTTTTGGCTAAAAAAATGGGGAGACAAATCTTGAGTCTCCGCCACCCTTGCCCCGACCGAGCCATCTCAATTTTTGTTAGGGCATGGTGTTTTAGGGAAAGGAAGGATTCATTCATGGTTGGTCTCTATGGGGGACGTGTTATCGAATGAGTAATAACCAGATGGAAGAAGTGAGTTCTGAGAAGAGTCCGAGGGATTCATATATGAGAGAATCACCTTCCTGTCTTCTCTCTTTATATAGGAGAGAAAGACGAAGGTACGTGACGCGTTCTGATCCTCTAAGAAATCTGCTAATAAATGTGAATCCGTTTCGTTTCTCCAAGCTATTCGTAACCGCTAGACTTGGGAGGCCTCGTAAAAGGAAGATATTAAAAGCGCACTACGGATAACCGAACGGAATAAACGCATCACTCGTAAGTCGAGGGAAACGTCTCGTAGACCGGCGCATTCCTTGGGGAGGTGAAAAGTCGCCGACGTTGATCAAGGGCTGAACTTAATGAGCCGCAATAAAGGCTCGGTATTATCAAAACCCACCTTTCCAACCGAGGAGTTGGACAACAGGGTTTTGAGGGGTTATTGTGGGGCCCAATAGTTTATGAGCCCGGCCCGCTCGCTTATGAGGAGTCCACAGGCCCAAACCGAAGGAGGCCAGGGCCCAAGCTTGGAATATGAAGCCCAAAGAGGCCCACAAATACAGCCGAGGACCGCATAGTCCTCGGCAGAGCCGAAGTCCCGTAGATACGGATGGAATACCAGCAAACTTAAAGGATCAGGAAATATCTCAGGGAAATTGTCCTTAGTACCCTTCATTAATATGACACCGCACCTGACAAAACCGGATTCTTAGGCTTTACCGACAATCTCCAACAATTTCGGGAGTAGATTGATGGGACAAGCATCGATCCCGGAAGGGTCGACCCTACACGTGGACGAAGGAAATTGAACGCATACGAATATAAAAGAGAAATATACAACCTAAGGAAGGGGGTTCCAGAGGGGGAGACACCAAAAACCATGTATGAGCTCCTAAAAAAACCACAGCCGGGTAAACACGACTTAGCCTTTCGATCCCACTCTCTACAAATGATATTGTATGGGCCCATTTACGTGCAAACCCAACTCAACTGCGGTTTAACGCAAATCGTGACCCTACAGATATCATATGCTACAATTGAAACTCTTCATCAAATACCTTCAACCATACACAATGAAAATTGTCATTCACACTTTCTTCTTTATCATTCTACATGAGTCTAGGTGCAATCTTTAGCTTAATTGGTTTTTAATGAACACCCAAGAAAAGAAAAGAAAAAATGATAACAAAAGGCAAGGAAATAAAATATCTTATATTACCATTCCAACTTTCTAAGCATTACTATCATCTAAACTCAAAATACATGAATAAAATTTTTGGCAAGTTAAAATTTAGTGGGAGTATTTTAGACATTACACAATGAAATATTTTAAGAATCATAAACTTTCATTAGGGTTTAATTGAGAGAACGAAAATATGACATATTGCTCTTTTCCAAAATATCAAGGGGGAAATTGCTTGATTTTAAAGTTTAAGGAGGAATTGTGAATTACCCAAAACATAAAGGATGAAAAGTGTTTTAATCCTAAGTTTTTGTTTTTGTTTTTGTTTTTTTGTTTGTGTGTGTGTGTGTGTGTGTGTGTGTGTGTGTGTGAAACTATGTGGTTTTATGTAAAATGGCGCTTAAAGAAAAAAAAAAAAAAAAGTCAACCTAAGAAACTGTAGACGAAATAGTGAATTTTGGCTCAACAAAAATTGACTAATAAAAAAAAATTTCTAGAAACACAAAGAATGGCTCAACATTTTCATAATGTCTTTATAACTTTGTTATATTTTACTTTGGCTTGTAAAGAATTGACATCTCGAGCGATTGTGAAAATATTGTGATGGCAACAAGATGTCTTAACATTTTTTACAAGAGAAATGCTATGTCCACAATATTTTCGTTACAAATCATAAGTAGTAGGTTGTTACAGGTTATTATTGGTGGTCAAAAAATTAATTTCATTGGTAAGTTTAAATTAAAATAACAATTTACAACTGAAGATTTGTTATGAAAATGTTGTGAAAAATGTTGTGGATACAGTACTTTTTTTTTTCACAATACCTTTATTTTTAGTTGTGGTAATAATATTAAATACTAAGTGTTACTTTTACAATATTTCTACAATACTTTTACAACAGATCTTCGATTGTAAGTTATTAATGATTCTAATTTGAACTCACCACTAAAATTATTTTTCCCCACCAATAATAGTTAATAATAACCCCTTTTTTTAGAATAAGTCAATAATAACTTGTTACTTAAAATTTATTGTGAAAATATTGTGGGTATAATATTTTTTTTAATGTAAAACATTTTTCTTTCTCATCAAACTTACCTTTTTGGCTTATTACAAAAAACAAAAGTTGAATAAACCAAAAGTACTGTAGCAAGAGCCATTGGCTCTTTTTATATAGTTATTTTATATAGTTAGTAGATTGAAGTAGAAATTTGAGAGGATAGGGGATAAGTGTGGGGATGAGAAAAAAAAAAAAAAAAATCAGTCTATACCTATTCTATTGCCATTCCTATGTGGAAGGTCAAATATGCAAGCTAGGTTGGTATGTAGGGAGGGACCCGGATGGGGGCCCAGGCCCCCCGGGTCCAAATTTTTTTTTTCTTAGTTATTCTATATTTCATTTTTGTAGTTGAGCCTCCCTTCTCTCCAATCAGTCTAGCTATTCTAACTCAAATAGCAACTATCCAACCCAAAAACTTAAAATAATAATAATAAAAATATTCACAATAGTGATTGTATTTTAGCAAAAAAACAATTTTACTACCAAAGAACAAAAAAAATCACGTGTTATTGGAGAAGTTAAAACTAATTTTTTTGCAACTACATTAAACTAGTATAAGTGAGAGTTGGCAGTAGCAAGCTATTAAAAATAAAATACAATATTTTATTAAAATTATATCTTTTCATTCAATTAAAAAACTCAAATTCTCCCTATTCCTTATTGTTTTTAATGTGTTCTTTATATTATTTTAAATGAAGTCATAAATAAAATAGAACATTTAATATTGGGTGTATTGTAAAGTGAGGTGGTAAAATTGATAAAGTAGCTATTTGAGGTACTAAAATAGCACCACAATTGTGAATGTTCTAACTTTAAAAAATAAAAATCCTAACCAGCCTAATATTAAAAAATCATTATTTTGTTTTTGTTTTTGTTTTTTTAAATGAT
This sequence comes from Quercus dentata, assembly GCA_028216015.1. Taxonomy (NCBI): domain Eukaryota; kingdom Viridiplantae; phylum Streptophyta; class Magnoliopsida; order Fagales; family Fagaceae; genus Quercus; species Quercus dentata. Next base: position 73,540,735 of record CP116445.1, read on the forward strand.
TGCATCTTAATGTATTTAAAAATAACAACTTTATGTATTTATAAATTTTTAATACTATATGAATATCTATTTGGAGTTTTCTTTTTTCTTTATACTCTGCCCTTTACTAGCTTAAAATCCTAGGTCCATCCTTGTTGGTATGTGATTTTTTTTTTTTTTTTTTAAATTATACATCAAGCATAATATATCTTCATTCTTCAATTAAAAAAAAAAAAACTTAATATACCATGTCATAATTATGAAAAAATTTATAAAAAATTGTTATGACTAGATAGAATTATTATTGCATAAAATATCCATCATATCAAAAATCTTCCACAAGACAATTTGCTTAACTCTAAGGACTTCTTTATCCAGTGCAATTTCCTTGAGGGCGTGGAACACATGTTATGCGGTGAGCGTTTTCTGCCGGAGACCACATTTCTTCTTTGTGTCCGCGTATTCTTTTGTTCGTTTTAGATCTTATCTTTGTAGCTTTTTTGTGTTGACCATAAAAGAAACCAAAAACATAAACATTTGAAGTGCATTATCACTTTTCCAATCATTTTGGTTTCTTCCTCAAGACTTCGCAAGTCTTCCCTGCCCCACTCATCTTACTTTTCTTGTTCTTTTTATTAATCTTTGTTTTCTCTACCACGGTTGCCCCTTTCTTTCTTTTATTTATATATAGGAAAAAGTTAATAAATATCCTAAGGTCAATGTTAAAAAAAAAGGTGTAAATGTACTCTTGGTCCCTACATTTTGGGTCATTTCTCGATTTGGTCCCTATACTGATTTTACTATTAGGGCAGTCCACAAAATCGAAATATCGATTCTATTTTGGTTCCCCGCCACAATCTACTAATAGAAAAATCTGATGTGGCAAACGAAGTGCCTTGTTGTCACATTAAATGATAATGTGGCTATTAAAATAATAATAAAATATTTTATTTGACCTTTTTTAAATGCCACATCAGCATTTTAATTTTTTTTAAAAGCCACCTCAGAAAATTTAAAAAAAAAATTAAAGAAAAACTTTAAATTTAATTTAATTAAAAAATTTATTTATTTATTTATTTATTTCATAATGTTGTTCATGTTCTTCAACTTGTTCTTCATGTTCTTTAAAAACCAAACCCAGCAACAAAGAACTCAAACCCATCACAAGAACACAAACCTAGCAACCAAGAACTCAAATCACAAGAACACAAATCAAGAACTCACCCATCACAAGAACACGAACCTAGCAACCAAGAACTCAAACCCATATCAAAAGAACACAAATGAAAAGAAGAAAAAATTAAATTAAATACTAACAGGAAATATTCTTCATGTTCTTCCCAAGTCCAAGAAGCAACCAAACCAATCTCTAGCAAACCCCAAATCCAAATCCAACAACCAAATCCAATCTCCATCAAATATAGAAAAACAAAAAATAAATCCAAGAAACCAAACCATAAATAAACTCGAGAAACAAACCCATAAACACAAGAACCAACCTAATCTCCAGCAACTCATAAACCCATAAATTTTCTTGGGAAACACACAAAAACCCATAAAATCAAACAACTCCACATTCTCTCCAAAAACAAAAACAAAAACAAACCCGAACAAGAGGAACAAAGTTTTGCAATTGAAAAAGGAGAGATTGATAATGGAGGAAGCAAAGGGCAATTCATGGATTATACTCCACAACGCTGTGATCGTCACCATGGATCCTCAAAGTCGAGTCTTTCGCAACGGTGGGATCGTCATCGAGCACGATTCAATCAAAGCCATTGGTCAGTCATCAGATATTCTTCGTGATTTCTCTGCTCTCACTCACCAAATCATCGACCTCAACTCCCAAATCTTACTCCCAAGTACTTCCTTCTCTTTCTAGCTAAGCTAAAATTGCTTTTACCCAACAAAAAAGGAGAGGAAAATCGGACCACCAACGAGCCTCCCACGTGAAAACCCTCAAGGGAAACTCCATTGAACCAAGACCCAAGACCGCATCAAGCTTGTGAGCTCCGGCCATGGAGTTACAATGGAGAGAGATTCCGTCCATCGACAGTGAAGAGAGAGAATATTTGAGATTAGAAAAAGAAATAGACTTAAAAAGATAAGATTAAAGAAATGAGAAGAAAAATAAAAGGAATTTCAAAAAGAGAGAATTTGACATTAGTAAATGCTAATGAGGTTAAAGAAATAAGAAGAAAAAGAAAAAGAATTAAAAAGAAAAAGACTAAGATAATGATTTTCATTTTTTTTAAGAAATGATTTTACTTTAAATTAGATTAATTTTTTTTGTTTAAATTTTCTGAGTTGGCATTTTTTTATTAATTTAAATGTGATGTGGCATTTAGAAAATCCTAATTATATTTTCTTATTATTATTTTATTAGCCACATCAAAGAAACAAAGTGTATTTTGTCCATCACATATGTATTTTCTGTTAGTGGGTTGACGATAGGGACCAAAATAGAATCGATTTTCTGATTTCAAGGACTAACCTAGGAGCAAAATCAGTTTAAGGACCAAATCGAGAAATGGGTTAAAATGTAAGGATCAAAAGTGCATTTACGCATATAAAAAATTTTTATAAGCAAAAAAAAAAAAAAAAAAACTAATTCTTTTTAATAATTTTTATATTTTCCATGAAAGTGGTATAAATTTTTTTCTAAAATAGTATATACACAAATGGCCTAAGGGCATCTATCAACCATGAATCCTCTTAATTCTAGTATATTTTGGTGTGTTTTGGTCAATTTCAACTTGTATTGGGATTTCACGTGTAACGACTTATATGATCTTGTTCATTCTCTATATGTGATAGAGAGATCAAATTTATAGAAAAAAAAAGAGTAGATTATCAAAGGTAGATCAAAACAGTAATATTAGTAATAAGTTTAGATAAGAACTAATAAAACTTTACCTATTCAATTTTTCTAAGGGTTTTTTTTTTTTTTTTTTTTTTTTTTTTGGTGTTTGTAACTTAGCTCGTGTGTGTGCAAATGAAGCAAGACTTAAAATTTTCATCATAAAAGATGAGTTTTATTTTTTATTTTTAAGGAAATGAGTGGCCCCCCTTTTTTCTATTGTTTTCTTAATTTCTCTTCTCTCATTCTTTTTTGTTGGATTTGATATTGTATGAAATAATTTTCTACCTACCAATAATTTTCCACCTAAAAAAAGTGAAAACCACAAGCCCTATACGCAAACTTGTCACGCGAGAGAAGAAGAAAACCTTACAAGAAGGTACGGTAATTCTACTGCCTAAGAGAAGGGGAAGACCACCTTTCTCAACGACAGAGAAACTTTTTGCTATATTGGTCAACTTTTTACCGATTGTCCAATAAAACCTCTCATTCTTTTTTGTTGGATTTTATATTGTATGAAATAATTTTCCACCTACCAATAATTTTCCGCGTACTAGACTATCAGTTGTCAGTTATCACATCATTACTCGCGCAGAAAGAATAGTCTTGACATCATATTATAAATAAATCAACTTGTCCACTTGAACGAATTATATCAATTATCACATTCTTTTGTAATAACTAATAACTTTTTAATTATTTTCTTTTGAAAATCACTGGGCAACACGAATCTTTGCACCAAAGTCCTACCATGTTTAACTTTCACAACTCTTTACCTCACCTTCTTGCTGCTCCACTTGTCCAACACATTGGCCATTAACTCTCCGTCTCCTTACAAACCAGTCGATAATATTATCCTTAACTGTGGCTCCTCTGACAATTCGACTGCATTAGATGGTCGGACCTGGACTGGAAATGTCAATTCAAAATTCTTCCCTCAAGAACTATCACAAAACCAGGCCTCTCTAGCCACAAACTCAGTTAAGCAATCCTCATCTGCTTCGCGAGTACCCTATACCACTGCCCGCTTGTCTGTCTCCCCATTCACCTACATATTCGCACTCTCTACCGGCCAAAAATTCGTTCGACTATACTTCTACCCAGCTACGTACAGCAATTTCGACCGCTCTAATGCCCTCTTCTCTGTCAAAGCTGGAACTTTTACCCTTCTTCGAGACTTCAATGCTTCACTTACAGCAGATGCCGATGGTGATCCGGATGATACAATATTTAGAGAGTTCTGTATTAACATCATGGTAGATTTGAGGCTGAACATAACCTTCAATCCAAGCAATTCCAATTCATTTGCTTTTATCAACGGAAATTGAAATTTTGTCCATGCCTTCTTATCTCTATTACACTCCGTCTGATGATAAGAGGTTCCCTTTAATCGGCGAGGAGTACATGTTCAGCATTGATAACGGAACTGCTCTGGAGACGGTATACAGAGTAAATGTTGGAGGGAACTACATCTCACCCACTGAAGACACTGGAATGCTCCGGAGCTGGAGTCCGGACAAAAAGTACTTGGCAGATGTTATGTCATCTGTTATACCTGTTAACTCAACTATTGAACTTATGTTCACCAAAATACCTCCGTACACTGCACCGGAAGCTGTCTATCGAACTGCCCGGACTATGGGGAGGTACAAAGCTGTCAATAAGCTGTACAACCTAACTTGGGAATTTCCCGTTGATTCTGGGTTTTATTACCTTGTTAGGCTGCACTTCTGCGAGTTTCAACCGGAGATTATTGAATGGCATGACCGAGTATTTGTTATTTTCATAGCAAATCAAACCGCTGAGAAAGAAGCCGACGTTATACTATGGAGTGGGAGTAAAGGTGTTCCGGTATATAAGGATTACGCTGTGGCGATGTTTGGCGAAGAAAGCGAGAAGAAAAAGAACCTTTCTATAGCCATAAAAGCAAATCCGGATGACTCGTTGACTAGTTACAGTGATGCAATATTGAACGGTATTGAAATCTTCAAAGTAAGCGAGTACTGCGGCAATCTCGCTGGACCCAACCCCGACCCACTTCCGTCGACCCCTCCAACGGCTGTGCCCCAACTACATTCAGCAGAGTCGACGAATAACAGGACAACAATAATTGCCGTCATTGGCGGTGTTACCATACTCTTGATTCTCGGATTCTTGATTTTCCGACTAGCCAAAAGAGACAAGGATTACTGCAATTCAACCCAGGCCTCCGGCTCAACTCTACCGTGTAGTTTGTGTCGTTACTTCTCACTCACTGAGATTATAGCAGCTACCAACAATTTTGACAAAGTATTTATTATTGGTGCTGGAGGGTTCGGTGACGTGTACAAAGGGTATGTTAATAATGGGGCCACCCCCATTGCGATCAAACGATTAAAACCCGGTTCTCAACAAGGAGCCCAGGAGTTCAAGACAGAAATCGAGATGCTGTCTCGGCTCCGCCACCTCCATCTCGTTTCTCTGATTGGATATTGTAATGATGATAACGAGATGATTCTCGTGTATGATTATATGGCTCATGGGACCCTTCGTGACCATATCTATAACACCAATTATCAGCCACTTTGTTGGAAGCAACGTCTCCAAATCTGCATAGGTGCAGCACATGGGTTGAACTACCTTCATACAGGTGCGACACATACAATCATTCATCGTGATATGAAGAGTACAAATATCTTATTAGATGATCAATGGTTGGCCAAGGTGTCTGATTTTGGGTTGTCAAAATTTGGTCCCATTACGTCTAAGTCCCATGTTAGTACAGTGGTTAAGGGTACATTTGGATATTTGGACCCGGAATATTATCGCTTTCAACAACTAACTGAGAAGTCTGACGTGTACTCTTTTGGTGTGGTGTTGTGTGGAAGGCCACCAATCATACATACGACTGAGGAGCATCCATGGGTCTAGCAGCATGGGTCCTGCAGTGCTATCACAATGGAAAGCTTGATCAAATTGTTGATCCATCTTTGAAGGATGAAATTGAACCAGAATGCAAATTTGGCGAGATTGTGGTGAATTGTTTGCTTGACAATGGAACCAAAAGACTACCAATGAATGATGTGGTTGGGGGTCTTGAGTTAGTATTGGAGTTGCAAGAGAGTGCAGAAAAAGATGTCAAGCTTGATTTGTCAGAAGAAATTGACATGAAGGACTTTGATGAGCAAGCTCTGATCCCTATGTCCGATGTCAATGAAAGTGATGACATGATTTTTAGTAGCAGTGGAAAAGTATCGAGTACTAATGGCAGTAGTCAAGTGACCGTCGTAAGCCGGGGAAGTTTTGCTAGTAAGGATTCAGATGGATTGATGTCCCCCAGGGCAGTGTTTTCTGAGATTATGGATCCTAAAGGTCGATAAACAAAGGAAAAAAGAAAAGAAAATGTTGCTAGTTAATTTTTAATTTGTCCGATCGTAACTGCCAAAGTCCTTACTTAATTTCCTCATTGAATTATGAAATTTTGAATCTGTGGAACATTCCCTAATTTGCTATTGAGCCTTAGTCTTTTGAGTTCAAATGACAAGCACTCTGAACAAAATACTCACCCGATTTTTTGTGGCAATCCAAATATGACACATGCCCCACCTTTTTGTGGCAATGCCTCTAAAGGGATTCCATGGGTTTTGCATCATCCTGTGAAGTGATCTGCAAATAAGTTTTTCCCGGTCTTTTGTAATGTTTAGTTGCTGTTTATGTTTTGGGTGTAGTGGAAGACTAGTTCTGTTTTAATGTTGTTGTAATTGTTTCTGTTTAGTCCAGTGTTGTCTTCAGGGTCTTGCTACTTTGATTTAGTTTGTTTGAACTCAATTTTTCTGTGTCTGTACGTTTCCTTTCATTAATAAAGTTCCCCTGTTATGCGAAAATAAAAAAAATAAAAATATATATATATATATATATATATCTAGAACATCAAACTATGGCAGTGGTATCTGCAATATTTTAGCAACATAATCAGGCATAAAAGCATGATATAAAAGCTCCATATTCCTCCAATGCGTATCCCTATTAATTAGATCGTAGCCACCTTCATATCTGGATTAATCACTTAATAGGTAAAATATTCTTGTGACAACTGATAAGAAGCACGGTGGAGCCAAGGATCTTGAATTCTTGATAATCTCGAATAGATTCTCCATTTCCAATATTTTAGCACAGACTCTGCAGTTAGTTAGCTAGTTACTACTAACAGTACCACAATAATTAGTATAAGACTTGGATGATTATAACAAGAAGAATTGAATAAGAATGTATTTGCTAAGTTCTCATTGAGACTAGCTTGGAGGTTGATTCCCTCGAATAATCATTGGAGGACCAATCGAAAAAAAGTCTCACTTCTCCCTCACTCAAGCAAGGTCTTTACAGAAAGTTTGCTTGTCCTTTGCTTGAGCAAAACTAAATTTTGCTAGAGAAAATTTAAATCTGGATCAAGTGAGATTTTGAAATTTTCAATTTAATTTTACATTACAATACTCTCTGTTCTTCTAAGTACAACCATGTATAACTTCAATGTGGTAAAGGGTAGGAAATATTTGTCCAGGATAGATTATAGTATTATACAACTCTTTCATGATTACATAATTAGCATGCATTTGACAACAAATAGAAGAAAAATACAAACTACATCACACTAAATTTATCATGGTCCATCCCAACAGATTTGATTAGAAGGGAAGAAGTATATTGTTCATAATCAATGACAATGCTTTCAGTGTGTCCTATCAATAGTCCTTTCCAGAAACACCAATAATTGCTCTAACTTTAGTCTTCCCTATTGCAAACCATCATAAAGAAATAACTCAAGTTAATAAACAAAAGTGGGTCTAGAAATGGACTTACATCCTAATTACAATCAAGTTTAGATTGAATTAAAACTCAAATTCAAATTGATTGAGCTAGAAAAACTTTTTCTTAATTAAAGTGACATACATATGAAATAAACCAATGGTTAATCCAAGATAATATAGGATACTAAGGATATAGTATGCAGACTTTGGAAAATTTGATTGAAAAGAAAGTTAAACCGAGCAAATACATCAATTTGGATATGATAAATTTTTGGTAACTGTTAAAAGTATTTGTCCATCAAAATTTTGAAAAAAAAAATTATAAATACTTAATACACACGCACACAAGATTTTATTAGAATTTTGCCCTCTGGCCCTAACATGGATCTGCCAATGCAGATGCCATTGCGGCAAATTTTGGAAGCAGGACTGAGTTTATTGAAAGACTCCTAGCAAGCCAACAGGTGAGGCCAACTATGATAAACCCAACTGATTATCCTCATATGATGGGGCTAATGAACTAAGAATCTAGGCAGAATCTTTCCTATATTTTAATTTTTTTGCTTAAATAAAATACTTACAGCCCTCTTAGTTACAATAATGTGTACTCTTGATGATGTCTTGTTAATGGTTTGGCTTTTGCTGATTGTCGGGGTTGTGATTTGGTGGACTAAAAGTGACATAAAACTGTAGGTTCTATTAGTCCACAAATATTGTGTAGAAACCCATGTTTTGCAGGTTTTGAGTTTTGACCTCTTATCTTTAAATGGTCAGACACCCTGATTGACTTAATCAACCTATATGGCTAACTAATGTACATCATTAAAGAAAAATTCTACTAACTAAATGAATCCTTTCAAAAGAACAACGGGCAGAGCAATATAGGGGATCCACAATACATAGAAAACCTCAAAAAAATTTCATAACTTAAAAAGGAAGCACAATAGAAATAAAATTCATAAGAACCCAGGCTAGCAAAAAAAAAAAAAATACAATCAGATTTTTTTAAGGGTTTGATCCTACCATTTAAGAATCAAATCAAAACTTGTGAAAATACCAAAATCCAGCAAAATACATACCAAATCAAGTGATTGATATCCAAAAAATAACCCAAACCCATTAAAATTTTGAAATTCAAAATTTGGGGAAATAACAAATCATAAAAGAACACACCTTGAGGTTCGGTGCGGCAGTCCTAGCTTTAGAAATGACGTGTGCAGCAACATATGTGGCGGGGTGGAGCTCCGATGCGGAGAGGAGGAAATGAGATTTGGGGTTTACACATTTAGCTTTTCAGGTCTGTCATGTATTCGTGTTTGAGGATTGTAGGATTTTTTTTTTTTTTTTTTTCAAAATAACACCAATTTCCAAACAATTTTGTTAGTTAGCATCATTTACAAACTACTTAGGAAACTAACATCTCAAGTTTGTAAGACTTGAGTTCATTGCAGCAACTCGAGTATCAAAAACTTGATTTCTATGTAAATTTAGGTCAAACCCAAGACAAACCCAAGCAAGCTTAAGAAAGTAGAGTCGGACCAAAAACCCGAAAAACCCAATCACAAATCCAAGTTGCGTTAATGCTCGCCACTTTGCTCGATGATGATACTTGCTACCACTCCAATGGAAGAGAAGAACACACTGGAGTTTTGGAGAAGAAGAAGAGCTGGAGGAAAAGATCCAATCCGATCAGGTCTAGGGTTTTTGATTGAGTTTTGTTCTTGGGGCTTGGAAGGATCAATTTTTGTTTGGACAAAGTTTAGCTACAAAATTGGTTGTAGCCTTAGGCTACAAACTCACTCAATAAAATAAATATTATTGCATATTTTGAAAATCTAACCGTTGAATTACATGTTCTTTACGCTTTTAATACACTTGTTAATTTTTGTGTCAATCGGATATTATTTACTATATAATCTATAATCTTACATTTTATGCATAATTTTAAATTACAAAAACTTGCAATTTAAAAATTTATTGATGACATAGCTATTGATCTTTAATTTTCTTGAAATTTTGCAAACATGGAGAATATAAGAAGAAGATGTGATCTAATGGTGGATTTGTCAAAATTCAACTCCAATAAAAAGATATTGAGTGAGTTTGTAGCCTAAGGCTACAACCAATTTTGTAGCTAAACTTTGTCCTGTTTGTTTTGAGTTTTGTTCTTGGGGCTTTGGAAGTTTGAGAAAGGAGAGTGGAAGAAGAAGAATGCACTGGATGTTTGAGAAAGAAGAAGAGCAGTGGATGGCAGGACAAGAAAGATGGAGAATGAAAAAAAAGAGTGAAGGAAGAAGGAAAGCAAAGCAAAGGAAAAAATTGCAACTAGGCGGAAAAACAAGGAAATCGAGTCTGTTATGCTTGAGTTCTTAGAGCAAAATCGAGTTTCTTACGTTCGAGATGTTAGTTTCCTAAATAGTTTGGAAACGTTGCTAACTAATGAAATTGTTTAGGGATTGGTTTTAGTTTGCAATTTTTTCTAGGATTGTAAGGTTTAATTGAGTTATGATTGTGTGTGCTAATGTGTATTGATTTTTCAGCAAAGTGATAACATGGCATTTATTTATTGGTGGCATAAAACCTCACTTTTATGTCAGCTTCTGACTGAAGTTAATCTTAAAAAAAAAAAAAAAATCATACTGCATGGTTAACATGAGTCAAACAAATAATAGCCACCTAGCACGCGCACATGCCAGAGAGAGAGAGAGAGAGAGAGAGTATTAAACATGAAATTTTTAAGGTGAAAGTACACTTTTGGTCCCTACATTTTGGGTCGATTCTATTTTGGTCGTTGTCATCAACCCACTAATGGAAAACTCTTATATGGCAGATAGAGTGTCCTGTTTGTTGACATGGTACTGACGTGGCTATTAAAATATTATTAAAAAAAATTGGCATTTTTAAAATTCCATGTCAGATTTAAATTAATAAAAAATTAATTTTAAAAAGCTATGTCGGGAAAAAAATTAAAATAAACATTAATCTATTTTTTTTTTTTTTACTTTTCATTTTTTTCCGTAAGAACATACACCACAAGCCTAGAAAAGTTCAAAACCAGAAAAATTCACATCTGGGTGGACGTTGGATCCTTTGATCTTAATTAATTATTTCTTAATAAAGAACACATAAGTAAGAAGAGAAAACAAAATCAAAAGCACCAGTACTAAAACATTCATAGATTCAAACAAACACAAACAACTGGAGTCTCAAACTCAAACACACACACCGGTATTAAAATCTAAGCCTAAGATGATAGCAAAAACCTAGATTGAGCAGAAAAAAAAAAAAAAAAAAAAAAAAAAAAAAAAATCGACAACAAACTTTGCAAATGAAATCACAATGTTATTAAAATTCTCCATCTCTCTATTAACATAAACCCAAAAAGTGAACACATAGCAAAAACCCGGATAATGAACACAAAGTTGGGTCCTTTAACAAGTTATACATCACCAAACCCACATACAACAACCCGCAGTTCTTCAATCACCAAACTCACTTTGAAACCCAAAACTTGGCCGCTGCAAGCCATGCTATGACAACAACTGAATCAATACAAGCCGCCGTTCACCAACACCTCCCTCTCTAATTCTCTTGCTTTCGTGACTCACCCAACTACCAACAACCTATCTGTGTTTCACAACACCCATCAACAACTGATCTGTGTTTCATAACACCTTCCAACAACCGATCGTAACCCGCAAATCCACAACCACCACCGATCCGGGGTTTCACAACAACACACAGCACCTACCAACAATTGATACATAACCCACGAATCCAACCGACCCACCATCCAAACTGATCCCACCGCCTTCACTCAACCATAAAGCTCCATGGTCAAGCTTAAGAACCCGATTTAGACCAAGCCCCACTCTAGAGCACTAAATCGGCTGGGAGAGAGAAAGATCAAAGAGAGGGAGAGTGAGAATTAGCAAATACCTAGAGCTTCAAGTGGTTGTTCATGGAGGGTTCTGGGTGGAAGGAAGAGAGAGAGAGTCTATGTGAAGAGAGAGGAAGAAGAAGAACATGTTTGGGGAAGAACTTGATATCCTGAAAATTCTCTAATGAAAAAAATGTTTTAAGCATTTAATAAATGAAACTCTTACTACATTAAGAAAACTAATTTAATTAGAATGGAAAGTAAAAAAAATAATAATAATTAGATTAATGTTTATACTAGGCAACGATATTACCAAATGGAGGTCATGGGAAATTATTTTCCAACCTTTGAGGTGCATCTAAAAATACTTGCTAGTAAAATTGTGATTCAAATATAAACTTCATATCAAAATCACACGTAGACAATCTCAACGACTAAAGTATAAATATGAAATATGAGTTTTGTGTACAACTTGCATGTATTATGTATAAATATACATATATGTACAATTTGATTTGAAGCTAGTTTTTAGTACTATACTTCAATGCGTTTTGACAAACAGTTTCAGCCATAATGCTGAAGCATTAGGTCTCTCTCTCATTCTCTAATAAATTTTAGCATGTACTTATATAATAAACACAAAATTTTCGGTAGTTCATAAAAAATCAAAAGCCAAGCTAGCACTAAGAAGTGGGCCAAAAATGGGCAAATGCCCTTTTTGCACAAAATATATAGCATTCTGCTCCTTTTCCCAAACTAATTAGGGAAATACCCTCTTTTGTAACTCGATTTTCTCAAAATCGATTTTTCAATGTAAAACTCAATTTGTAGAAAATCGAGTATGGGACGATCAAACTTAAAAAAATAAAAAATAAAAATGCATGGAACTCAAGTTCAAGGAACTCGAGTTCCATAAAAAATGCCACTATAAGCCTCCATGAAATGTAGCTAAAGGTAAAACTTAAAAAAATATAAAAAATAAAAAAAAAAATAAAAAAAGCATGGAACTCGAGTTCCATAAAAAACACCACTATAGGGCTCCCTATGGAGTGATCAAACTTAAAAAAACTTGCATGTTTTAAAACGCTACTATAGGGCTTTAAAAAATTGCATGGAACTCAAGTTCATGGAGCTCGAGTTCCAGTAAATTATTATTATTTTTTTAATTTTCAGTTTGTTATAACTTGATTGTCCAAAAATCGAGTTTTAAATTGAAACTTGATTTTGAGAAAATCAAGTTTCAAAAAAAGGACATTTCCCTAATTAGTTTGGGAAAGAGGGCAAAATGCTATATATTTTGCGCGAAAAGGGCATTTGTCCATTTTGGCCCTAAGAAGTGCAAACCTAGCCAATAAAATCCAGGTAAAAGCCCTAAAAGTGGATGCGATATTTGAGCAATGGAAAATTTGATATTTAAAAAGAAAGTTATTGCAGTTAATCAAGGTAAACAAGGAAAATTTCTTATTAAATCTAAAATTGCTTATTGATACTATATTTGGACAGATAAACTTGGAGTTCAATGGAAAAGGGTTAAGCAGAATGGATATTTGGTGGTGAATTTTTGCCATATTATTTTCAATTATCATATATTAATCCATGTTTTCATATGCGACATGTGGTATGTATACTTGACCAAATCATGGTCACTAGGGATGAAAAAAATTCAAGCAAAAGGCTGAGTAAAGTATACTGTAAGATTGTTGTTAATACCCATTTTAGCGACACATTTTTTCTACAAGCTCAATTCATGTATTATATTTTTATTTTATTCTTTTAAGCATTGCTCAAACCCATGCAACTTATTGGGGAAATTGAGGAAGTATAGTTTGGAGGATATGGGTCGATTTCCTTCGAACATTTTGCATGAGCCCAACTCAAGCATGCTACCAAGTGGACAAGGACATTGGTAGCACATCAAGCTCATGGAGGAGGTCTTGTACCCTAAATTTCCACCCCAAAAGAGCTTTTATACTCTGGCTGACTATGGCCCAAAGTTTTTGCCCTAACCTATTTTCAGTTTTTGAAACAACTGAAAAGGAGGAGGTGATGGGGGCTTAGTCAAATTTTTCCTTAATTATGCATAAGGCAAGCTAATTCTTAAACCCAATTAAAGAAAATCTTAACTAAATATCAATTTAGCACTTAGGAGGTCCAAAGCCTTTCTCCTTGCCCAAAACCAGTCACTAAGAGCACCAAAAACTCAATATAAAAGGCCCCAGTTAGATTCAAAATAGGCCAACCATTGTAGGGAAATAACATGAAATTCCCAAACCTATGAGAAACAAAAAATAAAGAAAACACACGCCAAAGAAAAATAATCACACGCACAAGATAGTATTTACATGGTTTGGCAATTTGCTTACATCTACGGAGTTACAAGGATTTCACTATTATCGGGGAAAAAATACAAAATGTGGCGTCTGATTTTTCTCTCTCTCAAAAACTACATCAAAAAAACCCTAATCACCAAAAAAACGGTTTCTATATCCTGCACACATGATTCACAATGAGCTACGATTTGGGCCAATCGGCCTATACTTTCGCTCCATGAACTAAGCCTCGAAAAATCTCCCATTAAAAATCACGCAATATTATTTTGGGTTGGGTCATCATCCGGATCAAATACAACTAGGCTCCACAAAGCCCAACAAATCTCCCACTTGGAGACTAGTTCAATCACCGACATCAACCACAATACTCCAAAAACAATCCCTTATCCCCGCAACTCATCCTCTTGTCCTCAAGCTAGAAGACCAACTGAAATTGCACACACTTGACTTTTCAATAGTGAAACCCTTAATCAACATGTCTCACGGGTTCTTAGATTCACAAATCTTCTTAAGTATTACCAGCTTATCTTCAACGGGATAACGGATAAAGTGGTATTTTGTTTGTATATGCTTTGACTTTGAATGAAAAGCTGAATTTTTAGCATGAAAAGCTGAATTTTTAGCAAGAAAAATTGCACTCTGACCGTCATTGTGTAGATGCCCATCTCCTGCTTCTTACCCAATTCATCTAAGAAACCATGTAGCCAAATCATCTCCTTTCCAACTTCATTTGCTGCAACATACTCAACTTCAGTAGTAGACAAAGTAACAATCTTTTGTAGATTTGAAGCTCATGATATAGTTGTACCATCCAGAGTAAATACAAACCCAGTAGTACTCTTTTTATCAATATCACCAGCAAAATCATTATCTACATAACCTCATAGCTTTCAAACTTGCACCTGTGAAGCAAATACATGTATATGATGAACCCCTCAGATATTTCAGAATCCACTTGATTGCCTCCCAATGCTGCTTTCCTGGCCTACTCATGAATCTGCTTACAACTCCCACTGCATGTGCAATGTTTGGCCTTGTATACACCATAGCATACATCAAGCTGCCAATAGGCGACACACAGGGTACCTTGCTCATATGGTCCCTTTCTTCTTTTGTCTTCGGTGACTGTTCTTGGCTTAGTTTGAAATGACTACCCAAGGGTGTGCTCACTGGTTTAGCTTCATTCATGTTGAACCTGCTGAGAACTTTCTTCACATACTATGACCGTGAAAGCTTCAATGTACCATTAGCCTTGTCTCTAATGATTCTCATACCAAGGATTTGCTTTGCAGCTCATAATCCTTCATTGCAAATTGTTTTGACAATTGATTCTTTAGATTATTAATCTCCTCAATGCTAGACCTTGGAATGAGCATATCATCCATATACAACAGAAAAATGATGTAAAAATTGCCAAAGAACTTAACATAGTAATAGTGACTAGCTTCTCATCTCTTAAACCCAATTCTAAGCATAAAAACTCACAAATTTCTCGTACCACTATCTTGGAGCTTGTTTTAGGCCATACAAGCTATTTCTCGGTTTGCGGACTAGATTCTCTTGTCCCCGAACAATCAACCCTTCTAGCTAAATCATGTAAATGTCTTCTTCCAAGTAACCATGAAGAAATGCCGTCTTCACTTTTAATAACTCAAGACGTAAATTTTTTGCAGCCACCATTCCCGATACTAGTCTAATTGTTGACATCTTCACAACTGGAGAAAATATTTTGAATAGTCAATGCCCTTCTACTGCTGGAACCCTTTGACAACTAATCTAGCCTTGTAACGCTTGCTACCATCATGCTCATTCTTTATTCTGTATACCCACTTGTTATGCAAAGCCTTTCCTACTGGCAATTCAGTCAATTCCCATGTCCGATTCCCCAACAAGGAATTCATCTCATCCTTCATGGTTAACTCTCATTTGCTTGAATTTTCATCCTTAATATCAAACAATTAATGTGCAGAATATAAACATAAGCTTAATACATAATTGATAAACAATCTAAACCAAATAAAATCACATCCACAGCAGAAATTAAATGGTAAAGATTAAGGGAAGAGAGATGCAAACACAAGGACAACACAACAATGTGTTATCAAAGAGGAAACTGAAACCCTCGACGTAAAACCTCTCTGCCGTCGTCCAAGCGTTAAACAATCCACTAAAGAATGTAGTTGGGATACATGAATAGTAGAAGACCCTCCAAGCCTAATCTACCCAGTGTACCTAAGCCCTCCAAGCTCCTACTCCAACGAGGTTATGCTAAACCTATTTCTTCTTTAGCTTACCGGATTCCGCTATAAACCATAGCGTCAACCAATATGAAATTAGTCCCTTCTTAATCGCTTCCAAAAGCACCAAACAGCCTTCTCACATATATGGGTATGGTGAGAAAAGGTTTTGGTAATGTACCTCTCAAGAATGTAACAATGGAGAGGAAGAGATTAGAGGAATTTGAAGAGTCTCTATGTGAAGATTGTGGATGAGTCAATCTTGTTTTTCTCTAGGGTTTCTCTCTCAAAATTCTCTTTGAAAACTCTCTACATTTTGTGGGTATAAGGGGTATATATATTAGGGTGAGAGTGGAATGCGAAGAGCCAATTTTTCAAAACAGAGCTGGATGGCGGCTTGGCCTCACGACTTGACCGAGCCGCAAGGTAACTGAATGGCCAGTCTGTACTTTTTGTCCTGTAGTGCTCCGATTGGCATCATGCTTCAACTTCTGGCATGCTTGGCACGTGTGCAGCTTCTGGCGGCTTGAAAGTCGCGAGCCACCCGCGAGATCCAGTCGTGAGTCCCTGCTACTTTGCACAATCTTAAGCATTTCTTCACACTCTCTCACACACTACTCTTACATGATTTCCACCTAAATATAGGGTTACTAATTGCTAAAATACAAGCAAATTTGGCACAGAATAAAGCCAACAAGATGGTTGATAAAATTCAACCTTACAATCTCCCCCTTTGACTATTCCGTGACAAAACCCTAAAACAAACTCTAGACTTAACATGTGAGTTGGGAACAGTTGAACAAAACTCACTCACACCTAACTCTAGAATCAGTGAAGCTCTTGAATCATATGAATAAGAATCTCTTGAAATACAACAACACATATGATCATTGTATGTAGAAAAACTTGTAATGCATATGAGGCAAGCACAATGCGATCAAATAAAATGGAATTAAGTAATAAACCATGACTTGACCATACAAGCAATCACTATAAAATAGTGACCACAATGCTCATTCACACTTGGAATGAACATCCGAACATACAAGCTAATAAGCTCAATGCAAATCACTTGCATGTCCAACACTCAACCAATGCACAATACAGAAAGTATATGCATCTAGGAACAAGATCCTACTAGGGCACAAGAGTGAGAGTACTTAAAGGAAATGCATAATATTTAGCTAGAAGTACTAGACAACAAAGCATAAAGGCTATATAAGCATGGTACAAACCATAAAAGCTTACAAACCACATGGAAAAAAAAAAACTAAAAGCTTACAAAAGGAACATGGGTACAAAATAAGACATTTTAAATAGCTAAGCATAAACATGAACTATGAGCAAAGCAAAAACATAGTTAATATAACACAAAGCTCTTTCTCTTTTTCTCCCCCTATCATGAATCATAGGAGTTGTGATGAACTTGGAACATATATACCTGTAACCTCAAACACTTGCACAAAACACATTAGACCCTCAAGGTAAAGCAAGTAATAAAAGGACACGTATAATGTATCAAGTAAATTGCGATCAAGTAAACATGATGTGAAACATATGAGCAACTTGATCATACACCAAAACAATCATATAGAAATGACTACAATGATCACATAGCAAAGCAAATGATCAACCGAATATGCATTCAATGAAGCAGAATAGCATAAGTATGCATGTCCAATATAAACATGATGCGATGAGAAAACCATAAAGCCAAAAAGAAAACAAACAAAACAAAGTTTTTGGTAATCCAACATGCAACCTCATACTCCTAGCACACTCATTGAGAGTTCTGTTCATGCGCTCAGCCACACCATTCTACTGTGGTGTCCCACGAATAGTCTTCTCCATCCCGATTCCATGTGTAGTACAATACTCACTGAACCCTCCATTTATATACTCTCCACCATTGTCTAACCTCAAACATTTGACTCTCGGACTTGTTTCTGTCTCAACCATAGCATTCCACTTCTTAAAAGTCTCAAATATAAGAGATTTATTTTTCAAAAAATAAACCCATACCTTTTTGCTTGAGTCATCAATGAAAGTGATGTAATATCTTAAACCTCCAATGGATGCAACTTGAGAAGGCCCCCACAAATTATTATGTATTAACTCTAATTTTTCACCTTGAAAGATTCTCGCTAATTTTCAAGAAGCTCACATTTTTTTGCTTTCCTAAGATGCAGCTTTCATACATGTTAAAATCAACAGACTTCAATTCTGGTAGTTTCCCTTTTGATAGCTACATCTTCATCCCTTTCTCACTTATGTGACCAAGTTTGCGGTGCCATAGGCTTGTATTAATACTTGCTTCATGAATCGCAATTGTGTCTCTTGGACTTGAGGTCATATATAGAGTACCAGCCTTCTTTCCATGAGCCAATACTCTAACTCCCTTTGTGACCTTCCAAGTACCACCAACAAACAGTATTGCATGCCCTTCATCATCAAGTTGTCCAACAGAAATCAGATTCATCATCGGGTTAAGAATATGTCGAAGCTTCTCCAAGAACCAAACAAACCCATTAGGCAATAATATCCGAACGTCTCCCATACCCACAATATCTAAGGTCAGAATGTGTTTGAGTGCTTAAAAATGCTTCTTGGTTGCTTGTTTTGGTGTCTATCTTGATTGCTTTCATCTTGTGCCATTTTTCCCCCTTGAAAAACCTTGTTTTAGGCTTCTCGATATATGCTCGATACCTCCTCGATAGAAGCTCAATAGCACCTTGATACATGTCTCTTCTATCGAGATTTCTGGGCTTTTTCTCGATACCTCTCGATAGATAGCTCAATCTATTAAGCCAATTCTTTGGAGTCTCTGTTTGCTCGATAGATGCTCGATACCTCCTCGATCTATCAAGAACCTTTTGTCGTCGATACCTCCTTGATACCTCTCGATTTATCAAGTTTTTACTCTCAATACCTACTCAACACCTTCTTGATCTATCGAGCTATGTTTTTCTATATATGTATATATATTTAAAGTTCGACCCGAATCATTTCAAACTCAAATATCTTGATATCTCTCTCTTCTTTCTCAATCCAAACCACCCTTTTTCACCAAAATCCTTCTTCCCATCATATTTTTGGCCTCTATCAAGCTTCAATCCTTTGGTAAGTGGTATAAATCTCTTCTTTTTCCCATTCCTCATCCATTTCATGCATTTAGACCTAGGTTTTCAAGCTTTTGGGAAAAATTTTGGGTCTTTGAGTTTTTGTGAAATCTTCAAGTTGGGTGTTGTTGGTTTGTTCTCACATGCTTATGCATTGCATTCTCTAGCATTATAATCATGTTTTCATGCATTCAAGGTTGTGTGCTTGATTAAACAATGGGAATGTTGTAGTTTGGATTGGGTTTTTGCCCATGATGCAATTATTTTTGCACGTAACATGCTCATGCATTATCATGCACTGTACTTCTTTCTTTCCTTCTTTCTTGAGCCTTGTCTTCTGTTGCATTCTTCTTTTCTTTTCTTTCTTTGTCTAGTTTCCTATCTGTGGCACCTAAGAAATCTATCCTTCAAAGAACCATATCTCACGTCACGGTTCTTCTTCATCTTCTTCTCCCTCCATTCTTGATTCTAGAGGTTCCGTAATGAGAAGGCCAAACAGGACTTTTATGAGAACTTCTCTGATGGGCGATTCATTCAGAAGACCAAGTCATTCTATCTAATTTTCCAAATACTCTTTTTCCTAGTGTGTTTAGCTATCGAGGTTGGGTTCTGTTTGTGGGATACCCAAGAGGTGTCTTGGTGTGTTCATTCAGGAGTTCTACTCCAACATGCACACCATCAATAACTCTGTGCCTAGGATTACTATGGTATTCTAAGGTACACGTATTGTAGTCACCTCGGAGTTCATTTTCGAGGTACTACGCATCCCTAGGGTAGATCGTCCGGACTACCCTACACACATTCATCTCCATTCTATCTCTCGAGACAAGTTGGCCTTACTATTTTGTGAGAAAGCCATGGTATAGGGAGAAACTCTAAATTTCTCCACAACCGAGTTTGCTAAGGGTCTAAGGATCCTTAATATAGTGGTGACCTTTGTTCTCACACCACGGTCACACTATAACACTATCACTTAGCCTCGTGCTCGTTTTCTTTTTTCTCTCTTGGAGGATCTTTCTATAGATTTTCCTTCACACATGATAGAATCTATGGTAGATATTTATTGAGACACTGTTATACGTAATAAGCTCATCTTTCCTTCAGCTATCACATGCATCCTCTCACACATACACATCACCTTTCCTCTGTCTACTCCTTTCTATGCTATGGGTGCCATTAGCAAGGAATCTATTCGGAGGAGTGATGCATAGCTGGTTGCCAAGCGGCCTTGTGTGAAGTTTACTTTGACGGATGCTACCTATGCTTCTCAACCCTCTTCCTTATCTACTCCTCCCCTTTCTTCTTCTTCTTCTTCTTCTAGAGTAGAGGTCTCTCTCGCTGCCATCATGGATCAACTTCAACTCATATGTGATGATTTTGGTAGTTGACCTGACCATCTTTCTGATGAGATGTGTCAAATGAACACCATTATTGGTCACATCGCTTCTCGCCACCGTGCCCTGGGTGGTTTTGCTCCTTCTCCCACACCTGAGCCTATTGAGGAGTCTTCCTTGAATGGTAGAGATGGTGATGATTCTGGATTTGAGACTGATGATGTGATGGCTACCTCTCGGTGATTCACCCTTTGTCACTTATGACAAAAAGGGGAGGTAGTTTTGTATATGAGAGTAGTCATGTTGTTAGGGGGAGAGCTAGCATAGGGATAGACTAGTTAGGGGGAGAGTTTATTGAGTGATGTAGTGAGGTTTTGTTGTATATTGCTCACGTACATGTACCATGGTCTTATGACCACTTTTACATACATTGTTGTACTTCTTGATATATATATATATATATATGATGTATGTTTCTTCACCATTATCTCACATGTGTTGTTTCCTTTCTCTCTTTAAGCACATGTTTCTTCTTTTATATAACTTGTTTACATTTCACACTTGATGCCATGATAGATCTTGTTTAAGTGTTTCGGACAAGACAAGTTGCAAGTCTTTCATGCCATGATCTCTTTTCTTGCAAAGTTTTTCAAGACTTCATAGTGCAAGTCTCTCATGCCATGATCTATTTTCTTGCAAAGTTTTTCAAGAGTTCATAGTAATAGTTAGACTTTTTTTCTTTTGTGTAATAGTTATGGAGATTGTTGTTTTATACTTTTCTCATAATTATTTTTGTGGTTTTGTCACGTATTTCCAAAGGGGGAGATTGTTAGGGTTATAATTTTATGTAATTGGCTAATCCTTTGACAAAATGCACTTTACTTGTAATTGGATAGATCTAAGTTGGGTTTAATACGTCAAGAAATATGTTGTTCAAGCATATCAAGTGTTCGTATTAAAGACATAAAGATTAATCCAATAAACAAGTGAAGAAAAAATGTTTCATTAAGTCTTGATAGATAGCTCAATAGATACTGCTATCGAGACTAGATGAGAAGTTTGACAGATGGCTCGATAGAAACTCGATCTATCAAGAATTACAATTTCTAATTTTTCAGATCTAAAATTTGGCCCAAGCATATGTATTTGTTTATGGTTTCTTTTCTCACAACCCCAGATATATATAAGACTTATTTTAAGAGCCATCACACATGGATATAGAGACTAAGAGCTTTATTTTCTCTGTGAGAAGCTACTGCATTTGTATGCCATAGGGTTTTGTAACCAAGTGCTTCCCGATCTTCATTGTTAATGAAGTGAAGAACTTTGTAGCCAATAACATTCACTCAAGTTGCCGGAGTTAGTCACATACTGGGATCCATGCAAGAGGGTTAGTCACAAATTGGAGATTTGTGCATCAAGGGAAAGAAGGTAACTACAAGATTAAGTTCAATTGGGTATTGAAGTAAAGGTTCAACTGTAGGTTGGTATTTTGGGATAGTCCAGGGTAGTGGTAAGATTCCTTATACTTGTAATCACTCGATTGTTGATTAGTGGATTCTTGGGAGTAGTGACCTTAAAATCACCCGATGAGATTTTTGCCTTGCGAGAGGTTTTTCCCATTTGTCAAAAATCATCGTGTCAATTTAATTTCCACTACATTTAGTTTAATTGGAGATTTGTTGGTGACTTCGCAATTTGCATGCAATTTAACCTAATTAATCAACTTGAGTAATTGAATTAACTAAATCAAGGTTAAGCTTTCTTAACCCAACACCAATTAACAACACACATATGAAGCATCACATAAGATCACAAACTTTAGTGGTGAAGGTAAGGTGAAAAGTTTTTGGCATGATGATTGTACATAATGAATATTTGAAATGTATAAGGCCTCCCTAGAGGTTTTATTAATTCCCTAAAGCTTTATCAATATAGTAAGTGACACAATATTATATCTGGTTAGACTTCACTATATCAAACTTGAAAATATAACTAAAAAAAGAAGAAGTAACATTAAAGTTATTTCAACACAAGCCAATGAAATTCACAGCTTGCTCAACTGTTCAAAGCTTCTGTACAATGTAAGTAAACTTGCCTTATAACAGATATTTGATTATCTCTCTCTTGACTCTTCTATACCATACAACCCAAGAAGAAGAAAATAATACATGAATGGTTAAGAAAAGTATCAAGGAAGGTAAGTCTGGATCCTTCTCTAAACTCGAAAGCACCTATATTAAAAAAAAAAAAAAAAAAAAAAAAAAACAACATTTGGAATGGTGTTGGTCATAAAATCAAGAACAAAGCCTCCAACTATCGTTCTCAATAGTTCACAAATAACTGTAATGCCACCAAATATCATGTTTGCATTGCTTTGCATTACAGTCCACATGGAACCTTATTTCGGATGTTGTTAACTTCATTCATAGAAATGAGCAATGAACCTCTTATTTGATTTCCCTTTAAACCTGGAATCAAGAGGGGCATAGTCGATAAAGTTACAAAAAAAGACTGAATGTTCAATTAGTGTACAAAACACCTTGAATGTTTAGACCCCCAATTTATAAATTACCAATTCGAGCTTAATATCAAACAATTAATGTGCAGAATATAAACATAAGCTTAATACATAATTGATAAACAATCTAAACCAAATAAAATCACATCCACAGCAGAAATTAAATGGTAAAGATTAAGGGAAGAGAGATGCAAATACAAGGACAACACAATAATGTGTTATCAAAGAGGAAACTGAAACCCTCGACGTAAAACCTCTCTGCCGTCGTCAAAGCGTTAAACAATCCACTAAAGAATGTAGTTGGGATACATGAATAGTAGAAGACCCTCCAAGCCTAATCTACCCAGTGTACCTAAGCCCTCCAAGCTCCTACTCCAACGAGGTTATGCTGAACCTATTTCTTCTTGACTTACACGGATTCCGCTATAAACCATAGCATCAACCAATATGAAATTAGTCCCTTCTTAATCGCTTCAAAAGCACCAAACAAACTTCTCACGGATATGGGTATGGTGAGAAAAGGTTTTGGTAATGTACCTCTCAAGGATGTAACAATGGAGAGGAAGAGATTAGAGGAATTTGAAGAGTCTCTATGTGAAGATTGTGGATGAGTCAATCTTGTTTTTCTCTAGGGTTTTTCTCTCAAAATTCTCTTTGAAAACTCTCTACATTTCGTGGGTATAAGGGGTATATATATTAGGGTGAGAGTGGAATGCGAAGAGTCAATTTTTCAAAACAGAGCTGGATCGCGGCTTGGCCTCACGACTTGACCGAGCCGCAAGGTAACTCAATGGCCAGTCTGTACTTTTTGTCCTGTAGTGCTCCAGTTGGCATGACGCTTCAACTTCTGGCATGCTTGGCACGTGTGCAGCTTCTGGCGGCTTGAAAGTCGCGAGCCACCCGAGATCCAAATCGCGAGTCCCCGCTACTTTGCACAATCTTGAGCATTTCTTCACACTCTCTCACACACTACCCTTACATGATTTCCACCTAAATATAGGGTTACTAATTGCTAAAATACAAGCAAATTTGGCACAGAATAAAGCCAACAAGATGGTTGATAAAATTCAACCTTACAATCTCCTCCTTTGACTATTCCGTGACAAAACCCTAAAACAAACTCTAGACTTAACATGTGAGTTGGGAACAGTTGAACAAAACTCACTCACACCTAACTCTAGAATCAGTGAAGCTCTTGAATCATATGAATAAGAATCTCTTGAAACACAACAACACATATGATCATTGTATGTAGAAAAACTTGTAATGCATATGAGGCAAGCACAATGCGATCAAATAAAATGGAATTAAGTAATAAACCATGACTTGACCATACAAGCAATCACTATAAAATAGTGACCACAATGCTCATTCACACTTGGAATGAACATCCGAACATACAAGCTAATAAGCTCAATGCAAATCACTTGCATGTCCAACACTCAACCAATGCACAATACAGAAAGTATATGCATCTAGGAACAAGATCCTACTAGGGCACAAGAGTGAGAGTACTTAAAGGAAATGCATAATATTTAGCTAGAAGTACTAGACAACAAAGCATAAAGGCTATATAAGCATGGTACAAACCATAAAAGCTTACAAACCACATGGAAAAAAAACCCTAAAAGCTTACAAAAGGAACATGGGTACAAAATAAGACATTTTAAATAGCTAAGCATAAACATGAACTATGAGCAAAGCAAAAACATAGTTAATATAACACAAAACTCTTTCTCTTTTTCTCCCCCTATCATGAATCATAGGAGTTGTGATGAACTTGGAACATATATACCGTAACTGAAACACTTGCACAAAACACATTAGACCCTCAAGGTAAAGCAAGTAATAAAAGGACACGTATAATGTATCAAGTAAATTGCGATCAAGTAAACATGATGTGAAACATATGAGCAACTTGATCATACACCAAAACAAATATATAGAAATGACTACAATGATCAAATAACAAAGCAAATGATCAACCGAATATGCATTCAATGAAGCACAATAGCATATGGAAGTATGCATGTCCAATATAAACATGATGCGATGAGAAAACCATAAAGCCAAAAAGAAAACAAACAAAACAAAGTTTTCTAATTAACATAATGTCTTCTCCCCCTTAGTATATATATCTCCCCTATGAAATATCTCTCCCCCTACAAATGTGCACGAGAAATAGAATTTCTCCCCCTAAGGATGTGCACAAGAGTCATATAGAAATGACAAAACTCTCTGGTATACTATTCTAGTGTATACTCTCCCCCTTTTTAACATGAATAGACAAAGGGGTCAATGAGAAAAGAGGGCAAGAGATGAAGGTACGAACAATGATAATGATGCATGAGGAGTCCGAGATTAATGAGAAAATGAAGCTCAAACCTAAGACAAAGTAAAATGCTACAAAGCATAAGGTAAACATGACATGCTAGGATGAAGAAGCAAGGTATAGACCAATGCATGACAAGGGTAGCAAAGGTGTGTGCAAGAGGTGGCTATGTGCAATGCATAACCAATGCACAGAAAAAACACATGTGGGGCAAGGTGTGTTAAATATACAACCAATGAACCAAACATTATCCTAGTGAGGAAACATGAGAAACCCCAATGTTTGGTACTCATCGGAGTCCAAACAAGTGAGAAAATGCCTAAGAGGCATTTTATCAAACACCTAACATGTACACTATTAACAACAAAGTAAAACAATGCATGAACATCATGAAATCCACCCTTAATACAAGTTCTTTATGCCACAAGGGGCCAACATCCAATGCAAATCAACAAAAGAAACCAATCCCATGAAAAATTTGACAAAAATTAAGTTTTCCCAACCCCTATGATGAAAATCCTAACCAAGAGCACAAAACTCTCCAAAACATAATCTAAAGATCAAAATTAATGAAAAGGTTTTATAATTACCTTAGAGATGTTAATGGAATGAAAAACCATTCAAATTGATTGGGTTTTGAGGAAACAAACTCAATCCTAACTACTATCCATCGATTGCAAGTGTAGACAAAGACTCAATTGAATCAACCTGTATATTTCTTGAAACACTAAACAAAATGCATAACCGCATGTGTGGAAAATAGAAGTAAACAAATTAAATTCTTGATTTCAAACAACACACAATAAAGACATATATCAATGAATAACTCATAAATATAAATCAATAAGCAGTTGAAACAAGAAACATATAAAGCAATAAATGTAACTCCCCCTAACATGAATATCCCAACAAAAATATGGCAAGAGCTAAAAAGATAAAATACAATGTGAAGCACCTAGATACAATCTAAACTCCACAAGCTCCAACCAACAAAAATACTCTCCCCTTGAAAACAAAACTCTACAAGAGCTCAACTCAAATAAGTACTCCCCCTTTTTTGTGACGGAATGCCAAAAGGCAATCAAAATCCATCATCAAAAGGGAGGTGGCGATGAAGATCGTCTAAATCGTGCCAACTCTGCGCACAAAGCACGGATCTCATCGAGCACGCCCACCAAAATCTGTCCATGAGTCGCCTAAATGGTCAAGACATGATCCAACATACGCCGAATGTCCGAATCATCCGAAGTAGTCGATGAAGGAACATCGGCATCAGCGAGAGCAGCACCAAACGCCTCAAAAGATCAACACTTGTAGAAGAGGGAAGAGGGGGAACATCACCGGATGACGCACCTCTAGGACGCGAAGGATCAACTCTCAAGTGAGTAGCCCTCTGCCTAAGAAAGGTAGCACCTATGGGAGCAACAACATGAACAGGCTCACCAAAAGGAAAACCATCTAGACCAAGAAACAACAAAATCCTATGAATGAACATAGGATGGAGAAGTGCATGCCCTACAACAAAACTCCTATGAACCTCGTTCAAAGAACGAAGGAACAGATGTGGGAAACCGATAGACGCACCAGAAATAAAAGCGTACAAAAATACACATCGCTCTAGAGGGATGGTGTGGAGATGAGAAATAGGCCACAAAGAATGACAAGCTATCCTAAAGAAAAGATAGGCAGTCTCGATAAGCTCAGCAGACGTGATCCGAGGATTAGAACCCCACCGGATAGAAGACCCAGTGATGTATAACATGACAACATCTAAGGGTGGAGACTCATCATAGGGATAGTCGGGCTCCCTAACAACTGGAACCCCAAGAGCTTTAGCTACTACCCGAGGAGTAATGGTGAACTCAATATCTCGTGTCCAACTCCTAACAAGAGTGTTGGAATCATAGACGTGGTAAGAGAGATTCGAGAAGAACTCTAATCAGGGCGGTTGGGGGTGGATGATCTATCTCTAATAGGGACAACCAACCTCTCGACTCAAAGTTAGCCCTAATGGCGGGATCAATCTCATCTAAAACCACAGAACGCTTAGCCTAAATCTTATGCTTACAGTTCGGTTTCTCAAAGGCCTCTCTGCTTTTGTCATTCCTAAACACCTCACTCCTAGAGAGAGACTCGGAGGAAGTGGAGGGGGTCCTATGGGCTCTAGTTTTCCTAGGCATAGTGCTAGGATAAGGACCAAGACACAAAGCAAAAAAAAAAAAAAAAACAAAAAACCAAGGGCAAACTGTAAGTTAGCACAAAAAAAATATAGAACAAAAATCTATATGATGCATGAACAAATTAAATGTAGTGATGCATGACCTAATGCAGTGCAATTAAGTTCAAATTAAGTTCAATTTCACAAATTTGGCTTGAGCATAGAGTTTCTAACAAAAAAACCCCAAAATTTTGAAAAACCACTTCATCAATTTGTAATAAATTGACGAATTGATCATTACATAAGATAGATTACATAGAATAATGGTCAATTACATCACTCCAACAAGCCAATTTCATCAATTGAACCAATATGAACAAAAAGCCCCAATTTGGGTTCAATACAAGCCCTAGAATTTTCAATTTATCACAAAACCCCAAATTGATCAAATTAACCATCATATAACATGATTATAGCAATATAGGAACAAAACCCAATGATCAATTTCAGGGAAAAAAAAAAATCTTGATTCAACAAAAATCCCAATTTTGAAAAGGTCCGAAAATTCCAACAAAATGCATGAGTTTATGCATGAAAACATGAAAATAAATGCATAGGGAAGGGTATAAAGGTCTTACCGGCCTTGGGAGAGGAAAACCTAGCAAAAAGAATGGATGAAAATGACAAAAAATTGAGATTGAGCCTTGAACAAGTCGTATGGAGAGAGAAAAAATAAAGAACTTTTTGAAAAAATGTTTGTCTCAACTCAAATCAGTTTTTAAAAAACTTCCCATACGATTTTTGATTGATCGAAATATTAAGTTCGATCGATCGAAATAAACAGAGGCTCACTGAAATTTTTTAAAAACAATTTCGATCGATCAAAAACAGACTCGATCAATTGAAACAGACAGAGACTCACAAAATTTTTGAGAAAAACACAGTTTTTGAAAAATTTTTAGAAACATCTCAAGGCATAGAAATTTAGGAACACATTGCATGAGAATGTGATGATACGATTTTCAAAAACAAGAATTGAAGCCCAATTTTCCCAAATTTAAAATTCCTTACATTCTCCATAAATTTTCAAGCATCAAATCAATTTTGCACAAAACTTGCAAACCTGGTTGGTCGGACCAAAGACACACACAATAACATGTACAATGTTTAGCAAAGAGTAACTCGTGTAATGTGTGCAACTAGCAAAAACTTGAGATACATGTGAGGTGATATATAAATAGCAATCAATCACAAGGTCTACAAAATTCATCACATAGAATTTAAAAGAGACTATCACGTAAAAAGTTACATCATATAACTCCCATATCTCCTAGAACATAAGCTTGCAATCATGTAAGTTTCTTGAATTTTACCTCATAATATACATATCAATTTTTATTTACTCAGAAACTTATTAAAAAGTCGGGATAATGTACATACCAATTTTAATTATGTAATTTGGCATCAAGCCTAATAGTACACACCAATTTTAAGTATTAAGCAATTAAATCGAGGTTACACCTTATGTTCTTTTTGTGCATGTGCTACGCTTTCTCGAGCACAAAATCTTACGATATGCACTAAGGTGTTCATGATTGGCTAGTGAACAAAGTGGTGAGATGGTTATTTATACCTTTCTCTAAAAGTTCAAGTCCGATAGTCAAAGACATGTGACTTCAAGATCAAGACAAAGTGATCAAAACTATAAACATCTTTCCCACACAACATGCACTACAAAGCTTTAACTAGTAAAGTGCAATAAGTAAGCTCATCAAGGCTAAATAAGGTACAAAAGATATGTTATGTAAAAATAAATTGACCAACCTTGTTCTCAAAAACTAAGAAAATAGTGCAAAACACAATTTGCTTCCTTTTTCTTCTCTTTTTTTTTTAATTAAAAAAAACTAGAATGAAATGCATGAATGTTATGCTATGCAAACTCTAGAAACAAAAGAACACAAAACCAAAAAAAAATGGTCACAAAGGGTAGAGCAATGAAGCACAAGGACTATGTCGAAAAGACTCAATTAGTTCGAGTCTTTTGCATTCAAAATCTTTTAGATGCACCACGAGCATTGGAGTTCATATTCACATTAGAGTGGTTTCCAACTCCAAGATTGGAATAAAGGTTTTAAACCTTTACCAATTCACCAATGAGTACCATAGGATCTTGTGCTTGAGGCATAGGTACTTTTGGTTTGTTTGCTTTCTTAGCAGCTTGTAGCTTGTAACAATTTGGACAAATGTGTCCAGGCTTTCCACAGAAATGACAAACCCATGCAGGCTTATCATGTGACTTGTCCTTAGAAAGGGTAAGCTGCTTAGGTTTAGATTCTTTCAGATCAACCTTAGTCTTTCTAGATAGTGAAACTTCTATGGGTTTAACAACCTCACTCACAGGGGGTTTGATAGTTTCACACACAATCTCACTCACAGAAGGTTCAGAAGAAGATGAAGGGACAAAGTTTGTGGAATGGGGAGCAAACACAGAGATGCTTTCAACAAAACCTAATCCAGATTTGTCAGAAGGAGACTTTTGAACACTCAGCATTTGATCAAGTTCAGAACTAGCAAATCTAGCAACAGATAAATCAAGTTCCAAAGATTTAACTTTATCAAGCAATAGCATATTCTCAGCTTTCACATTGTTCAAAAGTTCATTTGCATCAAACAGTTTAACAAGCAAATTCTTCTTATCAAGCTCAAGAGATTCAATTTTCTTTACGCTAAGTTCAACATTCATAACATCCTTTGCAGCAACTTTGCAAAGTTTATTGTAGGCCTTTTGAAGATCCGCATCCTCGGAAGGGTTCTCTTCAGCAGATATGCTCTCATTGACTACAAAGCAGAGAGCAGTGAAAGTAATGAAGTTTCCATCCTTGTCACATCCAAACTCATTATCAAAAACTTCACCATCACTAAGGGTTACAGTCATAGCCTTACCCTTAGACTTCAAATAGGTAGGACATTTAGATTTCATGTGACCATACCCCTGACATCCAAAACACTAAGGACCCATAGAATTATTTAAAGATTGACCTACTTTTTCTCTAGGTTTATCATTATTGTTAACCTTAGTGGGATCATTCTTTCTAAAGTTTCTAGGTTCAGCAATGTTCGTACCTCTTACCTTTCTGTTACTATTCCCGAGAAAGTTTCTAAAGTTCTTAGTAAGGTAAGCAATCTCTGTAGCAGTGAGCTCATCATCAAATCCACCAACCTCAACATCATCAACTGACTTAAGAACCATTGATTTGGATTTGTTAGTTTTGGGTAGATCCAACTCATAAGATTGAAGTGATCCTAAAAGTTCATCAACAGGGATGGAGTCCACATCCTTGCTCTCAGCAATGGCAGTTATCTTGGGTCTAAAGTCTTGAGTTAATGATCTAAGAATCTTCCTAACAATTTTAGGTTGATCATAGATTTCACCCACATTAAAAGCAGAATTAACAATATCATTCAGTTTAGCATAGAATTCATCAAAAGCTTCATCATCGGACATCCTAATGCTTTTAAATTTAGAAGTTAATTGCTGCAATTTATTGATTTTGACAAATTTTTATGCCTTCATGCACAGTCTGGAGGATATTTCAAGTAGTATGAGCAACCTCAACATTAGAGATTCTCTTAAATTCCTCCATAGAAATAGCATTAAAGATAGCATTCATAGCCTTGCTATTGAGCGCGATCGCTTCTTTTTAAGAAGTTTGCCACTCACTAACAGGAGTAGTGGGCTTCTCCTATACGTATTCAACGGAGTTCCAAACTCTCTCATCAATCGATTTCAGGAATGTTTTTATCCTTACTTTCCAATAGGCATAATTATTCTCATCAAAGTGAGGAGGAATAATAAGAGAGTGTCCGTGTTCCATGACAACAGAGGTCAAGGATCAACTCAGTGATTAAAAGATCAACAACAAGAGAGCAACCTACTCTAATACCACTTGATGGTTTTTAGACCCCTTAAAACACAATTGGATTAACCTAGGTAATTAACTAAGTTGTTACTTAGTCCAAATTCCAAATCTAGGTTATCACAATCAAACAATCATATCATGCAAAGCAAATGAAAGATAAATAATACAAAGATATAATCACCTAGGAAACCAAACCGGTAAAAACCTGGGGAGGATTTAACCTAGCTATCTTCAAGGTACACCTGAATCCACTATCTTGAAAGAATCAAAATTCATACAATAAGACTTACAAGCCCCCACGCTCGACTTCTTATTGCTACTGACCATTAGAACTTACCGACACGACCATATGCAAACTCCGAATCCACGGACTTCTTCTTTCTTGGATTCACTACCGTATACAAGCACACCTGCTTGTGTTTTTTTATACTTCAATGCAGCAACTGAATTGATCATCAAGATGTAGATAATATCTCCTCCTTGAAAACCCTAAGTTTGTATAAAGGAAAGCTCATTTAGATCTCACAAGAGATTTACACAAACAGCAATATAAGCAACTCTAAAACGTGGTTAGGGTTTGCCTTTTATACTTAGGACAAATTAGAAAACCCTAAACGTTTTAAAACAAACTAGGGTTGAGTTGGAATTCTGCAGAAAAACGCTTTTGACCAGATTTTTGATTGATCGAGCCTAAGCCTCGATCGATCGAACTAGGTCGAGAAGCATAAAAGCCTTCTGCATCAACTTATTCCAACTTTACATAAATGATACAACTTTGAGCAAGTCTAAACATTACTAAACATATTATTTTGATCATGGTTTGCCAACAATACGTATTAGAGTTCTAATACATAAAAACCTAAGTGTTACATTTACAATATTTCTACAATACTTTTATAACAAATCTTTGATTGTAAGTTATTAATGATTCTAATTTGAATCCACAACTAAAAATTATTTTTCCCTACCAATAATAGTTAATAATAACTTTTTTTTTTTTTTTTTTTTGGAGAATGAGTCAATAATAACTTTTTATTTAAGATTTATTATGAAAATGTTGTGGCTATAATATTTTTTTAATGGTCAAAAATTTTTCTTTCTCATCAAACTCACCTTTTTTGGCTTATTACAAAAACAAAAGTTGAATAAAGCAAAAGTACTATAGCGAGAACTATTGCCTCTTTTTATATAGTTAGTAGATAGAAGTAGAAATTTGAGAGGGCAGGGGACAAGTGTGGGGGAAAAAGGGTGGGGGCGAGAAATAAAAAAAATCAGTCTATACCTATTTTGTTGCCATTCCTATGTGGAAGGTCAAATATGCCAGCTAGGTTGGTATGTAGGGACAGAGCCAGGTGGGGGCCCGGCCCCCCGGGTCCCATTTTATTTTATTTTTTTAAGTTATTCTATATTTCACTTTTGTAGTTAGGCCTCCCTTCTCCCCAATCAGCCTAGCTATCCTAACTCAAATAGCAACTATCCAACCTAAAAACTAAACAAAACCAATAAAAATATTCACAATGGTGATTGTATTTTAGCAAAAAAACAATTTTACCACCAAAGAACAAAAAAAATCATATGTTATTGGAGAAGCTAAAGTTAAATTTTTTGCAACTATAGCAAACTGGTATAAATACCAGTTGGCAGTAGTAAGTTATTAAAAATAAAATACAATATTTTATTAAGATTATCTCTTCCTTTAATTAAAAAACTCAAATTCTCCCTCTTTCTTATTATTTTAATGAGTTGTTTATAATATTTTAAAAGAAGTCAAAAAAAGAAAAAAAAAAACATTTGATATTAGGTGTATTGTAAAGTGAGGTGGTAAAATAGATAAACTAGCTATTTGAGTTACTAAAAGCTAAAAGTTTTAGCACCACCACTGTGAATGTTCTAATTTCAAAAAATAAAAATCCTAGCCAGCTTAATATTAAAAAAACATTATTTATTTATTTATTTTTTGTGATGATTGTATCTTAATGTATTTAAAAACAATGATTTTGTGTATTTACAAAATTTTAATACTATATGAATGTTTATTTGAAGTTTTTTTTTTCTTTATACTTGGGTCCCCGCTAACTTAAAATCCTAGGTCCGTCCTTGTTGCTATGTGATTTTTTTTTTTTTTTTTTCATTATACATCAAGCATAATATATCTTCATTCTTCAATAATAATTTTAAAAAAAATCTTAATATACCATGTCATAATTGTGAAAAAATTTATAAAAAATTGTTGTGACTAGATAGAATTATCATTGCATAAAATGCCCATCATATCAAAAATCTTCCACAAGACAATTTGCTTGACTCTAACGACTTCATTATCCAAAGCAATTTCCTTGAGGGCGTGGGAACACATGTTAAGTAGTGAGCCTTTTCTGCCGAAGACCAAATTTCTTCTTTGTGTCCGGGTATTCTTTTGTTCGTTTATGATCGATCTTATCTTTGTAGCTTTTTTTGTATTGACCATAAAAGACTTCGCAAGACTTCGCAAGTCTTCACTCTTCCCCGCCCCACTCCTCTTATTTTTCTTGTTCTTTTTATTAATCTTTGTTTTCTCTGCCACGGTTGCCCCTTCTTTTATTCTTATATATATATATATATATATATATATAGGAAAAAGTTAATAAATATCCTAAAAGTGAATGTTTAAAAAATATTATTTTTTTAATTTTTATAAGCAAAAAAAAAAAAAATCTTTTAAATAATTTTTTATATTTTCCATGAAAGTGATATAAATTTTTTTCTAAAATAGTTTATTCACAAATGACCTAAGAGCATCTATTAACCATGGATCCTCTTAATTCCAATTTATTTTGGTGTGTTTTGGTCAGTTTCAACTTGTATTGAGATTTCACATGTAACGACTGATATGATCTTGTTCATTCTCTATATGTGATAGAGAGGAATTTATAGAAAAAAAAAATGGTAGATTATCAATGGCAAATAAAAACAGTAATATTAGTAATAAATCTAGATAAGAACTAATAAAACCTTACCTACTCAATTTTTCTAAGGGGTTTTTTTTTTTTTTGGCGTTTGTAACTTAGCTCGTGTGTACAAACGAAGAGAGACTTAAAATTTTCATCATAAATGATGAGTTTTATTTTTTATATTCAAGGAAATGAGTGGTCCCCCTCTTTTTTCTATTGTTTTCTTAGTTTCTCTTCTCTCATTCTTTTTTGTTGTATTTGATATTGTATGAAATAATTTATTATCAAAATTTTAATTTATATAATATAAAATTGATAAAATTGTCACATATTTGAATATATTTTATTATAAATATTTATAAAAAAATTAAAATTGTGGTAATTCCTATAGGTAATTTTGTAATATTTTTTTGTAATCAGAACATAATTGACTACTGGTAAATATTAAGAAAGGTGTGAGTGAGGACTACGCAATAATTTTCCGCCTGCCAGACTATAAGTTATCAGTTATCACATCATTACTCACGCGGAAAGAATGGTCTCGACATCATATTATAAATAAATCAACTTGTCCACTTGAACGAATTACATCAATTATATCACATTATTTTGTATTAACTTTTTAATTATTTTCTTTTGAAAATCACTCATACTCGTTCGCCCTGTGTCTGCAACAATGGGCAACACGAATCTTTGCACCACAGTCCTACCTGTTTAACTTTCACAACTCTTTACCTCGCCTTCTTGCTGCTCCACTTGTCCAACACACTAGCCATTAACTCTCCGTCTCCTTACAAACTAGTCGATAATATTATCCTTAACTGTGGCTCCTCTGACAATTCGACTGCATTAGATGGTCGGACCTGGACTGGAGATGTCAATTCAAAATTCTTCCCTCAAGAACTATCACAAAACCAGGCCTCTCTAGCCACAAACTCACTTAAGCAATCCTCATCTGCTTCGCAAGTACCCTATGCCACTGCCCGCTTGTCTGTCTCCCCATTCACCTACATATTCCCTATCACCTCCGGTCAAAAATTCATTCGCCTATACTTCTACCCAGCTTGGTACGGCAATTTCGACCGCTCTAAAGCCCTCTTCTCTGTGAAAGCTGGACCTTTTACTCTTCTTCGAGACTTTAATGCTTCACTTACAGCAAACGCCGATGGTGATCCCGATGATACTATATATAGAGAATTCTGTGTCAACATGGAGGAAGATGAGAGGCTGAACTTAACCTTCACTCCAAGCGATTCCAATTCATCATTTGCTTTCATTAACGGAATTGAAATCTTGTCTATGCCTACTAATCTCTATTACACTCCGTCTGACAGTCAAGGGTTCCCTTTCATCGGCCAAGAGAACTTGTATAGCATCGGAAATGGAACCGCTCTCGAGATGGTGTACAGAATAAATGTTGGAGGGGGCTTCATCTCACCAACTGAAGACACTGGAATGTTCCGGAGCTGGAGTACGGACGAAAAGTATTTGACAGAAGATATAGCATCTGTTCTACCTGTTAACACAACTATTGAACTGCTATTTACCAAAATACCAGCCTACACTGCACCAGAAGATGTATACCGGACTGCCCGGACTATGGGGATGTACAAAGCAGTCAATAAGAATTACAATCTCACTTGGGAATTTCCCGTAGATTCTGGGTTTGAATATCTTGTTAGGCTGCACTTCTGCGAGTTTCAAGCAGAGATTACTGCTATGCAAAGCCGAGTGTTTCTTATTTTCATAGCAAATCAAACTGCCGAGACTGCAGCCGATGTGATGAGATGGGCAGGTAGCAAAGGTGTTCCCATATACATAGACTACGCTGTGTCAATATTTGGCAAAGAAAACCAGAAGAAAATGAACCTTTCTATCGCCCTACAAGCGAACCCCAATGACTATGTCACTTATTTCAATGATGCAATCTTGAACGGTATCGAAATCTTCAAAGCAAGCGACGTCAGTGGCAATCTTGCGGGACCCAACCCCGAACCAGTTCCATTGACCCCTCTAAAGTCTCTGCCACCGATACAATCAACAGAGTCGAAGAAGAATAATAGAACAATAATAATTGCCGTTGGTGGTGGAGTTTCTGGCTTTACTATACTCCTGATTCTCGTAGTCTTGATTTTCCGTCTAGCCGAAAGAGTCAAGGATTCCGACAACTCAACAAAGGCAAGCGGGTCAACTCTACCGTGTAGTTTGTGTCGCTACTTCTCACTCGCTGAGATTATGGCAGCTACCAACAATTTTGACGAAGTACTCATTATTGGTGCTGGAGGGTTCGGTGATGTGTACAAAGGATTCATTAATGGTAGTGCGGCTACCCCAGTTGCGATCAAACGATTAAAATCCGGTTCTCGACAAGGAGCTCAGGAGTTCAAAACAGAGATTGCGATGTTGTCTCAACTCCGCCACCGCCATCTTGTTTCTTTGATTGGATATTGTGAGGATGGAAACGAGATGATACTCGTGTATGATTACATGGCTCATGGGACCCTTCGTGACCATCTCTATAACACCAAGTATCAGCCACTTTCTTGGAAGCAACGACTCCAAATCTGTATTGGTGCAGCACATGGGTTGAACTACCTTCATACAGGTGCGACATATACAATCATTCATCGTGATATGAAGAGTACAAATATCTTATTAGATGAGCAATGGTTGGCCAAGGTGTCTGATTTCGGGTTGTCAAAGTTTGGTCCCATGATGTCCAAGTCCCATGTTAGTACAGTGGTTAAGGGTACATTTGGATATTTGGACCCGGAATATTATCGCTTTCAACGACTTACTGAGAAGTCTGATGTGTACTCCTATGGTGTGCTGTTGTGTGAAGTGTTGTGTGGAAAGCCACCAATCATACGTACGGATGAGGACGAGCCAATGGGTCTAGCAGCATGGGTCCTGCAGTGCTATCGCAATGGAAAGCTTGATCAAACTGTTGATCCATCTTTGAAGGGGGAAATTGAACCAGAATGTTTGAAGAAATTTGGCGAGATTGTAGACAATTGTTTGCTTGACAATGGAACCAAACGACCATCAATGAATGATGTGATTGGGGGGCTTGAGTTAGCATTGGAGTTGCAAGAGAGTGCAAAAAAAGATGTCAAGCTTGATTTGGCAGAAGAAATTGACATGAATGATGATGATGAGCATGCTTTGATCCCTATGTCAGATGTCAATTAAAGCGATGACATGATTTTTAGTAGTAGTGGAAAACTATCAAGTACTAATAGCAATAGTCAAGTGACCGTAGTAAGCTGAGGAAGTCATGCTAGTAAGGATTCAAATGGATTGATGTCCCCCAGGGCAGTGTTGTTGAGATTATGGATCCTAAACGTCAATTAAAAAAAAAAAAAAAAAAAAAAAAGGAAGGAGAAAAGGTTGCTAGTTGAATTTTTAATATGGCTGATCGTAACTGCCAAAGTCCTTACTTAATTTCCTCCTTGAATTATGAAACTTTGAATCTGTGGAACATCTCCTAATTTGCTATTGAGCCTTAGTCTTTTAAGTTCAAATGATAAGCACTCTGAACAAAATACTCACCCGATTTTTTGTTGCAATCCAAATATGACGCATGCCCCACCTTTTTGTGGCAATGCCTCTACGGGGATTCCATGGGTTTTGCATCATCCGGTGAAGTGATCTGCAAATAAGTTTTTCCCGGTCTTTTGTAATGTTTAGTTGCTGTTTATGTTTTGGGTGTAGTGGAAGACTTGTTCTGTTTTTGTGTTGTTGTAATAGTTTCTGTTTAGTCCAGTGTTGTCTTCAGGGTCTTGCAAATCTGGTTTAGTTTGTTTGAACTCTCTTTCTGTGTCTGTACGTTTCCTTTCATTAATAAAATTCCCCTGTTATGTGAAAAATATATATATATATATATATATATATATCTAGAACATCAAACTGTGACAGTGGTATCTGCAATATTTTAGCAACATAATCAGGCATAAAAGCATGATATAAAAGCTCCAAATTCCACCAATGCGTATCCCTATCAATTAGATCGCAGCAACCTTCATATCTGGATTAATCACTTAACAGGAAAAATAATCTTGTGGCAACTGATAGGAAGCACGATGGAGCCAAGTAAAAGATGGAGAATGACCCAACGTAGCATGCATAAACAGAGCATTTACGATAGATAATACTTGACCTTCCAAATTCTTTCCAAAATCAAGTCTGGAACATTTAATACTTTCCAACGCTTTTATAAAAATTAAAAATTAAAAATAAAAAAAAAAGGGGGCTTTTTTCTTTTAGAATGTAATACTCTCAGACCTTACTTAGCCAACGTAGTTAAGTTAAAAGATTCAAGTTCTTGTAAACCCGATCCACTCTTATTTTTCGAGATACACAGCTTATTGTGTAGTCCCAACCAATAGGAAGAAGACAGATCATTAAAAACTGATGACATAAGCTAACTTGCCATGTCATCCACCATGTATAACGTCCCTTAACCCCATCAGTTCTAACTACTGAGAGCATTTTCAAATTTTGTTTTTGAGATGTAAATGGGCAGGATCTTTAAATTTGAGATGTAAATGAGTTGGGCATTGTCAAATTTTGTTTTATGAAATATCACATGGAGTATTTCCTAACACCAAACAAAATGTACTTCTGCCAAATTCTTCTTTAACGTCCCACTTGCCAGCAATGGCAACCTCGCCATTGCCCCGCTTATCGTCGTACGCCTCCTCTATGTTTTCTCCATCGTAATCTCTCACCTCCTCAACCTGGATATGCAAATGATTTGATGGATAATCCAAATTTTTAGATCTAAGAGGTATGTTGTTCCTCTAACAAAGGATGATAATGCTTCAAGATTCAAGCAATAACAAATCCTTTCAAGCAATGAATGAGGTATTTAGATATTGGCTTTCATGCCTTTATGAAGTTCAAGTTATCCTTTCCGTGAAAAAAAATCTTATTTTCACAACTAAAGGTAATAATTGATAGTATAAAGGCTTGTCAATCTAATTTTTGCTAGTAATAACAATTGACATTTGTTCTAGCAAACTTGTGTACATTTTAATATACTTTTGAATACAGTTAATGATGCAATATTGGATATTGGATAGTTATTAGATTACCCTGAAGTGGTTAGACAATAGATTTCTATTGACGAACAATAACTTAGTGATTTTGTGTTATGATTCAGATAAACTTGGAAGGCATTTGCATTTTGGAAGACACTTGCTTGGAGTAGTGGAAGTCTCGACTTCCAAAAGATGAGGATGAGCAATAGGCTAAGGATGAGGATCTGCAAGTTGAACATGAAGGAGCCATCATTATTGGCTGAATGAGATGGATTCATTAGTTTTTTTTTTTTTTTGGGAAACCAGACCCGAAGGCCTGCTAGATTAATATAAAAGAAGATTACAAAGCATCACTGACTATAATAGGAGCTATATCATCAGGTATAGATTCCATCCACACCTGAAGCTCATTACCAGATTTGGACTTTCTGGCAAGGAAATGGGCGACTGAATTTCCAAGTCATTTTACATGTGCAAAATTACAAAAGTGAAGATCACTAGCTAGCCTAAGGGAATCATTAATGACCAAACCAAACTTAGGATGGTTTGAACCTCCCTCACGCAGTGCTTTAGATACGATCTCTTCATCGCCTTCGATGGTAGCTTTGAAGACACTTAGTTCCATAGCAAACTGGACAACTTGCCTACATGCCTAAGCTTCCACTGTAGCAACTGAGGAAGGAAGAGGGATCTGTTTAGCAAGAGCACCGATCACACTACCAACAGAGTCTCGAATAATTACACCCAGACTAGCAGCACCTGATTCTTTGAAGATTGCCCCATCGTAATTCACTTTGTAACGTGGGGAGATTGGCGGGATCCACCTAACCCGTTGGGCTGGAAAAGAGACTTGCTGTAGACGAGTAGTGGTTTAGGCATTTGCAAAGTCCTGGAGAAAATGCACAACCCTTGTCCGTAAGTCCTGAATGCTCAACCAACAGTACCTCACTCGGTCCTTCTCTTTTTCCAAATCGACCAAAATAGCACAGCAAGGAGATTCATATTCGTTTCTTCTTTAAACCTGAAAGACATATCAAGCAAGTCCACAAAGGAGGAAAATTTATACTTTAATTTTATTTTATTTTTTTTTTTTTTGTCAACTCATCATCCTCCCAAATCGACCTAAGAATAGGGTAGCTCCAAAGGGCGTGAATACTGTCTTCACAATCAGAGGCACAGCCCGGACAGACCAAAGCATTAACCTCCCTGCTTCTCCAAAGGTTGAATAACATAGGAATAGCATCGTTTGTTGCCTTCCACCACAGGTGTTTGATTTTATGAGGAACCTGCAAAGACCAAATGCCATTTCACATGTGCTTACATCTACTAGGGTCAGAAGAGTTAGGGAGAGACACTCTTTCTAATGAAGATACTAATCTATAAGCACTTTGAGTGGTATAAACACCTTGGCTGGAGGGAGACCAAACCTGCCTATCTAGGGAGTTATGAATGCTCAAGGGGATACCCATAATAATCCTAGCTTCATGAGATAGGAATTCACGCTGAATCAAGCCCGAGTTCCATGTGTGGGAGTCATCATCAATCAAGGCACTCACCATAGAATTCGAACTGAGTATTGAGACTAGCGAGGCAATATAGCTACCGTGAGGGTGTGGCAACCATTTGTCACCTCTTATCTTGATGGACATTACATCCCTTACTCGCCAAACCGAACCAATCTCAACAACCCGAGTAGCTTCAATTATACTTTTCCATGCGAACGAACCTTTGCTTGAACTATTAGCCTCTATAATAAAGTAAGATGGAAAAAATTTAGCCTTAAACACCCTGTGAAATTGAGAATCCTCATTGTTCTTTAACCTCCACACTTGCTTGGCCAGGAGCGAGTCATTGAAGCTGTTAAGCTCTCTAAAACCCATCCCTCCTTCGCTTTTAGGAAGGCATAGCTTCTCCCAACTTACCCAATGGATACGCTTCTGCTCCCCGTGATAACCCCACCTAAATTTTCTGATCAAGCCTTCAATTTCATTAATAAGCCCTTTCGAGAGTTTGAAGCACGACATGGTATAAGTAGGGATCGCCTGAACCACCGCCTTAAACAAGATCTCTCTTCCCGCCTATGATAATAGCTTTTCCTTCCACCCCTTTAATTTTTTCCAAATCTGCTCCTTTATCATACT
Organism: Quercus dentata; assembly: GCA_028216015.1. Lineage (NCBI taxonomy): Eukaryota > Viridiplantae > Streptophyta > Magnoliopsida > Fagales > Fagaceae > Quercus > Quercus dentata. The sequence continues at coordinate 73,582,302 of CP116445.1, forward strand.
GAAAGACCTTTTTTTTGCTCGACCAACCAAGGAGGGGAGACCAAGGTACTGTTCAAACCTTTGGATGGCTAGGATAGCCAAGAGATTTTTGATTTCTTCTTGAGTTTGGGCAGAAGTGTTAGTACTGAAAAACAGGTTGGTCTTACCCCGGTTGATATTTTGGCCCGATGCATTCTCATAAATCTGAAGGATAGATTGGATTGTTTGGAAATTTGACATGGAGGCTCTATAGAAGATTAGGCTATCATCGGCAAAGAGTAAATGAGAAATGCGAGGGCAGTAGGGCAAAGAGACACCCCTCTCAGGTTGCCCCCTATTTCAGCTCTCTTAAGAAGCTCGTGCAGCCCTTCAAAGATGAGCAAGAACAGATATGGTGACAGGGGGTCACCTTGGTGAAGGCCTCTCTGTGGAGAAATGAGTCCATGTGGTTGCCCATTTAGAAGGATGGGGTAAGTGACTAATCTAATGCACATGGAGATTAGAGAGATCCATCTTTGACTGAAGCCCATTATTGCCATGATTTTTTCTAGGAAAGACCATTCGACATGGTCGTATGCTTTGCTCATATCAAGCTTTAAATCCATCAATCCCACCTTTCCCTTTTGCTTAGACTTCATATAGTGAAGAGTTTCATGAGCAATCAAAATGTTATCGATTATTAAATGACTAGGCACGAAAGCACTGGGGTTTCAAAATCAATTGAGGAAGAAACTTTTTCAAATGATTAGCAAGAACCTTTGCAATAAGTTTGTAAAGCACTTTAGTCAAACTAATTGGCCTAAAATCACTAACCCTCCTCAAACTTTTTATCTTAAGAATTAGAGTCAGGAAAGTGTGGTTAAGCTCATAAGGGAGAATACCTGTATTAAGAACCCCAATAACTGCGTTTGATACCTCCACTCCAACTTTTGGCCAATATTGTTTGTAGAACAGAGGGGGGGGGGGGGGAGGGAACCCATCTGGCCTAAGGGATGTGTTAGCTTTCATTTGAGCAAGAGCCACTTGGACTTCAAAAGCTACAAAAGGCCGAGTCAAAGATTCATTCATTTCCTGGGTAACTTGAGGTTCTACACAATCAAGGATCGCATCAAATTCCGTTGGACTTGAAGATGAAATTAAAAAGGAGTAAAAGCCATTCAGTAAATCATTGATCCTACCCTCCTTTTCAACCCATGAGTTGAGGTCATCTTCAAGACCAGAGATAAAATTTCTTTTGTTTCTTTCAAAAGCACGGCAAAGGAAGTATTTTGAGTTCTAATCACCGTATCGCAGCCAGTCCGTTTTTGCTCTCTGACTCCACATACACTTTTCTAAGTCTAACAACTTATTAATTTCTACTTTGAGAACTTTGACTTGCCTAATACCCTGCCCATATACAACCACAAACTCTGCCTTAGCCAATAATTTCCTTTTTTTGAACTAGAGAGCCTCTTATGCTTCTGAATACATTCTTGTTCCAAGATTTTAGATGAGATTGGCAATTATTTACTTTGTGCATAACCTTCAGCATCGAGTCATCCTCAACAGATACATCCTAGGCTGCATGAACCACCCCTTCACAGCCTTTATCTTTAATCCACATCTCTTCAAACCACAAAGGTTTTTGAGGTCGATAGCAACAACTATGCACATCATCAGAGCATAGCCAAATAGGCTTATGATCCGAGGAAAAAATAGCTAGATGGTGAAGACGGACGGATGGTAATTTGAGCATCCATTCCGTTGAAGCTAAAGCTCTATCTAGTCTAACCCACACCAATGGGCCATCGAACCTATTATTGCACCAAGTAAATGGCAGGCCGGTGAAGCCAATACCCTTAAAACCACAGAAATCAAGGCAATCTCTAAACATTTGCATCTGCTTTTCCAACCTTAAAACACCCCCCGACTTCTCTTCCAACCTTGTGATTTCATTAAAGTCACCAATACACACCCATGGCAAATCAAATTGAGTGCTGAGATGGCAAAGCGGGGACCAAGAATCTTCCCGGTTGGCTGTTTCCCGATCTCCATAGAACCCCGTAAATCGCCAGGCGTCATCAACCCTTGGGTTTACCACTGCATCTATGTAATAAGGAGAGAAAGTACGAATGTGGAGTTCTAGATCATTAGGCTAGAACAAGGCAAGGCTGCCACTAAAATATCTTTTAAGGACGAGGAACATATTATCAAACTTCGGATGGCATCGAATTTTCTCCATATATGAATTTTTCTTTTTGGTTTCCATTAAAAAAACTAAATTGGGACCTTTTGATTTCACTAACTTAGAGAGCTCACGAACTCGTTGCTGGTTCCCAAGCCTACGGTAGTTCCAACTTAAGCAATTCATGGTTACCGGCATGGCCGAGCAACAACCACTGCCGATGAAGAAGCCAATGGGGTACGACCATGAGAAGAAGAAGACCTACGTTTTTTTGTTTTGGGTTCTGTTTCATTGAGTGCGGGTCTCTCCCTACTTAAATCACTAAAAATCACTCATGTTAGCATTAGAGGGGGAAGTGGTGGGCTTTCTATTAAGTCAAGACCACGTACCTTTATTTTTGGCTTGAGATTTTCCTTTTGGCCTACAAGAGTTAAAGATGTCCACTAAGGGAGGCCTTTTATTCTCGCCCAAGGGTGCCACTTCATGACTCGGCCCATTTACTTTTTGGAGCCCACTATCATCACACTGGGAGGTAGGAACGGAAGTTGCTGAACTAGGATCTTTGTTAGCAAGAGATTTCTTTAGGAGATTTAACTTTTCATTAAATGCCCCCTCTATAGAAACTACTTTAGGTGGAGCCCCAAGGTCAGATGTCAAACCCAATTTTCTATCAATCATCTGTAGGGTCTCATCAAATCTTTTAGAATCATCAAATAGGGGCTTTGCGTGTAAGACACTTTTAGGCTCACCAACTTGGATTGCCTTATTTGGTTGGGTTGTCTCAGACAGAGGAATACCACAATCCCTACCCGACACACGTCTCAAGGTGCATTCCATTACCGATGGTGGTATTGATTTGCAAGATCGAGAGTATTCTACCCGCTCGGACCCTACATCGGAGTGCCATGGTCTATGTGAAGGGTAGTCCATTTCAGCCCTTATCCATGGACCAAATTGCTTCTTGTCTAATGAAGCCTTATATGTCATGCCAAGCCATACATCACAGTCTCTGTCCTCATGCATTAGGCTACTGCACCTGTAGTAGAAATTTAGGAGTCTTTCATAGCGAAAGTAGACCCAACCAAACACCACTCCTTTATCCCAGAGTTTTCTACCCCTACTCAAAGGCTTGGACACATCAATGGACACCCGAACCCTGAGGGAACGACCTATGATTCCATTCTCATCCGAGTCTGCCACTCGAACTACCTTATCGATAGAGCTACCAATGGACATGCCAAGCTCGGGTGTCATACTCTTGATGGGGAGGTTGTGTATCTCGACCCAAAATGAGCATTCCGAGAAAGAAAGGGATGAGATAGTTGTGGTATCATCGATCCGTTGGAAGAGCACCAAATGTTTATCATAGGTCCATGGTTCAAACTCTAAAACCCTTTCCAAGTCCACCTCGTTCTCGAACTTAAAGACCATTTTATTCTTATTCATAGCGTGTATACAGAAAGGTTTACGGGTTCTCCACAATGGTTTGAATGTTCTGTACACCGCCTCCTTGTTAATCGAATGGTGGGTTAGGAATTTACCAGCCAAAAGTGTATTTTGAACTCCAGGTAACTTCGGAATTTCAAAGCCAACCTCTTCTTCCTCAGAAAGGGAGAGTTTTCTCCAAAGGTTTTCAACTTCCTCCATATTGGGACGAAAAATTAGACTGTGGTGTGAGAAAGTTGAGAAACAAAGACTAGAAAGAGATAACAGAGGAATGACAAAAAAAATAGGAAAGAACAAACACACCCGGACCACCCTACCTCTACCTCGCTAAGGAGATGAGCACAGGATACACACACCTATACTTAGATAGGGACTGTTCTCTACGAGTTCTAGGGAGAGCGCCGCTCAAACCCTAAAACAGGAGAAACACATGATTGTTACAGATAGAAACTATTAATAGCTTATTTCCTTGACTTTCTACAGTGTAGAAGATAGGATTGGGTTGTTTGCTAAGTGTATGCGTCTAATTTTATTCAACCTCTTCCTTATAGCAAGAAGTAATCAAATGATTGTTGCATTACATCTATATCTCTATATATATCTAAAAGTTGAAGTGTAGCATTTATTGTTGTTATGTTCTAGTTGAGCCACATCATCCCCATGTCACAAAGTTTTCTTTTTTCCTTTTTTTTTCAAACACACGACTAATGTTTATACTATTATTGACTTTCCCATTGAATCCAAATTGCTTTCAATTCAGCAACCAATGTGTGTATGTGTGTGTGTGTGTTATCACCTACTTATCAAAAATACGGCTTTTCTCCCCCATCAAAACATTCAATTGCCTTCCTTTGGATTTATAACCCACCGATTTAATTTTTTATATATAGATTTTGAAAGTCTATTTGACGTCACCAAATTACAACTAGAATTGGAAAGTCTATTTGAGGTCAGTTTTTTTTTTTCTTCTCTTGAACTTCTTTGCTCTTTTGATGCAATTTTTATGGTTTGTAGTTTGTATTACTTTCTTTCCACCCCATAAGTTACCAAATTACAACTAGAATTGGAAAGTCTATTTGAGGCCAGTTTCTCTTTTTCTTCCCTTCAATTTCTTTTCTTTTTTGTTGCAATTTTTATGGTTTGCGGTTTGTATTGAATTTTCTATTTCAGGGTTGTAAATACCATGTTTCTTTTTTCTATTTTTTAATTTTCAATTGATAGTCTATTTCTTTGTATTCATGTTCACAATTTTTCTCTACATAATCACCTTTTACCCATTAATTTTTTTTTTTTTTTGGTATCTAAAGAATTGGAATGCATTTTTTTGTTTGTGTACATGACCATTTTCCTCCCATTTGTTTATTTTATTTTCTGAATGGCTTTGTAATTTTTCTAATTAAATAATACATAAATTCTCGCTAATTTTCTTTTAGTCTCATCTAAATTTATGCTAATTTTTAACTTCTTATGATAACTTGGAAGAGGAAACAAATATTATGATTGATAGGTATGGACCATATGATCCTCTTTTTCTTTGTATTTGGGATTATAACTTAGTTTTATATGGTTATTTTCTTTATTTTTTTGAAAAATTACGATGTAAAGGTTTGTACTAGATTTTCTTTCCTAGGGTTGTAAATACCATGTTTCTTTTTTTCTTTTTTCTTTTTCTTTTTCCTTTTTTTTTTTAATAAAAAATTTCTATTGATAGTCTATTTCTTTGTATTCATGTTTATAGTTTTTCTTTACATAATTGTGTTTCACCCATTAAAATTGCTTGTGTCTAAATAATTGGAATGCATTTTATTGATTTAGTATATGATCATTTGCCTCCCATTTGTTTATTTTATTTTCTAAATGGCTTCGTAATTTTTAAATTAAATACTACATAAATTCTTGCTAATGTTCTTTTAATCTCATCTAAATCTATGCTAATTTCTAACTTCTTAGTTCTTAGGATAACTTGGAAGAGGAAACAAAATATTATGATCAATAGGTATGGATCGTATGGTGTTCCTCTTTTTCTTTGTATTTGGGATTATAATTTAGCTTTATTTGATTATTTTTATATTTTTTTGACAAATTATGATATAAATTACATTATCATAAGTCAAACATACAAAAGTTTTTTTTTTTTTTTTTTAAAAGATTTTATCTCTAATTCTTACCATTTATCTTCTAAAAAAAAATCTTACAATTTAAAATTTTTAAGGAAATAACTTTTGGACGCTTACAATGTTTAACTATTGCATCCATTTTACGACTATGGACATGCATGCGCTTTTGATTTATGTTTTCCATGGTAATACTAATGTTCATTACTTTGGAATTAAAAAATTCTCTCAATTGAAGCATATACCTCGGTGTGATCTCATTCTTAAGAAATCCTGCAACTTAATTCAATCATGCTAACCAATACATATAAACAAATAGAATGATTTTGTACTGTCCAACATGAATTAAATCATATTACCTTAGTTAGATTAATTAAACTTATCTAATTCTTGAGAGGAAAGAAAACTTAAACTTATTTCTTATATTTTATTCTGAGTTCAATTTGCTATGATATATTGTGCTTCAATCCATCATACTCCTTGATTATACATGTGGGGCTAGAGTGCTTACAATCCAGCCCACTTTCCATTAGGATCCAGGGCCCGTGCCAAGGATAGTGGTTGCCGAGGACGAATAGTGAAAGACCAAATAGCCTACAGATGTAGCCAAGGATGACCCCTGTCCTCGCCTTCCCAAGACTTCAAAAGAAAGAGCGATATGTCATCAAAGGCAACCTCCAAAGTGCCCTCAGAAGAGAAGGCGAGTAGAATGGGACTCATATGGGAATAAGGAATGGAAATGGTTCGAGGAAAAGACGTCACCTCCGCATTGAATGCGCCCACAAACGTACTAGCCGTATTAATGGGAAAAGACTCCTGAACAGTGTGGCTTCGATCATTGCAACTAACAGAAAGTAGGGGGAGGTGGCTGATGGGACAAGTACTAGAGTAGGTACCGCCGATCAACGGATGGAGGGTCGGGATCAATCGGGAAGGTCTATATAATGTAAAGGCTGATGCGCCAAAGAAAGGGGGCCGTAACAAAGGACCCAAAAATAAGAAAAGGAAGAATAGGAACATTAAGCTTCATGGGCAAGATCCATGGCCAACCTTAACTCGACTCTACGTGACCGGAGCCACCCAAATCGCTGTCTAGTGACCAAGGCCTAGCCTTTCAAACCCACGCTCTACAAATTATATTGTTTGTGCCTTTGACGTATAAACCCAATACCATCTTGGGGTCGCTACAACTTGAGTCCTTACAATACATAAATATGATAGAAATAATATTTAGATAAATACAACAGGAAATCAACTAGGAAATTTTTTTTTTTTTTTTTTGGGGTACTTAAGAAAAAAAATTCTTAAATGCATACTACAAATTCCACTATTGTAATAATTCATAAATAATATTGTAAGGACTAGAAATTAGACCCTCAGCCCACCAAAAATGGATGATGGCCCAACAAGCCAAAAACAATATATTTGTTAAAGAAATGGATTTTATAGGGAAACGTCTCGGCAAATTAAGTATTGGCCTTAATTGACTGGATTCGTGCCAGAAAGACAAGAAAACACAATTTAGTAGAAATAACACTCCTCGGTCAAGTCCAAGGATGAAGTGTTCTTATTTTCACTCAAATTTATCTAAGTATAAGATGTTCTTCTTTTTTTCTTTCTTCTCGGATCACATGCCCCATTTGTTATGAGGGCCTTTCCTTTATATAGTCTTTTCATTTTTCATCCCAGCCTTCCACTTGTTGATCTTATAAGTGATCTCTTCGATGCTTGTCCCATCAAAAACCTCATGGAAGCTTTGTGAATAGCTATAAACTAAGATATCATTGTTCAAGTGTCATCTCCACATAAATGTGGCCAAGTGGTTTGGTTTAGAGCATTTAATGTGGTGGCGGCAGCCTTCTCCATTTTTCTCTCTTTCCAATAGTGACAACTTCAATTTCGTAGCCCTTTTCTCTCTTTAGTTCACAAATGCTTTTTTCCTGTCATTGTCTAATAATACTTTTGTTTTTGGGTATCTGCAGATAAGAAATTTATAACTCCCAACTTGAGTCTAGTTAACAAAGCGGATCTTAACAGAATTCTTTAGTCCGAGGTCTTCCTTCACACGGACTGAAAATTACGTGCCGCTCACATCATTCTCGAGTACAAGCTAATCTCATCTAGCTTTCAATCCTCCAAGAATTTTATCAAGGTAAAAGATCCTCAATTACACCAAATCAACATTGCCGTACCTGGGTTCCTTACCGATCCTCCCTCTGAAGGTACCCTTCAAGTCGAGCTGCCCACCTAACGCATAGCCAAGGAAGAGACAACTCCGGCGCAAGAAGAAGAAACAGTCAAAGTAATTGAGGTAGCAGACTTAGAAGAAGATTTCGAAGTCTTTGACCGACCATATCCTACAGAACCTCTACCCTCCACTCAAATTAGCAGTAGCCAAGAGCCACCGACATACCGAAGCCATGGTGCTCCATCGTAAGAAGAACACAAGTCTCCTCGAGCTACTAGAATCACATGCAGGTGGGTCTACACCCAAGGTAGCCATTCAACCTCGACCTCCAACTCCCCTTCCTACTCATACCTCCTTATCCGAACGACCAGAAAAGAAGAGAAAAAGGAAGAAAAAGAGAAAATAAGTACCTGAGGAGGGTGAAGTTGCTCCCCTTAAAGACCTTGAGCCCTAGAAAGGAGCAAAGATTACCAAAGGGGCACAAAGAAAAAATGCAACGGAGGGTTCGGGTAGAAAGATGGTCTCGGACCGCCGCCCTAGGGTTCCGATTTGGAACCCCTCACTCGAGTTAGACGGAGCCCCACTCCCATTGGACTCCTCCATTAGAGACTTTCAAAAAGGGAAAGTGGGCTATATGACTAACGCTCTAGAATAGCCCCTACTGCTACCACAAGACATGGCCGACTTGAGGACCTTGAAAAAGCATGAGGTCTACTTAACCCCGAAGAGGGATCTGGCCATAGTATGTGCCTCGACCAATTTCCTATATTATATATTTGACTTATTATATATATATATATATATATATATATATATATATATTTTATATATATTGGAAAACTTAAATTACTAACTCTTCTTTACATTATTGCTCTTTTCCAGGCCAACCAACATCATTGAGGAATGGGTAGATCGGGCCCATGCTCAATTAAAAGATGAGGAGACACGTCGAATATCTGCTATCAAGTCTCTAGTTGTGGCTGAGAAAAAGATGGAAGACCTCGGTACAAAGTTGACTGAGGCAGATAGAGAAAGAAAAAGCGTTGAGGCCGCTATAATCGGCACTAAGAAGCAAGCTAAAGACTAGCATCAACAACTTTGCAAAGCTAAGGAGAAATTGGCCATCACTTGAGAGCAGATAAAAGCTCAAAAAAAAAAAAAGCTGGAGAAGAAAGAGGAGGCTTTTACTTAGGCCAAGCAATCTAGTTTTGATATTAGAGTGAAAGAGATAGAGGATACTCTAAAGGCCCAAGTCACGGGAGTTTATCGAGGTTATTGTCTTTAGGTATGGACTGAGGCATTGAACCTAGTCGGAGTAGAAGCTTCCTCGAATCTGAGGAAAATGGAAAACATCTTCTATCCTCCAGCGCTGTGAATAGCAGCCCCACTAGCCTCCCAAGCAACCATTGCCCCCAAAGCTCCTACAACCACTCAACCTCTTGCCAAAGCTTCTACAACTACTCAACCTACCGCTAAAGCTTCTACAACTACTCAACCTACTACCAAAGCTTCTGCAACTACTCAACCTACTGATGTAGGCCACAAAAGTCACCTTAGAACCTTTAAAGGCACCAAAGGAAAAAGAGGTTTCCAAAAGGAAAGAGGTTTAGCACTCAGAGCCACCACCAACAACTAAGACTGTTCCTCCACCATCTATCGGTAGCTAACACCACCACTGCTCCTCACTACTTTTGTTGTTGTTGTTGTTGGTTTTTTTTTTTTTTTTTGGTAAATGTACTCCTTTTTTATCAATGACGAACTTACGAAGAGTTTCAGTTTATTTCAAGTATGTACTACTGTTATATATATATATATTAGACTACTGTTTGCTAAAGCAAAGCATAACCTATATTATTAAAAACCCACCTTTAATTCAGTATGCTTACATGAACCAAAACACTTAATCAAATATATGGTGTTAAAGTACCTGAGGAATATAATACGAGGAGCAATGCTTGGCCAGGCTTTTGTGTACGACTTAGAGAAGTAAATAGCATTAATCTACCCAAGGCATGTCGTCCGAGGAACCAAGCATGACCGAAGTTCTATTTAATACTTAGAGCAATAAGAAGCATTAATTTACCCAAGGTATGTCGTGAGAGGAACCAGGCATGACTGAGATTTAGTTTAACACTCAAACAAATAAAAAGCATTAATTTACCCAAGTTATGTGGTCCGAGAAACTAGGCATGACCGAGGTTCTGTTTAATACTTAAAAAAAATAAAAAGTATTAATTTACTCAAGGTATGTGGTCCGAAGAACTAAGCATGATCGAGGTTCTGTTTAATACTTAGAGGAATAAAGAGAAAATTGGACAACAATAATCAAAATAAAAGATGGCAAGATTGCCTTTCATTAATAATAATACCTTCAAAGGCTATTTACATTCCATGAACGTGGTACAACATTTTCATCTAGATCTTCCAAAAACCCAATACCGAAGTGATGCAGTATGACCCTTCCTAATTAGGTCCTAATTTTCCCTGTGATGGGTTCTTTGCAGTTCCTACCACTTTTCTCAATACCAAATCTCCTAGTGCTAATGGTTTGACCTTCACCCCCATGTCGCACCCTTGCTTAAGCTTTTGCTGATAATGTGCCAACTCGACCATGGCCACTTCTTTCCGTTCATCAACTAAATCTAGACTCTCCTGAAGTAATTGATCATTGTTGTTAGGATCAAATAGGCTTGTTCTCAATGTCAGAAATCTTGTCTCCAAAGGGATTACGGCCTTAGAGCCATAGGTCATGGAAAATGGGGTCTCCCGAGTTGAACAATGAGGAGTAGTTCAATAGGTCCAAAGAACATGCGGGAGCTCGTCAACCCACCTACCCTTAGCACCATCCAACCACTTCTTCAGCCTGTTAACTATGACCTTATTAATCGCTTGACTTGCCCATTCCATTGCGGATAGGCCGAGGTTGAGTATTTATTCCTGATGCCTAACTCACCACAATACCTCCCGAAAGCCTTACTATTAAATTGGAGCCCATTGTTTGATACAAGAGTATAAGGAGTTCCAAATCTGGTAACAATATTCTTCTAGACAAACTTTTTTGCATCAACATCCCTGATATTAAACAATGGCTCAGCCTCAACCCACTTTATGAAATAATCCATTTTGACTAGAAGCCATCTTCAATTTCCTATTGCTCTAGGAAATGGCCCTACAATATCCAAGCCTCATTGTGCAAACGGCCACGGACTAGAAAGAGGATTTAGCATGCCCCCAGGCTGATGGATGCTTGGGGCAAACCTCCGCACTCGATCACACTTTTTAACGTAATCCTAAGCTTCTTTCTGCATACTTGGCCACTAGTAACCTTGAGTAAGAGCCCTATGTGATAACGACCTTCCTCCTATATGACTACCATAGATTCCTTCATGCAGTTCCTCCAACGGTGGTTCCACCGCTTGGGTGTGGATGCAAAGTAAATACGGCCCTAAAAAAGAACGCTTATACAATTTTGTTCCTCGGACAACAAAAAACGGGGAGCTTTTCTTCGTATTTTCTCTGCCTCTCCCTTATCATTGGGTAACGTTCCTTCAAGAATCCAACTATGGAATCCATCCAACTTAGACCAACCCTTATCCGGTGTACTCCAACCCTCATCAATTCCACCTCAACAAGCATTAATAAATCCTCAACAAGGATAACCCGAGGAAGGTCCTACTCAAAAGAGGTTGCTAAAGTTACCAAAGAGTTTGCATGAGTATTCTTGCTCCTCAAGACCTGCTATATAGAGAAAGATTTAAAACCAGATCAGTTTTGCCGAGCTTTACCAAGATATCCTTGCATCCTATGATCCCTGGCCTCCAGCTCACCTCTAACTTTCTCGACGACTAACCTCAAGTCTATAAAGACCTCAACAATTTTTCTACCTAGCTTCTTCACCATAGTGACCCCAGTCAACAAGGCCTCATATTCAACCTCATTATTATTGGTTGAAAAGCCCAACCTCAAGGATTTCTCAAGAGTAATCCTATCCGGGGATACTATCACTATCCCAACTCCAAATCCCCTTTGGTTAATCGCCCCATCAATGTAAAGCTTCCATGCTAGATATCTATGGATCGCAAATCTGCTGTGACCTACACCCCTGTAATTGCCGAGCTTTACCAAGATGTCCTTGCATCCTATGATCCCTGGCCTCCAGCTCACCTTTAACTTTCCCAACGACTAACCTCAAGTCCATAAAAACCTCAACAATTTTTCTACCTAGCTTCTTCACCATAGCTACCCCAGTTAACAAGGCCTCATATTCAACCTCATTATTAGTGGCTGAAAAGCCCAACCTCAAGGATTTCTCAGTAGTAATCCTATCTTGGGATACTATCACTATCCTAACTCCAGACCCCCTTTGGTTAGCTACCCGATCAATGTAAAGCTTCCATGCTAGATATCCATGGACTCGCAATCGCTGTGACTGCACCCCTATTAATTCCACCTCCTCGGCAACAACTGCTCCTAGGTATTCAGTAAATTTTGCCACTAAGTATGCAAGCACCTGCCCTTTAATAGTGATACAAGGCATATGCTTTATGTCAAATGCCTACAAATCATCCCCCACTTGGCGATCCGTCCCGTATAATCAGATTTTCGAAGTAATGACTGCAAAGGAAGTTGAGTGAGAACTATAATAGTATGTGCTTGGAAGTAGTAAGGGAGCTTCCTCGTTGCATGCATTATCGCCAAAATGACTTTCTCCAGTGGCAAGTAATGGATCTTTGCCTCCTGCAAAGATTTGCTTACATAATAGACCGGTTTCTGCAACCCAGCCTCCATTCTTACTAAAACTAAACTCACTACATGACATGTTAATACAATATAAGCAAAAAGGACTTCTTCCTTTTCCAGCCTAGAAAGGATAGGTGGCCGAGACAAGTAGTCCTTCAACTCCTCAAAGGCAAGGTTACATTCCTCAATCCACCTGAATCCTTTCCATTTGTGAATGAGTTGAAAGAACGGTCTACATCTATCTGCAGACCAAGAGATAAACCCGTTCAGAGGAGCAATCATCCTAGTCAACTTTTGTACTTCTTTGGGATTCTAAGGAGGTCATAAGTCACTTATCGCATTAGTCTAATCATAATTAACCTCGATTCCCAGGCGTGTGATCATATATCCCAAAAATTTACCAGAATTGACGCCAAAGAAACACTTTGAGGCATTGAGACACAACTTATGTTTCCTCGGTATTTCTAACACACTTCCCAAATCATTCAAATGCTCGGCTACTACTTTACTCTTCACGACCATGTCGTCGATGTATACTTTTATATTTTTTCCAAGTTGAGACTCAAACATTTTAGTCATCATCCTTTGGTAGGTAGACTCAGCATTCCTCAATCCAAAAGGCATTACTCGGTAGTGATAATTCCCGGTAGGAGTTAAGAAGGTAGTCTTCTCCTGGTCAGCCAAAGCTAATGGTATCTGATGGTATCCTTAAAAGGCATCCAAAAAGCTCATCCAAGGATGACCAATCGTAGTGTAAGGTTGAATTTAATCGACCATCTTATTGGCTTTATTCCGTGCCAAATTTGCTTGTATTTCAAAGAATTAACCCCGTATTTAGGTGGGATTTTTGTAAGGGTAGTAAGTGAGATAGTGTGAAGAAATGCTCAAGAGTGTGCAAGAAAAACAAAGACTTGCGGCTGTAAGCCGCCGTGGCTACACACGTGTTAGGCATGCCGTGTTGAAGTGTTATGCTAGCTGGAGCACTACAGGACAAAATAGGACAATTGGCCATTCGGTTATCTCGCAGCTGAATCTCGCGACTCGATCAAGCCGCGAGGCCAAGCCACAAGCCAGCCCTGTTTTGAAAAACCTGACTCTTCACATTCCATTCTCACCCAAGTATAAATACCCCTCATACCCACGAAAGTAAGAGAGCTTCCAGAGAGAATTTTGAGAGAGAAACCCTAGAGTAATACAAGATTGATTCATCCACAATCTTCACATAAAAGACTCTTCAAATTCCTCTACTCGCTTCCTCTCTATTGTTAAATCCTTGAGAGGCCTTTTACCAAAACATTTTCTCACCATATCCATTACTGTGAGAGGGTTGTTTGGTGTTCTGGGAAGCAGCTAGGAAGGAACCAATTTCACATTGGTTGATGCTATGATCAAGTAGCGGAATCCAGGAAGCTAGAAAAGAAATAGGTTCGACGCAACCTCGTTGGAGTAAGAAGCTTGGAGGGCTTAGGTACACTGGATAGATTAGGCTTGGAGGATCTATTGTTATTCATGTATCCCAACTACATTTTCTAGTGGATTACTTACCGCTTGGAGGGTGGAGGAGAGGTTTTACGCCGAGGGCTTCGGTTTCCTCTTTGATAAAACATTGTTGTGTTGTCCTTGTGTTTGCATCTCTCTTCCTTTAATTTTTGCCTTTTATTTTTTACTGTAGATGTGATTTTAATTGGCTTAGATTGTTTACCAATTCTGTTTATAGCTTGTGTTCACTTTCTGCACACTTATTGTTTTTCATAAAGCTTGAATTGGTATTTTTGTTATTGGTGGTCTAAACGTACAAGGGTGTTTTATACACTATTTGAAATTTCACGTAGCATCCACCAATTGGTCTATCCAAGAAATCGGAAAAGAATCCTTGGGGCAAGTTTTGTTCAAATCAGTTAAATCCACGCATACTCTCCACTTTCCCGACTTCTTCTTCACTACAACCGTATTAGCCAACCATTCTAGATAGAAGACTTCTTTAATTGCCCCTACACACTTAAGTTTTATTACTTCTTCCTTGACAGCCTTGGCATGTTCTATAGAAGAGCGCCACGGTGGTTGTAACTTAGGGAAAATGGTTGGATTGACATTAAGATAATGACAAATGAAATTTGGATCAACCCCGGGAGCTTTATAGGAACTCTAAGCAAAAACATCAACATTCTTCCTAAGGAAAGCCAACAACTCCTCCTTCTCTTGAGGAGACAATTGAATTCCAACTTGGAAATACTTCTCTACATCAACATCAATAATAACCTTCTCCAATTCTTCACACATTAATCCCCCATCTACAATGTTTGAGGATTTTGCTGCCTCTGTTAATTGCTACAAGGCCCTTTTTAGGATGGCTGAGGCTTCGCCCTTGGACTGGTGTCTAATAGTAGTGACTAGGGATTGCCTTGCCATAGCTTGACTTCCAATCAACTTCCTGACCTAGCCCCCAGAGGGATACTTCACCTTCAAATGAAAAAATGAAAAGACAGCCCCCATCACATGAAGCCACGGTCTTGCCAAAATTGTAGTATAAGATGAATAAGCATCCACCATAATGAAACTTACTTCAACCACTTCTGACCCTGCTTGAATAGGCAACCTGATCAGGCCTTTGGGATGACGGTCTTTCCATCAAACCCCACCAGAGGGGA
Organism: Quercus dentata; assembly: GCA_028216015.1. Classification (NCBI taxonomy): domain Eukaryota; kingdom Viridiplantae; phylum Streptophyta; class Magnoliopsida; order Fagales; family Fagaceae; genus Quercus; species Quercus dentata. The sequence goes on from CP116445.1 coordinate 73,597,581, forward strand.
ATCATAGCTAACTAAATCCTCGCGTTTCAAATTAAGTCCATTGTACATGTCGAAATACATAATCTCTACCCCACTACCTTGATCTACCAAGACCCTTCTTACATCATATCTTTCTATTCAAAGGGTAACCACTAAGGCATTGTCATTGTCATGTGGTTGATAAGTTCCAACCTTATCTTCATCAGAAAAGCTCAAAGTTAGTCGGACTTCCACTCTCCCTTATTTAGACTCGGGGACCGAGTCCTCGTTGGGGCTACAAGAATAACACTAATTGTTCCCAGGGATGGTTTTGAGGAAAACTCCCTTTGATGTGTTGACCCAGCTTGACTCCCTTGTCCAAAAGGCTGGTGCAGAAACTGTTAGGACATATGTGATTCACTTGTTAGGAACATATATCACTATTTTATGTAATTGGCTTATCCTTTGACAAAACGCACTTTACTTATATTTAGGTAGATTTAGGATGTGTTTAATACTTCAAGAAATTGTGTTTCAAGATCAAATGTTGAAGACATGCAAGTCTGTCCAAGATTCAAGCTGAAGAAGTGTTGTTCATTAAAACTCAATAGCTTGTTATCCATCGAGCTTAAGAAGTCATTTCTAGCCCCGTAGCTCAACAGTTGCTCGACAACATCTCGGCAGACATGTATCATCGAGTTTTATGAAAAAGAGAATTCCGATTCTGTTTTGACTCTAATCTGGGATTATGTGTTTGGGCTTTCTTTTCTTCTAACCAAACATATAAAAGGATTACTTTAAGGGCCGTCAAAGGATACACAAGTTGCACAAGTATTGAGTAAAGTTTGTTCAAGAAATTTGTAACTGGAGACAAAGTTTTTCCCTAGTTCGTCATTCTTATGAAGAAGTTGCATGTATGTGCACCGTAGGGTTTTGTGACCAAGCATCTTCTTAATCTTTATCGTTGGGATGAACTAAAGAACTTTGCAGCCAACAACCTTCTCTAGTTGGTGATTGGAGTCGTGTACTAGGATCCGTGCATTGGTTAGTCAAGTACTTAGGAGCCGTGCATCGAAAGGGGAAATTGTCACTACAGAACAAGTCCAATTGGGTATTGGGGTAAGGGTTCAATTGTAGGTTGGTATAAGGTATTAGGATTCTTTTACTTATAATCGCTTGTTTTGATAATAGTGGAATTTCGGGAGTGGTGACGTGAAAATCACCCGGTGGAGTTTTTACCATTAGGTTTTCCTCATTTGTAAACAAATCACCGTGTTATTTATTTTCCGTTGCATAATTAGTTTATTGGTGATTTGTTTGTGCTACCACGCGTTTGCATGTTAATTAACTTAATTGATTCACTTGGCTAAATTAATTTGTTAATTTATCACAAGGGGTCAATTTATTTTTGGCCTATCAAGTGGTATTAGAGCAGGCACACTCTAATTAGGGTTTAATCTTTGCTGTGTTGATCCATTAACCCCTGTTTGTCATGGATAGAGGACAGTCGTTAATCATAACTCCTTTATTTGATGGTACTAACTATATATACTGGAAAGTACGCATGAGAGCTTTCTTGCAAGCTTTAGATGAGAAAGTGTGGCAAGTTGTTGAGATAGGCTGGACCAAGCCGAAGGAAGCGCTGGCCAATCGGGATGATGCCAAGATCAAGGCAGAAAATTTCAACAATAGAGCATTGAATGACTTATTCAGTGCGGTCACCAATGAGGAGTTGAAGAAGATATCCTCCATTGAAACTGCTAAGGAAGCATGGACCATCCTCTAGACAATTTATGAGGGAACAAAGGTCATTAAGGATTCAAAGCTTTAGAGACTCACTACAAGCTTTGAAGAGATTAAAATGGAGGAGGATAAGTCGTTCAATGAGTTCTATGCCAAGCTCAAGGACATAGTGAACTCAACTTTCAATCTTGGGGAAACCATTCTTGAACCTAAGATTGTGAGAAAGGTGCTCAGATTTTTACCTGAGAAATTCCATGCCAAGATTACGGCAATCAAGGAATCAAAGGACATTGACAAGATTCCTTTGACAGAGTTGGTTGGAAATCAGAGACGTCGAGCTAGGGTTGACTAGAATTGGCAAGACAGGTAAAGGCAAGAGCATAGCACTAAAGGCCAAGAGCGGTGAGACAGATGAGTCTTCAGATTATGAAGATTCTAAGATGAATTCCTCCATTACCAGGAAGTTCAAGAAGTTTATGAAGAATGCCAATGGAAAGGGCTTCAACAAGGACCGTAGGCAATCCAGTTCTTCTCAATTCAAGATCCAAGACAAAGGGAAGAATGATGCAAGGGATGGCGGTCGGTACACTGTTCCCGCAGGACTTAAGTGCTTTGGGTGTCAAGGTTTCGGTCACATGAAACAAGAGTGTCCTACATATCTCAAGAGCATTGGGAAGAGCAAGGCACTTGCTGCTACCTTGAGCAATACCGAGCCCGAGGATGATTTCGACAATGAGGATGACAGAATCTTGAATGCCTTCATCGCCACCGTCAATCCTACTGATGGGATTGTTGAAGATGTGGTTAAAGAAGAGGAATTGGTGGAGTCCAAGTTTGAGAAGATGGATGATCAAGATGATATTCATACAGTTTATGAAATTATACAAACTTTCTGAGAAACATGAGAAACTTTACAGGCTAACCACCAAGAAACTCAGTGATATGGAACTTGATCGTGAAGAGCTTTCCACAAAGTTTGATGAGGCTAATTAGACTATTGGAGTACTGAGGTTTGAGAACAATTTCTTGGCTGAAAAGATTAAGAAGCTTGAAGCGAAGTCTTTTCAAGTTAGAGCTCAATTGGAGGGGACTTCAAATGCAAAGCTTGATGAGATGCTCGGTCTTCAAAAATCTGCTTCCGATCGAACAGGTTTGGGATATGGTTTTTCTTCCTCTAATATTGTTTCTACTAGTACTACTGTTTTTGTTTCTCCTAGCAATAATGTTGAAATTGATAACAATGATGTTAAAACTGATTTAGGCGATGAGAACTTAGACAAAGGTAAATTTATCTTAGGAGCACCCCCTAAGCAAGATAAGAAGGAAGCTAAGAACCTTAGGGCTAAGAAGGCTAACTCTCAAAAGCCTAAATAAAAGAAGTAGCATCTCTTCCATCACTGTGGAGTTACCGGTCATACTCGACCAAATTGCTATAAGTGGCTTGCCACTCAACAGAACAACGGCATGATAGCATTTGGAAGCCAGAATCAGCCTCAATCCTTTCTTACTCCCCTTGGAGATCTTCTCAAAACCCTCATGTTCCTTTTGAACTTGAATGGTTTTAATTCTTCCCCCTCACCGTCGGTTTAAGAGTTTAATCAAAAGAAAGGTTCTTCCAGGGTGTGGAAGGAAAAGGGCTCTAAGTGATCCTATCACTTTTCTCTTTCTCTCTTCTTGTTTTTTGTGTGTGCATTACTTGTGTGTTTTGCTTTCAAGTTTTGAGTCAGTCTAGTTTTTATACTTTACATTATTTAACATGTTTTTGTTTGTTTTCAGTTTTGATTATTTTGTTTTTTAATATAAAAAATAAAATAAAAAAATTGAAAAATCAGAAAAATACAAAAACAATGTATGTTATGTGTACATTGGTACTTGTGTACCTCGGATGGCCATTGAAACAAAGTTTTCTAAACTTTGTATCTCTTGTAGCTTAGATGAGCATCTCTATGCACAACTAAGCAAGTGAGCTTTATGGCTCTTGTTTGTGATGAGTAAGATTAAGTTATCTCTTGTACTTAACACTCGTATCACTCTTTTTGGGGATGACTAAAAAATCCTAAGAGAAAGGCATAAATAACCATCTCACCACTATTGCCCATCAGTCATAATATGACACATGTATGCTTCGGCATAGCAAAAGTGCGGTGTCAATGATATTTGTGTACTTCAGCATAGCAAAATTGGAATGTCAAATGCTTACCATCATTGGGTATTTCTTTTCTCTCTCTTATATGCCCATGCATGATTTGCTTAAATAAAATATGCAAAGAAAATAAAAAGTAAAAAGATCAAAGTGTTTTAAATATAATTGCAAGCGTGTATTCTAGGAGATGTGGGAGTTATAGGCTATAGCTCGAAGGTGATAGTTCCCATTAAACAGTTATGATTGTGTGTGAGTTAAAGTGATTTTCTCATATCTCAAATCGTCATAACATGTATATACTTATACAATCTTGCTATGTTTTTCACACACAACACGCAATATTCTTTGTTACTTTTGATACATGTGTAGGTACAATGTAATTTGGTCATCACAAGATTTTACATGTGTTAATGTATGCTCACTAAACTATCTTAACTTATTTTTGAAATATAAAATAGGTTAGACTTTTTTAGTGTGTGTGTGTGTGTTTTTGGGATCTTTGTGCTTAAAATTTTTGTTGAGAGATGATTTTAAGAGCTTAAAATATTGATTGGATCTTTGGTTGAGTTGCATGCTTGATTGCATTCATATCTGTGTTTTTCCCTTCTTGAAAAACGGTTTTTAAGCAATCTCGACACCTTCTCAATACCTCCTCGACACCTGGCTATTTGTCGAGCTCTTAAGGTCTTTTCTTATCGCAATCTCGACAGATCCTCGACAACCGGTGGATCGAAAGAGAAAGTTTCTAGACCCTTAATAGCTTCTCGATAGTTGGTGGATCGGTCAAGCTTGTCTTCTTGTGTCTTTACTTTGTTTCTCGACACCTTCTCGACAGATGTATCTATCGACGTTGTTTTTCTTGACACCTTCCTCGACAGATAGCTCGACACCTCTTGACACCTTTATTTGTCGAGAATTACTGAGGATCTATATATTCTCTCTTCGCGATCTAGTTCTCATTTCTTCGATCTCTCTCGACCTATCTGCACCTGTTCATCTCCCAAACACTAATTCTTTCACTCCAAACCTCTTTCCCAAGTGTTTTTTTCAAGCTTTTTCAAGATTTCCTTCACTTGGTAAGCTTTTAATCTCCTTCATTTACATGCATTTCATGTTTTGAAACCTAGGTTTTGGGGTTTTTGAAAAATTTTGGGGTTTTTCAAAATTGATGAGTTATTGTTGAAATTTTGGGATGGGTTTTTACTTAAATGAGTTTAAAATCTCATGCATTGCATCATATTAGCATAATAACAGTATTATCATGCATTTAGATGTGTGCAAATTAATTGTGTGCTGGTAGGATTGGATTAGACTGAGCCAATGATGCGATTTCTTTTACATATCACATGTTCATGCATTCCCCATGTATACGTACTCTCTTTTCAATATACTTGTTATATTTGAATTGCTTTGGTACTTTTCTAATTGTCTCTCTTTCTCTCCCTCCCTTTCTGTTTATGTTAGTCGTGTCTATGGCACCTAAGCGTAAGTCGGCTCCATCCCAGAACCCTTTGCATTCTAGGGCATCATCTTCTTCTGATCCTACTCCTCCTCATATTTGGTTTTGTGATGAGGAAACAATTCTCAACAAGGTGTTCATTCGGAACGCCGAGTCATTTTGGCGAACTTCGCAGTAACTGACCTTCCCACCGTCATTCACAATCGCGGATGGGAGTCATTGTGTAACGTCCCGGTCACTTGTCCGACCGTGCTGATCTAGGAGTTTTACTCCAACATGCATGGTTTCAATTTTTTAGTACCTCTCTTTTCTAATTGCGTTCGAGGTATATGCATTGTAGTCACACCGCAACTTGTTGCAGATGTGCTTCATGTTCCAAGGGTAGAGCATCCTGACTACCTCGGTTGTAAGCATCTCATGGATTGTGTCCATAGACGAGATGATTTCTGCTTTCTGTGAGCATCCTGTAGATGAGGGTGATCGTCAATTCACACCATGTAGGCCCTTTGCTAAAGGTCCTAGATTCATGAACATGGTGATGACTTTTGTTTTGCACCCACTCTCTCACTATAACTCTATCACAGAGCCTCGTGCTCAATTTTTACTTTCTTTATTAGAGCAGCTTTCTTTATTAGAGCACCTCACTATAGATTTTCCTTCACATTTCATTCTTTATATCTTAGATGTGTATAGGGATATGGCTACCAATGATAAGCTCATTTTCCCTTCGGCAATCACGAGGATTCTATGCCATTTTTCTGTTCCTTTTCCCTCTTCCGACCATTTTTTTGTCATGTGTGCCATAGACTACGCTCATCATTAAACGTAGCGAGGCGCACTTTCGATCTCGACAATCGAATTCAGCAACTCCTCCCTCCCATTCTACTCCATCTCGTTCTGCTCCATCCACACCCATTCCCTCCTCTTCTTCAGGCGATGTGACTCTAGGAGACATCATGGCACAGCTGCACTGCATGGATGCTCGCCTTGATACACTCTTTATAGATTTGTATCAGGTGAACGTTCGTGTCGGTCGTATTGCACGGTGACAAAGTACCATGGGTGGTTATGCTCCAAAGGCTTCTCCTCCACCACCTCCTCTAGTGGCTTTTGAGTCTAAGGATGATGATGATGATGATGGTGATGACGATGATGCTTCGGATGATGATGATGGAGATGCTAGCTCTACCGATGAGATGTCTACTTGACACTCTTAGCTTTTGTCACTCATGACAAAAAGGGGAAGTAGTTTTGGGTATGAGAGTAGACATTCTTAGGGGGAGAGTTAGTATAGTCATTTTGTTAGGGGGAGTGTTGATATTTGAGGGATGTAGTGAGGATTACTTGTATCTTTTTCTTTTTCTCTATTTTAGATACATTTGTTCTTGTACATGGGTCTTGTGACCATTTTTGACATATATTGTACTTATCTTCTTTATATATGTTGATGTATGTTTCTTTCACCTACCCTTACATGTATTGTTTCTTTTCTCTCTTTATGCACATGCTTCTTATTACATATATGCAATTTATTATTTCTGTTTCACACAAAGATGCCTTGATAAGTTTTGTTTAAAGTGTTTCAGAAATACAGGTTGTCAAAGTCTACTTGCCATAAACTCTTTTCTTGCAAAGTTTTTCAAGAGTTTGTGTTAGGATAGATTTTATTGTATTCAACAAGTGAATATTAGTTGAGTGAGTTATGACTTCTCTCATATGTTCATTTGTTTGTTGTGGTTTTGTCACGGATTGCCAAAAGGGGAGATTGTTAGGACATATGTGATTCACTTGTTAGGAACATATGTCACTATTTTATGTAATTGGCTTATCCTTTGACAAAACGCACTTTACTTGTATTTGGGTAGATCTAGGATGTGTTTAATACTTCAAGAAACTATGTTTCAAGATCTAGTGTTGAAGACATGCAAGTCTGTCCAAGATTCAAGCTAAAGAAGTGTTGTTCATTAAAACTTGACAACTAGCTCAATAGCTAGCTATCCATCAAGCTTAAGAAGCTGTTCCAGCCCTATGGCTCGGCAGTTGCTTGACAGCATCTGGATAGACAGGTATCTATCGAGTTTTATGAAAAACAAAATTTCAGTTCTGTTTTGACTCTAATTCGAGATTATGTGTTTGGGCTTTCTTTTCTTCTAACCCTAGACATATAAAAGGATTACTTTAAGGGCAGTCAAAGGGTACACAAGTTGCACAAGTGTTGAGCAAAGTTTGTTCAAGCAATTTGTAACCGGAGACAAAGTTTTGCCCTAGTTCATCATTCTTGTGAAGAAGTTGCTATGTATGTGCACTGTGTATGTGCACCATAGGGTTTTGTGACCAAGCATCTTCTTGATCTTCATCGTTGGGATAAACTCAAGAACTTTGCAGCCAACAACCTTCTCTAGTTGGTGATTGAAGATGTATACTGGGATCTACGCATTGGTTAGTCACGTACTTGATCTTCATTGTTGGGATGAATTGAAGAACTTTGCAGCCAACAACCTTCTCTAGTTGGTGATTAAAGATGTATACTGGGATCCGCGCATTGGTTAGTCACGTACTTGAGAGTTGTGCATCAAAAGGGGAAATTGTTACTACAGAACAAGTCTAATTAGGTATTAGGGTAAGGGTTCAACTGTAGGTTCGTATAAGGTACTAGGATTCCTTTACTTGTAACTTCTTGGTTTGATAATAGTGAAATTTCGGAAGTGGTAACTTAAAAATCACCCGGTGGGGTTTTTGCCATTAGATTTTCCCCATTCGTAAACAAATCACTGTGTTATTTATTTTCCACTGCATAATTAGTTTATTGGTGTTTTGTTTGTGCTACCATGCATTTGCATGTTAATTAACTTAATTAATTCACTTGGCTAAATTAATTGGTTAATTTATCACAAAGAGTCAATTCATTTTTGGCCTATCGTAAACCATTTCAACTTCCCGATCTTGACCAAATTGCTCTAGATAGTCACATAAAGTTCTACAATCTTTTGTAGTTTGTCCACGGTCTTAATGATATTGGCAATAAAGACCTTGATTACACTTCATGGGTCCACCTCCCATTTTATTTGGCCACTTGAAATATCTTTCAACCTTTATCTTCTCAAAAATCTGATGCATAGGCTCCTTGAATATTGTACTAACCACCTAGGTAGTAGGATGTCCAATATGTCCGATAAAATCTCTCCTGGGTCGGTTGTTATTATATCTCTCAGTCCTAAAGTCTCTTCGATAAAGGGGAGCCACTTTCGCTTTCCCCTTTCTTTGCAGCTGATCCTCCTTGATCCGTTTATGCTCATCAATCCGATCCATTAGGCGATGCATGCTTCGCGTAGGCTTCATTGTCTAGGACTTTCTCAAATCATGCTCAGTAGGAAAGCCAACCTTAAACGTCCTTATTGCCATGTCTTCAAAATCTCCATCTATCTCATTAAAGGTCTCCTAGTATCTATCTGAGTAAGTTTTCAAGGCCTCACCCTCTCTCATCATCATAAATAGCAGGGAATTTAGGGGACAAGGAACCTTACTACATGTAACAAATCGGGCCTCGAAAGCCTTGGTGAGCTCTTGAAAAGAACTAATTGAGCCTTCACCCAACCCATCAAACCATCTCATTATGACAGGCCCCAAGCTAGAGGGGAATACTTTGCACATCAAAGTGTCATTCCTTGAATAAATAGCCATCCTCTGATTGAAATGATTGACGTGCTCCACTAGATCAGTCCTTCCGTTGTAAATGGTAAAAGTGGGTTGCATAAACCGATGAGGAATTTTAGCCCTGTCAATCCTGTGCATAAATGATAATTTTGAAATTTGATGCAAAGCCTTACTCATTAAGTCATTCCCCAAGCTCCTATGGGTCGGACTCTTATCCCTTTGCCTATGATACCGCTTCTCTTTATACAATTGTGAAGGTGCGGAAAAGGATTCACTAGGAAGTGTTCTTGACCTTGGTCTGTAACTACCATCTTCACCTGAGTCTGTTCCAAAGCTAAAAGGGGACTCCTCTCACTTTTTACGACGTAACTTCCTGCGTAGGTGATCAATCTCCAGCTTAAGATTACGAGTTTCTTCCACATGTGAGACATGGCTTCCAGTTCTAGAATGGCTCCTGCCGGTATGACTTGTATCCACACTAGGAAGGTGATTAACCTCACGATCTCTCCTCTTTTCCAAGTTAACAAATTGATCTTCAAGCCGAGACCCCACAGATTCTTCTCTATTTGGTCTTGAACCCACCACGGCTACACAAAATTGTGAGTGCTTCCCTGTTTCCCACAGATGGCACCAATTGTAAGGACTAGAAATTAGACACTCAGCCCACCAACAATGGATGATGGCCCAACTAGCCCAAAACAATATATTTGTTAGAGAATGGATTTTACAGGGAAATGTCTCAACAATTTAAGTATGGGCATTAATTGACTGGATTTGTACCAGGAAGACAAGAAAACACAATTTAGTAGAAATAACACTCCTCAGTCAAATCCGAGGATGAAGTGTTCTTATATTCACTCAAGTTTATCTAAGTACAAAATGTTCTTCTTTTTTTCTTCCTTCTCAAATTACATGTCCCATTTTTTATGCGGGCCTTTCCCTTATGTAGTCTTTCCATTCTTCATCCCAGCCTTCCATTTGTTGATCTTATAGCTGATCTCTTGGATGCTTGTCCTATTAGAAACCTCCTGGAAGTTTTGTGAATAGCAGTAAACTAAGATATCACTGTTCATTATTAAAGTGTCATCTCCACATAAATGCGGCCAGGTGGTTTGGTGTAGAGCATTTAATGTGGTGGTTGTAGCCTTTTCCCCGGATATTTCCTCCTTTGTTATTGGCTACTTTCCTTTATGTTTATCCTCAATAGAACAATTCCCTTTTGTACAGAATTCCCGTGATAGCTAAGCTCCATCCTTCCATAATACTTTCTAAGGAGGCTTGGCTCCTTGGGGATTATTGCCTATCCATTATTATCTTCTCTTATCCTCACCTTATCGACCCCAAAGCTTATCAAACCTTGTGACCATCCTCGGGCACAACCCACGGCCTAATACTCCTACTCGGCATATTTATACTCATAGGTAGGTTTGATTTTTTTTTTTTTTTTTTGGAAAAAGAGCTAATTGAGTAGGTGAAATATAGTAAGGTTAAAACATGTAGCATGCAGAAAAAGTTGTCTCTCAATAATATGCAATCATTCAAAATAGTCCTTCTCTATTAATATTTCTTTCCTCAATCCAAGCTTTAGCAGTAATCTGGGGATTGTGCTTGTTGGGAAAGCTTAGGTAGTCAAAGAACTTTGTACACCATGGTTCTTTAAATAAACAAAGAAGTCAAAGTTCTCATGTTCTCAACAACGATATGAAAACACGAGAAAATACAATGTAAGAAAATTCGAGAATTGTTATGCAATCCCTTCATCAATTGAGGATATAAAAGATATGTATTTTACTTTTTTTTTTAATGCAAGATATTCGGAGGTCGCAATCATTAAATTGAGTGGTAGGAACCTTGTGGTCCCCACCTCAACTGAGTGATTGGCCAAAACTAAAGTAGGATGAAAATGAAAGTTAATAATAGAAAAATGATTGCTAAAATGAAGACAAAATTGCTAAAATGAGAAAAAGAAACGTAAATAAATAATCAAAAGTGTTTGGCCATTGCCCACCACTTTTGCTTTATCCCCTTACAAAGGCCATAATTAGCCTAACATCCATAATGTTGGATTATATTGTCTTTAAGAGCGGGTACCCTAGGGATACTTTACCACAATTTGTTAGTGCGTTTGGTTGTGTAAAGACAGATAATTATTCTTCATTTATTAATGATTAATATAAGATTATATATATATATATATAAACTTTTTTAGTATATGATTTTTCATTATTCATGCATCATGCAAATTGATTATGAGATTCTATGTTTGAAATCTCTAAACAAAAAACATGGGTTGTTAGGTTCTAAATGTTTAGAACAATTGGCAAATCGTGAACACAAACTTGTCTAGATATAGATCTTAGAGTCTATAGGTTTTATTAGACAATGCTCAAGGTGATTTAAGTCAAGATTCAAGAACATACAAGCTGCAGAAAGAAGATTTCATAATCATGTCCTGCTCGACCGATCGAAAGACAGGCTCGACCGATTGAAAGTCGTATCTGCAGAATTTTAATTAAGCCCAAACAACAGTTCAAGCCCATTTAGGATTAGGGTTTCTAATCTACTTCTCCCAGTATATAAAGGAAACCCTAAGCACATTTTTGTGTGGCTTTTCAGAGAGAAAAGAGTGTGCCTCTTTGGTATTTAGGGTTTTGTTCCTAAAAGGCTCTCTTATGTCTTCTACCGGTGCTATTCCTTGAAGAATCTCAAGATCCAGTATTGTAGAAGTTGCTACCTTCTCTTGTCATCAAAGGTGTTGATGATCTAAACCTTTAAGGGTGGTCTTGGAGTCACAAACAGGAGTGTTTGTGTTGCTAAACCTTTGAGTGGGATCTCAAAGTCACAAACGGGGGTGTTTGTGTTTTGCAAAGGCCAAAGAAAGAAGGAATCCGTGGATTCGGAGCTTGCACGTGGTCATGTCAGTAAGTTCTACTGGTTAGTAGCATTAGGAAGTCAAGCGGGGGTGCTTGTAAGTCCTTTTGTATGAACTTCGATTTTTTCTAGTGGATTTGCTTTTTACCTTGAGGATAGTTAGGTTAAATCCTCCCGAGGTATTTTACCAGTTTGGTTTTCCTGGGTGATCATATCATTGTCTTATTTCTTTTCCGCTGCTATGCATGATATGATTGTTTGATTGTGATAACCTAGACTTGGAATTTGGACTAAGTAACAACTTGGCTAATTAACTAGGTTAATCCAATTATGTTTTAAGGGGTCTAAAAACTGACAAGTGGTATCAGAGCGGGTAGCTCTTTTGTTTTAGATCTTTTGATCTCTAAGCTGATCCTTGACCCCTGTTGTCATGGATAATTTGAAGTGTCCTTCTGATCATGTTTCTGCTCATGCTTCTGTTGATTTTATTGATGCCTGTGAAACTCTTCGTAAGGAATTATTGAAATCTATGAAAATTGCTAAGAAATTCAAGGAAGAGTTAAAATTGGCTAATCTTGAAAAAGAGGAATTGGTTGTTAGATTAGATGAATCTAATAAAAAGAATGAATTTTTGAGAAATCAAATTTCCTCTCAAGATGAGAAGATGAAAAGCTTGGAACAAGAGTTAGTTGAATCTAGGACCAAAATTGAAAATTTGACTAGTACCAAGCTCATTGTTGATAACAGAAGTGTTTCTGTTTCTCTTAAGCCTAAAACTGAGAAAGTTTATATCCCTCCTTTCAAGAGGAATAATAAAGAAAAGGCTTATTTTGCTAGGTTAGACAAAGGGAAAAGTTCTGATGTTGACGTTGATGTTTCTAAACCTATGTCTAAACCTACTGTTAGAGAGCATAATAAATCTGTTTTTGTGCCTACCTGTCACCTTTGTGGTGTTGTTGGTCATATTAGACCAAATTGTTCTTTGTTGAGGCAAAAACCAAAATCTGAGACTAGATTTGTTGTTGGGAATACTGATGTTCATAAATTTGTTCCTGTTTGTCACTTTTGTGGTGTCTCCGGTCACATTCGTCCTAATTGTCATAAACTGAAATTTAAGCATTCTGTGTTTCAATCTAGGATATGTGATGATATTTCTCTTGCCATAAGTCCATATAAATTGTTTCATATTCTTTTGAAAAATTGAGCTTGTTGGCTTGTGAAAGGAATTTGCGGGATTTTAGTCTTTCTCGGAAGATTGGTGTAATTCCTCAAATACACACTGCTTCTCATGCATTTTCACCTACAAAGCCGAAGACTCGTGCTAGATGGGTGAGAAAAGATTCTCCAAGGTGAGTGTTGCTGACTTGTCCCTAATTTAATTCTTTCAATTATTTGTGGACATGTCTTGTTTTTGTTTTTGGTTGTTTTGTTTCTTTTAGAATGTTTTTTTAAATTAAAAAAAATCCAAAAACATTGAAAAATTTTCAAAAAGACAAAAATATTTCATTTTGAGTCTTGTTTTATTTTTCTTGAGGATTACATGAATTATGATATCTCTCTCTTGATTTAGAACATGCTTGACATTGTGGAGAAACTTGGATAGTATGTGTTATATAAGTGCTAAGCTATTTTTGATTTTATGTGAGTATGTACTAGTTTGTACATGTACTCAAGGCTTAATTAAGAAATTGATATTTCTTGTTTGTGTACCCTCTATAGCTTAGTTAAGTACTGTCATGCATTGCATTTGCATTGTTCTTTTAGCATAATATGTGTTTTTTTGGTTTTGGTCATGTAGTTTTTAAAACCAAAAAGATTTTTGTGTTTTGTATTTCACATCTTGGATTTATAATCAAGGATTGGCCATATTATCTTTACATAACAAGTTTATGTACCTTGTTTAGTCTTGATGAGCTTACTTATTGCACTTTACTAGTTGAAGCTTTGTAGTGCATGTTGTGTGGGAGATGTTTATAGTTTTTGATCACTTTGTCTTGATCTTGAAGTCACATGTCTTTGACTATCGGACTTGAACCTTTAGAGAAAGGTATAAATAACCATCTCACCACTGTTCACTAGCCAATCATGAACACCTTAGTGCATATCATAAGATTTTGTGCTCGAGAAAGTGTAGCACATGCACAAAAAGAACATAAGGTGAAGCCTCGGGTTAAACTGCTTAATTCTTAAAATCAAAATTGGTGTGTACTATTAGGCTTGATGCCAAATCACATAATTAAAATTGGTGTGTATATTATGAGGCAAATCAAGAAACTTACATGATTGCAAGCTTATAATCTAGGAGATGTGGGAGTTATATGATGTAACTCTTTAGGTGATAGTCTCTTTCAAATTCTATGTGATGAATTTTGTAGACTTTATGATTGATTTCTATTTATATATCACCTCATATGTATCTCAAGTTTTTGCTAGTTGCACACACTACACAAGTTAGTCTTTGCTAAACTTGATACATTATATTATGTGTGATTTTGTTGTGGCCATCCAAGATTAAAAGTTCCTTGATTTTAATGCAAAATGTGTTTAATGTTTGCGCTTTGAGGACAAATTGATTGAAAATCTTGATTTTGGAAGATCTTGGTTGAATTTAAGTGTTTTTGAAAAACTTTTAATCTCATACTCATGCATTTCATTCATGAAATATTGTGCTTTGAGGAGTGAAAAATTTTCAGTTTTTTAAGTATTTGACCAATTTTTTTTCATGCATCATTTGTGTTTAGGATTCACATGCATTGCATTGTTTTTGTATCCATCTTGTGGTTTTGCAGTCATATCTCTCATCGTTTTCACACATAACATGCATACACTTTGCTACATTGGGTGCTCAACTTGATCAAAAAATTTATTGATTAATTTTTGAGCTATGTACTTTCTTGTATATGCTATTTTTATGTGTGAATTGTAGAAAATTATTTTCTTAAGAGATATGATGGATAATCAATGTGCAAATATTTTCTCTACTCATGCAACTATTTATGGGTCACATAGTACCATGTTTGCATTTTATTGAAAGAGAGAATATGTTTCTTCATGTGTATCCCCAACTTAGTTTTTTTTTTAAACTTGGTTTGTGTCTTTTTATTTATCCCCAACCTCTTCATTTTTCCTCAAAACTATTTTTCCCAAAACTTGTTTTGTTTTTCCTATTTTTATAGGGGGAGAAATTTTTTTTAACCTTTGTGGTTCTTAGGGGGAGTTATTGCTCTTCATAGGGAGAGTTGTCTCTATTTTCTCTTACTCTGTTGCGTATATTTTCTGTCTACCTTCTGATTAGGTAGTCTTTGTCAATACGTGACAAAAAGGGGGAGACATAGATGACCTGTTTGTTTTGTTTAGGGGGAGATAAAATTGTTTTTCAAAGGGGGAGAATATAAAAACTTTTTGATGTATCTAACTTAGGGGGAGAGTTAGAATTTACTTTTGTTTTTTATATTCTGTTTCATATTATTGTTTGTATGTCTTTCTTTCCACACATGCGGTGATGTGTTTGTTGAGTGTTTCAGGAAAGACAGGTGCATTCTGATCAAGACCTTCTACCTCTTCTTGCAACTTCTTGGTTAGGAGTCTTAGATTGGAATTTGTGATGTAATTGGGCATTTTATTGTATTGGGTTGTTCTTGTATTTGAGCATTTCACTTTGTATGAAAGTTTTGTCACGAATTGCCAAAAAGGGAGTTTGTTAGGTTCTAAATGTTTAGAACAATTGGCAAATCGTGAACACAAACTTGTCTATATATAGATCTTAGAGTCTATAGGTTTTATTAGACAATGCTCAAGGTGATTTAAGTCAAGATTCAAGAACATACAAGCTGCAGAAAGAAGATTTCATAATCATGCTGCTCGACCGATCGAAAGACAGGCTCGACCGATCGAAAGTCATATCTGCAGAATTTTAATTAAGCTCAAACAGCGCTTTAAGCCCATTTACGATTAGGGTTTCTAATATACTTCTCCCAGTATATAAAGGAAACCCTAAGCACGTTTTTGTGTGGCTTTTCAGAGAGAAAAGAGTGTGCCTCTTTGGTATTTAGGGTTTTGTTCCTAAAAAGCCCTCTTATGTCTTCTACCGGTGCTATTCCTTGAAGAATCTCAAGATCCAACATTGTAGAAGTTGCTACATTCTCTTGTCATCAAAGGTGTTGATGATCTAAACCTTCAAGGGTGGTCTTGGAGTCACAAACATGAGTGTTTGTGTTGCTAAACCTTTGAGTGGGATCTCAAAGTCACAAACGGGGGTGTTTGTGTTTTGCAAAGGCCAAAGAAAGAAGGAGTCCGTGGATTCGGAGCTTGCACGTGGTCATGTCGGTAAGTTCTACTGGTTGGTAGCATTAGGAAGTCAAGCGGGGGTGCTTGGTAAGTCCTTTTGTATGAACTTCGATTCTTTCTAGTGGATTTGCTTTTTACCTTAAGGATAGTTAGGTTAAATCCTACTCGGGTTTTTTACCGGTTTGGTTTTCCTGGATGATCATATCATTGTCTTATTTATTTTCTGCTGCTATGCATGATATGATTGTTTGATTGTGATAACCTAGACTTGGAATTTGGACTAAGTAACAACTTGGCTAATTAACTAGGTTAATCCAATTGTGTTTTAAGGGGTCTAAAAACTGACATGGGTCATTTTCAAAAGATTCTTCATTTTAATACATAATGTGTATTAGACAGGAGACTATATACACCTAAAGAATAACCGGATACTAAAAAAGAAAAACTTTATTAATATCGTACTAAAATAAATAAGGTCGACATTATGTCAATGAGAAATAGTATGGAAAGTGGAAACATGAGAAAAAAACTTTGTTAGAAAATTCGAGAATTGCTATTTAATTCCCTTGTCAATTGATGGTACAAGATCTTATTTTTACTCTATTTTTAAATGCAACAGCTTTGAAGGTTGTTTAGCATGATTCACGTAGTCCAGCTGGTTGCCATTCTTGGGTTGAATGATTAGGAACTTTGCAGTTCCCTTTATTGAGTGATTGGCCAAACTAAAAGCAACATGATTGATGGGCAATGAATGAAACGTAAGAATGGAAAAGGTGAATGGGAAAATGAAGACAATCGATTGGAGAGGAGAAAAAGAAATGTGATTATGCCAAAGTGTTTCAGATGAGAGAAGAGATAGAATTTTACACACAAAAAATAGAGGTGATCACGTGGGCTTGGCCATTGCCTATTGGTTATTGCCGACCACTTTTGCTTTATCCCACTATTGCCATGTCGAGAATCAAAAGTCTTTTTTTTTTTTTTAAGATAGAATCTGAAATCTGAAATCATCAAAGATGACAAGCGCAAATTATGTTTTCAAGTCCAAAAAGATTAGGCCCGTTTGGAACATGAGTTTAAACACATATTTTCAGTTTTTAAACAATATTAAATATATTTTCACACACTTTTTACCCACATGTATTTCTAAAAAATATAAACAATGTTACTAGAATAACATTACCAAACAGGAAGTCATCGAAGATGATAAGAGCAAATTATTGTTTTCAAGGCAAAAAAAGTTTGACTGCAAACCGGTATGGAGTTATCTTGCTACTTAATTAAAAATATTAGGTGATAATTAAAAATATTATATTCATATGTAGTTTTAGTCATATGACTTTTTAAATGAGACATATAACTTATTTAAGTAATACATATGTAATACATATGCATATAAATAATTTTATAAATAGTCACATAATGAGTTTTTTATTTTTTTATTTATTTTTTTTTATTTATTTTTTTTTGAGAAACTAGTCACATAATGAGTTGAAAAGGATAATTCTAATCTAGTTTGGAGTCAAACATTTTCCTTTCGTCATCATCACCTGTGACAGAGAGGAGAAAGGTTATAAGATAATCCATATTGCATTTTTTAAGATGTTACATTTTTTTTAAGGAAAAAAAAAAAGCTTATAAGGTAATATAAAAATTACGACAAAGTTTACCTCTTGACTAGTTTGTAAGAATATCCCTCAACTGACTTTGTGTCAATATATAACATTATACATGTATATTATTTAAATAACTCACATAATTCATTAAAAAGTTCATGCAACTAAAAGTTTAAAAGTACACATGGATGGTATTTTCAACCATCACATAGAGGGAGGAGAAAAATTCCTCTAAACTAGTTTGGAGACAAACTATTAGAGCATTACACAAACTTTTTCCATAAAAGAATAAAGCACACAATTTAGTGGATTAAACATTTTCTACTTTACTTTGAAATAAAAAAAGAAATAAAAAAATAAAAAAATTGGTTATGTATTTTTTTAAAAGTAAAAGATAGAAAACATTTGATTATGTGGACATGATGTAACATTCTAAGACCACATTGGCACATTCCCCTAATAAATAAGGGTTGATAATTGATAAAATAAAATAAAATAAGTGTTGAAAAATGATGGTAAGTGATTTTAAAGGACATGCTACGTTATACATATGCAACGTAATTTTAATAATGATCATAGGTAAAAATCTCAATTTACACCTTCCAATACCAATATGCTACATCAAATTTTTACAAATTAATATTAATATGTTGGATTATATATTAAGTATATTAATTATTATTATTATTATTATTATTATTATTATTATTATTATTATTATGGTTATGTCAAGTGTTCTACCACATTCTTCTTAAGCCAAATTCATAGAATATAGAATTGGGTTGTATGATATGTATCAGGGAATATTTAAGACTATTTCATTTCATGCCCATATTATTGTAAAACTTATAGTATTTATTATTCTTTCCATATAGTTTTTATATTGAGTAATACTACAATCACAAATTATTTTATAATAAGTTTCTCAAAAAAAAAAAAAATTATTTTATAATATTTTTACGAACTATTATTGCTGCCAAATTTTTATTGGTTCTCATCTAGACCCATCAATAACATTATCTTTTTATTTACCAATAATTACTCACCATATCAACAATTTGTAAATGGTTTTTGTAAAAAAGTTTACATCGTTATCATTTTCCTTTTATATTTATTGAATATCAAGAATTTGTATCTCGACATGGTTACATGTACAAATTTTTTAAATAATTTACATTTATAAACAATTATTGAGGTTGCTTCAACACAACTTGAAAGCCCGGTTATAAGTTTTAACTTTTAACATTAAATTTTAAATGATAATATTGACTAAGTCAAATTACAATTATAAAGTATAGTTGTAAATCGTAATCATGTAATTACTTTAAATTCATCTAATAAATA
This sequence comes from Quercus dentata, assembly GCA_028216015.1. Classification (NCBI taxonomy): domain Eukaryota; kingdom Viridiplantae; phylum Streptophyta; class Magnoliopsida; order Fagales; family Fagaceae; genus Quercus; species Quercus dentata. Next base: position 73,616,656 of record CP116445.1, read on the forward strand.
TTCAAGGTGCAAATTTTAATATTAACATAATTTGAGGAGTTGCAGTTAGGTTTACTCGCAATCACTTATATAGTACAAATCTATTAATACAAATCTCATATCTTATCGCTTTTATTCTATTTTGTGCTCTACTAATCATGATATTGTTATGTGTTTGATTCTTTTTCTCAATTTTATAAAAAAAGTCAAACAAATACATGACAAGTTATGATTGGCAGAACACAAAAAATAGGATGGAAGATTTGTATAATTGTATTTCAAATCTACCTAATAAATACCCAATTAGGTTCAAAATTTTGATAATTTGGAAAATTACAAAATTTGAGCTAATCTTAGTTTGTACATGAAATCAAAATGGCTTAAGTTATAAACTTCTCATAGAAAAATGGACAATTATTCTAAATTCAAAGGGGTCTACCTTCACAATTGAATGTATGCCACTTTGGGAGGATTTTTCAAAACTTAAAACAGACCAATCGCTTTTTGGCAACCCACAAGCGGGATGGCAGAGCCATCATCACAAACAATAACCAAAGATGGTGTTAGGTTCTAAAGATTTAGGTTTAAATGTTTAGAATCATATTATTGATTGTGTTGGTAAACCGAGAACAAAACATGTCTAATCTAGGTGTTAGGCAATGCTTAAAAGTGTTGGTTTCAAATTTCAAGTCCAAATGACTACAAAAAAAAAAAGGAAGAGAGTTTCTGCCTTGCTTGACTAATCAAGAAATTAGGCTCGACCGATAGAAAATCGCAGGAACATAAATTCTACAAATTTTTAAACTAGGCCCAAGCCCACGAAAACGTTTAGTGTTTCATTCCAACTTCTCCACATATAAAAGGGAAACACTAGCTACGCTTTTTAGACTTTTGGAAGACTTATGTGTTGCTCTTTGTGAGATCCGAGAGGTTTTGTACCTTTGAACTACACAAGAATCTACCGGAACAAGATCAACAATCAAGCGTTGGTAGAACATAGTTGCTGCATCAAGATCATTACTGATGGTGATCTCAAACCTTTGAGTGTGATCTCAAAGTCACAAGTGTGGGTGCTTGTGTTGCAGTAAATCCAAGGAGAGAAGGAGTCTGTGGATTCAGATTGTAAGGTTGAATTTATTCAACCATCTAATTGGCTTTATTCCGTGCCAAATTTGCTTGTAATTCAGCATTTAGTAACCCCGTATTTAGGTGGGTTTGTTGTAAGGGTAGTGAGTGAGATAGAGTGAAGATTGCTCAAAAGTGTGCAAGAAAACAGAGAGTCACGGCTGGGACTCGCGGGTGACTCATGCGCACAGCAAGCCGCCAAAAGCAAAGACACGTGCCAAGCATCTTTGGAAGATGAACAGTCATGCTAGCCGGAGCACTACAGACAAAATAAGACAATCGGCCATACGGTTAACTCGCGATCGATCTCGCGACTTAGTCAAGCCGCGAGGTCAAGCCGCGAGCCACCCCCTGTTTTGTAAAACCCGACGTTTCACATTCCTCTCCCACTCCAAAGATAAATACCCCTTTTACCCATGATTGAAAGTGAGCCTCCGTGAGAGAATTTTGAGAGAGAAACCCTAGAGAAAAACAAGATTGATTCATCCACAATCTTCACCTAAGAGACTCTTCAAATTCCTCTACTCTCTTCCTCTCCATTGATACATCCTTAAGAGGTTCTTGGCCAAATCCTTTTCTCACCATACCCATATCTCGTGAGAAGGTTTATTTGGTGCTTTGGGGAAGTGATTAGGAAGGAACCAATCTTCATTGGTTGATGCTACGGTCTAGTAGCGGAATCCGGGAAGCTAGAAAAGAAAAAGGTTCGGCGCAACCTCGTTGGAGCAAGAAGCTTAGAGGGCTTAGGTACATCGGGTAGATTAGGCTTGGAGGGTCTATTGTTGTTCATGTATCCCAACTACATTTTCTAGTGGATTATTTACCGCTTGGAGGGCGGCGGAGAGGTTTTACGCCGAGGGCTTCGGTTTCCTCTTCAATAACACATCGTGTGTTGTCCTGTGTTTGCATCTCTCTTCCCTTTATCTTTGCCTTTTATTTTCTGCTGTGGATGTGATTTTAATTGGCTTAAATTGTTTTCCAATTCTGTATTAAGCTTTTGTTCATGTTCCGCACATTAATTGTTTGATATAAAGCTTGAATTGGTAATTTGTAATTTGGGGTCTAAACGTTCAAGGGTGTTTATACACATATTTGAACTTTCAATTGGTATCGAGAGCGGGTACACTTGTTGTGGTTTAAATACCTAAGTGTGATCCTTGACCCCTTGTGTTTATTTGCCATGGATTGTGCATTGTATGCCTCTTTGCATGATTTGGTTGGTGATGAATGTAACATGCCAGGTGTTTGTGAGAATGCCTCTATGAGTGTTAATCCTCATAAGTGTGATGACATGTTATTTGAATCTATGGGTGTTGTTGACAAACTCTTGAAGAAAAATGCTAAGAAGTTTCAAAAGAATTTGAGCAAGTTATTTTGTGAAAATGATGATTTGATTGCTAAGCTCAATGAATCCAACAAATTGGTTGAGAAATATAAAAAACTTACTGAAATTTCTCTTGAAAAGCTGAAAGAGTTTGAATGTTTGAATATGGACTTGGATGCTAAACTTGTATTGTCTAACAAACTTGTTGATGATCTTAAATGTGAAAATGAATCTCTTAAGATGCATGCCAAGTGTTTGATTGCTGAACCTATTGTTAAAAAGGATGAAAATATTTGTTGCAATCATGTTGTGGTACCCGATTTTGTGCCTAGTGTGTGTTCAACCTTAAAGGACAAATCGGTGTACATTCCTCCACATAAAAGAAATCAAAAGGTGGAGAGAAAGGCTGTTAAGTCAAAGCTTCTTTTTAGGTCTCAACCTAAGGCTTTGGATGGATCTAAGTTTGTTCCAACTTGCCACCATTGTGGTGTGATTGGTCATATAAGACCTCAATGTCATAAGTTGAAGAGGGAACAAAACCATATTGCTAGATCCCTTCCCAAAAGGCCTAGTGGACCTAAACACATTGTGTGTCACCATTGTGGTGCCTTTGGTCATCTAAGACCTCAATGCTCTAAGTTTCATGCTTTTAAAAGAATCAAAAGAAAAGAAAAACTTGAGCTTCTTGGAAGTTGTGCTAAAAGGATAAACCGGATTTGAGTGATAATAGCATGTTATTAAAGAAAGTGTTTAATGCTCTTAACTCCTTGTCTATGTGCATCTCCGGTTCTCATTCTTTCAACCCTCGTCTCACTTCTCATGAGACACTCATTCCAAACAATTGTTCTGTTTGGATGAGGAAGGGTTCCTATGGTTGAGCTTTTGCTCCTTTGGTCCTTGATCTAATTCTTTCGATCTTTGTAGGACCCTTCATGCATTAGATGCTTCATTGTCATGCATTTGTGCATCATGCATATCTTTATATGCATTGTTTTGTTTTTGTTTTGATCTTACTTTTATGTCTTTGGTTTGTGTGTGTAAAAATCCAAAACCACATAAAATGTAGAAAATCAAAAAGTTTGATCGACGTTGTTGAGTTTTGTCTCAAAACTTGTTTTGCCTTGTACCTTTGTGCTAATGGTTTTGTGTATTTTCGAGCATTGCTTGTTTCTTTGCACTCATATCACTGTGGGAGAAATCTTGAAATCTATGTGATTGTTGTAAATAGATCTTCAAACTTGTCATGAATGATTAGTGAATGGTTATGTTGATCTTGAAACTTGCATAGACTTGTGTCTATATATCTTCCCACTCTTTATTTTTGTTTTTGCTAAGAAGAGCTCACCAAATGTAAATCTCCAAATGAAAAGAGATATTGAGTGCAAAAGCCTGTCGCACATTCTAGTATTCGACTAGGAAAAAGGGTAAGCGACCTTATATTAAAGAGAATGTTTATTCAAAAAGCCAAAGGCTTGTTCATTAAAGTGAAATATCAAATATCATTCTCACAATGAGAGGTGATTGTCTCAAGAGATCAAAATGATCAAATGTTATGGAGTCAAATGTAAAGCTCCAAGATATGTTATCAAGTTTTGTGGGAGGTCATATATACATATTTCTATAATTGAGATGGATCACTTGATCTAGTGCTAATTGTGTATGCCTTGGTTGAATTGATCATTGAAGCTTCTCATTAGACTAAGGACTATCTCATTGTTAATATCCACACACAACACACAAGTTTATGTTCAATAAATGTCATATTCATTTGTGTGATTGTACTTGATGAAATGTGTTTTCACATGCTCAATCTTTGTTAATTCAAGCGCAAAAAGATTTTTGAGTGTTTTAGGTGTTTTTGGAAAGTATTTTGTTTGAAAAATCTGAAAATTTCAAAAATCCAGTTTTGCCCTGTTTTGGCGGCTCGATCGCGGGTATGTCAAGTCGCGTGCCTCGATCGCGTCTTCGCGAGTATTTTTTGGCGACTTGTTCGCGAGTGGAAGGTCCAATCGCGTGGTTTACTCAGAGATTTTCGCGGCTCAGCTCGTGACTCACTCGCGGGTAGACCTTCCAATCGCGAAAAACACTTAGAAAAAATTTTCAAATTTTTGTCCTTGAGTGTTTTGGCGGCTTGATCTGGCGACTTTTTGGCAACTCGTTTCAATCGCGAAAATCGCGTGTTTTGCATATTGAGGGTTATTTTCAAAGTTGTTTTCAAAAAATTTTCATTTTTCCCTCCTGCATCATTCTCTTTGTTCTTACCTTCATCTCTTACCCTCGTTTCTCCTTAATCCTTTGTCTATTCCTGACAAAAAGGGGGAGAGTATACTCTAAAGAGTATGTCGGAGTGTTTTGTCATTTCTATATGACTCTTGTGCACATCCTTAGGGGGAGAAATTCTATTTCTCATGTATATTTGTAGGGGGAGAGATATTCCATAGGGGAGATGCATATACCAAGGGGGAGAAGACATTCTCTTTATGTTTGTTTTCTTGTATTGCATCGTGATTGTGTTTTGGACATGCATATTTCCCTATGCTATTGTGCTTCATTAAATGCTTGTTCGGATGATCTTTTGCTTTGCTATGTGATCATTGTAATCATTTTTATGACTGTTTGGTGTATGATCAAGTTGCTCACATGTTTCACATCATGTTTACTTGATCGCAATTTACTTGTTACATTATACTTGTCCTTTTATTACTTGCTTTACCTTGAGGGTCTAATGTGTTTTGTGCAAGTGTTTCAGGTTACAAGTATATATGTTCTAAGTGCATCACAGCTTCTCATCACTTTGAATGGGAGAAACTTTATACACTTTTAGTTTATATTGTTTAAGTTTATATTCAGTTATATTGTAGTTTGTACCCATGTGCTTTTGTAAGCTTTTAGGGTTAATGTTTTATGCATAGTTTGTAGGCTTTATGGTATGTACCTTGCTTAATGCAGCCTTTATGCTATGTTGTAATCAGTACTTTAATCTAAATGTTCTGCATTTTGGTTTATGTCTTTATCACTCTTGTGCCCTTGTAGGATTGTTCCTAGATGCATATGCCTTGTGTGTTATGCATTGGTTGAGTGTTGAGCATACAAGTGTCTTGCCTTGTGCTTGTTATCTTGTATGTCCTTGTGTTCATTCCAAGTGTGAATGAGCACCGTGATCACTACCCCGTGGTGTTCACTTGGTTGATCAAGCCATGGTTTGTTTCTTAACTCCATCTTTGCTTGATCACATATTGTCTGTTTCATATGCATTTATAATTTTCTGCTTACAATGATCATGGTGTATTGTTGTGTTTCAGGAGTATTATGTTCATATGATTCAAGTGCTTCACGACTTCTAGAGTTAGGTGTGAGTGAGTTTTGTTCAACTGTTCCCAACTCACATGTTAAGTCTAGAGTCTTTTTAGGATTTTGTCACTTTAATAGCCAAAGGGGAGATTGTAAGATTGAATTTATTCAACCATCTAATTGGCTTTATTCCGTGCCAAATTTGCTTGTAATTCAGCATTTAGTAACCCCGTATTTAGGTGGGTTTGTTGTAAGGGTAGTGAGTGAGATAGAGTAAAGATTGCTCAAGAGTGTGCAAGAAAACAGAGAGTCGCGGCTGGGACTCGCGGGTGACTCATGTTGCAAGCCGCTAGAAGCAAAGACACGTGCCAAGCATCTTTGGAAGATGAATAGTCATGCTAGCTGGAGCACTACAGGACAAAACAGGACAATCGGCCATACGGTTAACTTCAAGCGGATCGATCTCGCGACTTAGTCAAGCCGCGAGGTCAAACCGCGAGCCACCCTGTTTTTGTAAAACCTGACGTTTCACATTCCTCTCCCACTCCAAAGATAAATACCCCTTTTACCCACGATTGAAAGTGAGCCTCCGGAGAGAATTTTGAGAGAGAAACCCTAGAGAAAAACAAGATTGATTCATCCATAATCTTCACCTAAGAGACTCTTCAAATTCCTCTACTCTCTTCCTCTCCATTGATACATCCTTGAGAGGTTCTTGGCCAAATCCTTTTCTCACCATACCCATATCTCGTGAGAAGGTTTATTTGGTGTTTCGGGAAGCATTAGGAAGGAACCAATCTTCATTGGTTGATGCTACGGTCTAGTAGCGGAATCCGGGAAGCTCGAAAAGAAAAAGGTTCGGCGTAACCTCGTTGGAGCAAGAAGCTTGGAGGGCTTAGGTACATCGGGTAGATTAGGCTTGGAGGGTCTATTGCTGTTCATGTATCCCAACTACATTTTCTAGTGGATTATTTACCGCTTGGAGGGCGGCGGAGAGGTTTTACGCCGAGGGCTTCGGTTTCCTCTTCGATAACACATCGTGTGTTGTCCTTGTGTTTGCATCTCTCTTCCCTTTATCTTTACCTTTTATTTTCTGCTGTGGATGTGATTTTAATTGGCTTAGATTGTTTTCCAATTCTGTATTAAGCTTTTGTTCATGTTCCGCACATTAATTGTTTGATATAAAGCTTGAATTGGTAATTTGTAATTTGGGGGTCTAAACGTTCAAGGGTGTTTATACACATATTTTAACTTTCACAGATATTACACGTGGTCGTGTCAGTAAGTTACTACACGAGGTAGCAATAGATTTAGGGTTAAATCTGATTGTAAAAACTTCAATTCTCTTATAGTGGATTTACTTTACCTTAATGATAGCTAAGTCAAATCCTCCCTAGGTTTTTACCTTGAAACGGTTCGTTTTATGGGTTTTCCTAGGTCATCATATTGTGGTGTTATTTACTTTTCCGCTTTTATGCATGATATGATATATGCTTGTTTAACCTAGATCTGAATAATAAATATAATAATCAACTTGGTTAACTAATTAGGTTAAACAATCTGTTTTTAAGGGTCTAAACGAACAAACAGATGGCTTAGTGGTTTTTCTAGAAATAAAAGCACCACGTTCACCATTATAGCAAAATTGTGAAAGTTATATGAAGACCTCAACATGGCAATAGAATCCAATATCCATGAGCTTTTCATAGAAGTAGATGCCCAATCGCTTATCTCTCCCTAAGAGAGACTCTAACCTATGGTTATGAATGAGTCAACTCGAGCTGAGTTTTAAAAGTTTAGATTTGTCTACTTTATTTTATTTCAAACTTAAGTCAAGCTTGAACTTATTAATAAACAAGATTATATGTTTAAATTTGGGCATTTTTTTTTGTCAAATAAGTCCGAATTTATTCATAAGCTACTTGAATAAGAGCATGACAAAAATAAATAAAAAATAAAATTACCCTTCACAATATGAATTAATTTTTACCATGAATGGGCTATTTATATAATCAATGAACTTCAAATAATAATTTAATGTCGTATAAACCTATTTAAAAGTATATACAATTAAATCTCAAGTCTATATAAGTATATTTTTAAACAAATAAAAATATAATATATAGCTATATTGAGCTTCATGTTCACAAACTTATATTTACGAACACATTATTATGTTCAAGTTTGGATGTTTAAATTGTCGAGCCTAAGCTTGGACTTGAGCTAAGTTTGACTTGTTTTCTAAACAAATAAATATTAATAAGTATTTTTCTTGAGCCTTTTTTTTTTTTTTTTAAGAAATACACACGTAAGGGGGAGAGAATAAAATTCTAACACAAAAATACACATCAAACTTCATTAAAAAATCATGGCAACTTTTAAGAGAGAGTGTGCATAACAAACTATATTATACATAACACATTCTTGAGCAAAGCTGGAATTGTTGACATAAACAACTTAATAGGTTCATTTATTTATAGCTTTGCTCTAACCTCATTGTGGACTTTCACGAATCACGTGCTAACGTTAATAATAGTAGGGTCCTCATGGCACAATTGGAGATCTTTCAGCTTTGATCGCTCACATTTGGAAGTCATATGATCAGACTAATGTTCCTTGTACATATTGTAGTCAAACCCTCCGAGTAGTATTCAAGATAACTTAACTCATATGCTTGGGTGGCATGTTAACTCTGTTGTTTAGTTTTTCGTTTAACGCTCTCAATTTGCACCGAAAAGAAAATACTTGAATAGACAAGCTTTCCCAATTCCAACAATCTAATTTCTTCTGTGCAAGGAAAAAACAAAGGATTAGGGGTGGCAAACTCGGGGGTTTAAGATAAATCATAAATTTGAAATACAAGTATTGCTAACTAGCACTCAAGGTCAGCTCTGGTATTTATTAAAGCCACATAGGCAATTGCCTAAACCTCGATCTAAATAGACAAAAATCTCACAGTTTTTTTTGTTAAGACCGTAAATAAACAAAACTGTTTATAAGCAGTTCATTTTGGCTTGGGAAAAATATTTATTTATGTTTTTTTTGTTGAGAAAACAAACCAAACTCATGTCCAAGTTTCAACTCGACTATTAAACAAGTTAAGTTCAAATATAAAAATATTCTCATAAACAAACTCAAACATAAAACTCAATTTAAAAATATATAATATAATATTATAGTTTTATATGATACTTATCTAAAAATAATACTTATATAGATTGGCATTGGCAAGGGAGGAGTTCCCCTCGACCCTCCCAAAACTTCATAAATATACTAATATATTATATTAAATATAATTTTCTCCCCCTACAAAAGACAAATGTAAAATCAAAACTTGCTTTTTCTTATTATTATTTTAGAAAGCTTGTAACAAGTTATTAACCTGTTTTGACATGCTGAAATTAAAAATCAAGAATACACGAAAATTAAGAAAAATCCTAATTTCTCCCGAAATGCAAAATAATGCCAAGAAAAAACTCAAACCAAGTCAAATCTGGAAGTTTGGGAGCATGATCTGAAGTTTGACCTTTGACCAAGTTTTACTTTGACTGCTTCATTCTCAATATCCGGCCGTTCAATTGCTCCACTATTTTTCATCAATATCAATATTTGACCACATTATTTCAATCAAATGGTGGGTTCATGAATCGAAAACTGCCCGAAAATCATTAGCAATAAACATTAATCTCCACACTTGTTACTCAAATAACTTTGACTCCTTGACTGCAAGATCCAACCATCGGATTTCAATGATTTTTCACCCAAAGGAAAAACGGACGAGGCATCATTAAACCGAGACAGAACTAGGGTTTAATTCATGATGTAAAATTTGTAGCTTCTCACTTTTTTGGTATTACTTTTTCTCATGTTTGTCGTCAAGAGAACGTTGTAGTGCATCTCTTAATGTGCCACCAAACATTCTTCATGTTGTTCAAACCCATTCCTAATGTGCTCCTTAATAGCCCTTTCCTCAAAAATCCACTCATCAATCGCATCCTTGATCGTCGAAATCTGGTTCCTTTTCCTCCTCACCAACGTAGAAACATAGTAAAAATTAGTGTTTCTATCACCTTGCACCAACCAAATGACTCGAGATTTTAAAGCCCATATCTCCTCCTCTTGATTAAGCACTACTCCAGGTCTTTAAGCAACTCATTTTCAAGATTAATGAGAAAAGATGAAGGCCTTGTAGCTAGAGCTCTCTGAGTGCCATTAAGCCTTGCCATGATATTCTTCTTCCTATTAAAGACATTCCCAAAGTGCATCCTATTCCACCTTGTAACCTCATCAATGAACTTACTAATGGCATCCACTTGGATTTCAAATTGACTCCAAGCCCATGACACAATGGTAGGAAAGGAAGGGTCGATACCCAACATGTTTGGAACTTAAACAGTCTATTTCTCCCCCCACCACTTCCTGGTTGCATCTCCAAAGAAAAGCAGGCGTGAGTCCGAGTGGCACCTAGTAAGATGCACCACTTTAGCTTCCGGATATAACAGACACTAACTAGGATTCACAAAAATCTATCAATCCTTTCTTGTATCAGGGCATGAAGATCTCTTCTATTGGTCCAAGTGCACCGCGGTCCGGAAAAACCAATGTCTATCATACTACACTTATCCGGACATTCCTTGAACAACAGAGACCTGTTGACACTAATTGCTCTACTCCCAAACTTATCCTCACCTATAAGAGGTTCATTAAAATAATTGAAATTGCACTTGTGATATAACAGGCACCAACTAGGTTTTCCACTACTTTGTGCTTTTTGTTTAGTGAGGTTTATAATATGTGGTAATTAACCAGCATGTCCAATAATAATTGAAATTGCATAATTCTTTAATTTGTCAAAGTTGATTAAATTCCACTTAAAATCAACCAAGGGTTCAAAATATTATTTACAATGCAAGTATAAATGCAATTGTTCCAACTAACATTTTCTCTTCTTTCTTCTAGAACAATATTCCAAACAAATGAAGATCAAACTGATGGTGATAGTTTTTAGACCCCTTAAAACAATTGATTTAAACTAGGTAATTAGCCAAGTTGTTACTTAGTCCAATTTAACAAGTCTAGGTTATTACAATTGTAAGGTTGAATTTAATCAACCTTCTTGTTGGCCTTATTTCGTGCCAAATTTGCTTGTATTTCAATAATTAGTAACCTTGTATTTAGGTGGGTTTGTTATAAGGGTAGTGAGTGAGATAGAGTAATTGAATAATCAAGAGTGTGCAAGAAGACAGAGTCTCACGGCTTGATCTCATGGGTGACTCGCGGTTGCAAGTCGCGAAGCGAAGACACGTGCCAAGCATGCCGGAAGTCGAAGCGTCATGCTAGTTAGAGCACTACATGACAAAATAGGACAATTGGCCGTTACTCATTATCGTGCGCTTGGAACTCGTGACTTAGTCAAGCCGTGAGTCCAAGCCGCAAGCCACCCCCGTTTTGAAAAACCCGACGTTTCGCATTCTTTTCTCACCCCAGTATAAATACCCCTTATACCCACAAAAGAAAGAGAGCTTCTAGAGAGAATTTTGAGAGAGAAACCCTAGAGTAAAACAAGATTGATTCATCTACAATCTTTACATAAGAGTCTCTTCAAATTCCTCAACTCTCTTCCTCTCCATTGTTAAACCCTTGAGAAGCATTCTACCAAAACTTGTTCTCACCATATCCATTACTGTGAGAGGGTTGTTTGGTGTTAAGGGAAGCATTAGGAAGGAACCAATTTACATTGGTTGATGTTATGGTCAAGTAGCGGAATCCGGGAAGCTAGAAAAGAAATAGGTTCGGCGCAACCTCGTTGGAGTAAGAAGCATGGAGGGCTTAGGTGCATTGGGTAGATTAGGCTTGGAGGGTTTATTGCTGTCCATGTATCCCAACTACATTTTCTAGTGGATTGTTTACCGCTTGGAGGGCAGCGGAGAGGTTTTACGCCGAGGGCTTCGGTTTCCTCTTCGATAACACATCACGTGTTGTCCTTGTGTTTGCATCTTCCTTCCCTTTTATCTTTGCCTTTTATTATCTGCTGTGGGTTGTGATTTTAATTTGGCTTAGATTGTTTTCCAATTCTGTTTTATAGTTTTTGTTCATTTTCCGCACACTAGTTGTTTGACATAAAGCTTGAATTGGTTAATTTGTAAACCGGGGGTCTAAACGTTCAAGAGTGTTTTTACACTATTTGAACTTTCAACAATAACAAAGATCAAATCATGAAAAGCAACGGAAAATAAATAACATAAGATATGATCATCCAGGAAACCAAACCGGTAAAAAGTCGAGGAGGATTTAACCTAGCTATCCTCAAGGTAAACTTGAATCCACTATCTTGAAAGAATCGAAGTTCATACAATAAGACTTACAAGCTCTTGCGCTCGACTTCTTATTGCTACCAACCAGTAGAACTTACTAACATGACCACGTGTAAGCTCCGAATCTACGGACTCACTAGATACAAGCACACCCGCTTGTGTTTTCTTTAAGCTTCAATGGCAAAGAATCGAGTTGATTATCAAGGTGTAGATAAATCTTCTTCTTGAAAACCCTAAGCTTGTATAAAGGAAAGCTCCTCTAGATCTCACAAGAGATTTACACAAACCGCAATATGAGCAACACTAAAACGTGGCTAGGGTTTGCCTTTTATACTTAGGACAAATAAGAAACCCTAAAAAAGTTTTAAAACAACTAGGGCTGAGTTGGAAAATTCTGCGAAAAAACATTCTGTCCGAGCTTCAATCGATCGAGCCAGGCCGAAATGCATAAAACTTTTCTGCATTAAGCTCAATTCCAACTTTACATAAATGCACAACTTTAAGCAAGACTAAAATACTTCTAAACACATTTTTTTGATCATGGTTTGCCAGAAGTACACATTAGAGTTCTAAATACATAAAATCCTAAGTCTTTAGAACCTAACAAACTCTCCCTTTGGCAATCCGTGACAAAACACAACTAGAAGCTCAAAGTTTACAAAATAAAAAACCCTTTACAAAAATAATGCTCACAAAACAAATTCAATCCTAACTACTATCCATCATTTGCAAGTGTAGACAATGACTCAATTAAATCAACTTTGTATATTTCTGAAACACTAAACAAAATGCATAACCGCATGTGTGGAAACAATACAAGTAAACAAATTAACTTCTTGATTTCAAACAACACACAATAAAGACATATATCAATGAATAACTCATAAATATAAATCAATAAACAGTTTGAAACAAGAAACATATAAAGTACCAACAAAAAAAATACTCCCCCTAACATGAATATCCCATCAAAAACATGGCAAGAGCTAAGAAAGTAAAATACAATGTGAAGTACCTAGATACAATCTAAACTCCACAAGCTCCAACCAAAGAAAATACTCTCCCCCGAAAAACAAAAAACTCTACAAAGTACTCCCCCTTTTTGTGACGGAATGCCAAAGGTCAAACAAAATCCATCATCAAAAGGGAGGTGGTCTAAACTGCGCCAACTCCGCACGTAAGGCACGGATCTCATCGAGCACGTCCACCAAAATCTGTCCATGAGCCGCCTGAACGATCAAGACATGATCCAACGTATGACGAATGTTTCAATCATCCGAAGTAGTCGATGGGGGAACATCGGCATCGGCAGCAAAGACTCGATGTCTCAAAAGACATCACTGTGGAAGAGGGAGGAGGGGGAACAACACTAGATGACGCACCTCTAGGACGCGAAGGAGCAACTCTCAAGTGAGCAACCCTCTGTCTAAGAAAGGTGGTACCTATGGGAGCAACAACATGCACAAGCTCACCGGACAGGAAACCATCTAGATCTAAAAAGAGCAAAATCCTATGAATGAAAATAGGATGAATAAGCGCATGCCTTACTTACGTAACTCCTATGAACCTCGTTCAAAGAACGAAGGAACAAATGAGGAAAACTGATAGACGCTCCAGAAATGAACGCATACAAAAACACACATCACTCTAGAGGGATGGTGTGGAAGTGAGAGATAGGCCACAACGAATGACATGCTATCCTAAAGAAAAGAAAGGCGGTCTCGGTAAGCTCAGCAGATGTGATCTAAGGATTAGAACCCCACTGGATAGATAACCCAATGATGTATGACATGACAACATCTAATAAGGGTAACTTATTATAGGGATAGTTAGGCTCCCGAACAACTGGAACCCCAAGAGCCTCAGCCACTACCCGAGGGGTAATGGTGAACTCAACACCTCATATCCAACTCCTAATAAGGGTGTTGGAATCATAGACGTGGCAAGAGAGGTCCGAGAAGAACTCTCTAATCAGGGCGGTCGGGGGTGGATGATCTTCTCTAAGAGAGGCAACCAACCTCTAGACTCAAAGTTAGCCCTAATGGCCGGATCAATCTCATCTAACACTAAAGCTCGCTCAACCCATATCTTACGCTTACTATTCAAAGTATCAAAGGCCTCTCTACACTTATCATTCCTAAACACCTCACTCCTAGAGGGAGACTCGGAGGAAGTGGAAGTGGTCCTATGGGCTCTAGTTTTCCTAGGCATGGTGCTAGGATAAGGACCAAAACACAGAGCAAAGGAACAAAAACACAAAAAACAAAACCAACGGCAGACTACAAGTTAACACAAGAAATACACCTAATAAATATTCAAGGTGCAAATTAACATCCCATAATAAAAAGGTGCAAATTTTAACATAATTTGAGGAATTATAATTAGGTGTACTCACAATCCTTTTGTAATACAATCTACTGATACAAATCTCATATCTTATTGCTTTTGTTCTATTTTGTGCTCCACTAATCATGATATATTATGTATTTGATTCTTTTTCTCAATTATATAAGAAAATTCAAATAAATACATGACAAGTTGTGATTGGCGAAACACTAAAAATAAGATAGAAGATTTGTATAATTGTATTCCAAATCTACCTAATAAATAACCAATTAGGTTCAAAATTTGGATAATTTGGAAAATTACAAAATTTGAGCTAATCTTAGTTTGTACATGAAATCAAAATGGCTTAAGTTATAAACTTCTCAGTAGAAAAACGGACAATTGTTCTCAATTCAAAGGGTCTACCTTCACAATTGGATGTATGCCACTTTGGGAGGATTTTTCAAAACTTAAAACGGACCAATCAGTTTTCGGCAACCCACAAGCAGGATGGCAAAGCCATCATCACAGACAATAACTAAAGATGGCTTAATGGTTTTTCTAGAAATAAAAGCACCAAGTTAAGCATTATAGCAAAATTGTGAAAGTTATGTGATGGCCTCAACATGGCAATGGAATCCAATATCCACAAGCTTTTCATAGAAGTAGATGCCCAATCGGTTATCTCTTCCTAAGAGAGACTCTAACCTACGGTTGTGAATAAGTCAAGTCGAGCTAAGTTTTAAATTTTTAGATTTGTTTATTTTATTTTATTTTGAGCATAAGTACGTCAAGCTTGAATTCATTACTAAACAAGATTATATGTTTAAATTTGGACATTTTTTGTCAAACAAGTCTGAATTTATTCATGAATTTGAGCTTCATGTTCGCAAAATTATATTCTCAAACACATTATTATGTTTGACTTTTGATGTTTAAATTGTCAAGCCAAAACTGGGACTTGGGCTACGTTTGACTTATTTGCTAAACAAATTAATATTAATAAGCATTTTTCTTGAGCTAAGGTTTTTTTTTTTTTTTTTTTTTTTTTTTTTGAAACACACACAGAAGGGTGAGAGAGTAAGATTCTAACACAAAAATACAGTCAAAACTTCATAAATATACAATATGTTATATATTATATATTAAAGATAATTTTCTCCCCCCCACACACACACACACACACACACACACACACACACACACACACACACACACACACACACACACACACACACACAAGACAAATGTAAAATCAAAACTTGCTTTTTCTTATTATTATATTAGAAAGCTTGTAACAAGTTATTACCCTGTTTTGACATTCTGAAATCAAAAATCAAGAAAACACGAAAATTAAGAAAAATCCTAATTTCACCCGACATGCGCAATAATGCCAAGAAAAAACTCAAACCTCCTCACTAAGCTAGATTTAGTAAAACCAAGTCAAATCCGGAAATTTGGGAGCATGATTTGAAGTTTGACCTTTGACCAAGTTTTACTTGCTTTGACTGCTTCATTCTCAAAATCCCACCGTTCAATTGCAGCACTATTTTTTGTCAATATCAATATTTGACCACATTATTTCAATCAAATGGTGGGTTCATGAATCGAAGACTGCCCGAAAATCATTAGCAATAAACATTAATCTCTACACTTGTAACTCAAATTACTTTGACTACCTTGACTGCAAGATATATCCAACCATCGGATTTCAATGATTTTTCACCCACATGAATTATCTTCCCATAACCTTCAGTTCCAACGGTGTGTTTCCCAATCAAAGGAAAAACGGACGAGGCATCATTAAACCGAGCCAGAACTAGGGTTTAATTCATGATGTAAAATTTGTAGATTCTCACTTTTTTGGTATTACTTTTTCTCATGTTTGTCGTCAAGAGTACGTTGTAGCGTATCTCTTGCTAGAAGGGCAATTATTTCACCTAATTTATTTGTCTGGATCAAAGACGTGCCACCAAACATTCTTCATGTTGTTCAAGCTAATTTGTCCTCTTCAGGAGCAGCTCTACATAGAGTCTGGGTGGTCACAGGACCACCCTAACTTGGGAAAAAAAAAATTATTATGTATAAATTTTAAAAATTTATGATTTTTTTTCCTAAAAAAATTTTGACCACCCTAAATTTTTTTAGGTCCAACATAATTAAACTTTGGCAATAAACTTGGTTGTAGACTGTTAGGGTACATTTTTTTTTTAACACCTAATATTATTTAAATAGCACCTATTTATTTTTCAGACATCACCAACAAATTATTAGGCATATCTAAATATTTTTTACTATTACTATGTTAGCCCACAACCATTCTTCTTTCCATCACAAAATGGGGCTACAAATGTAAAACACTATAAGACCCAATATTTTTGTAAAGCCTAAATTATTTATTGAGCAAGTTAAAATCTCATTCTTTCTAAAGCCCAATAACTTTTATGCTTAGCAATATTTGAAAAAGCCCATGATTCAAATACATGGCAAAACAATTTTATCAATGGAATTCAAGTCCATAATTAAAGCCCATGATTCAAATTCATGGCAATGCTATTTTATCAATGGGATTCAACTCCATAATCAAAGCCCATGATTCAAACTCATGGCAAATTATTTCATCAATGGAATTCAAATACTATAACCAAAGCCCATGGTTCAAACCTATGGCAAATTATTTATCAAAAGCCTAATTCTCATTGGTAATATCAAAAGACTCGCTTTTTGCAAGCAACATCAAAAAGCCCAATTCTTACCGGCAATATCAAAAAGTCCAATTTTCATCGGCAACATCAAAAAGCTCAGTTCTCACTAGCAACATCAAAAAGCTCAGTTCTCACGGGCAATATCAAAAAGCCCAATTCTCATGTTGCCTTTTTTAAGATGTTACATTTTTTAAAAGAAAAAAGAAAAGAAAAAAAAAAAAAGGCTTATAAGATAATACAAAAATTACAACAAAGTTTACCTCTTAACCAATTTGAAAGAATATCCCACAACCGACTATGTGTCAATTTATAACATTATCCATGTAGTATACTATTTAAATAACTCACATGACTCATTAAAAAATTCATGCAACTAAAAGTTTAAAACTACACATGAATGGTCTTTTCAACCGTCACATAGAGGTAGGAGAAAGATTCCTCCAAACTAGTTTGCAGACAAACTTTTTCCATAAAAGAATAAAGCACACAATGAAGTGGATTAAAACCTTTTCTACTTTACTTTTAAATTAAAAAAAAAAAAATGATTATGTATTTTTTTTTTTTAAAGTAAAAGATAGAAAACATTTGATTATGAGTCTGTTTAGATACCGCTTATTGCTAAAAACCGAAAATATTGTAGTAAAATAATTTTAAATGTGTTAATAGTGCCGTGAGACCCAGTTTTAACTTAAAATTTACTGATTTTCATACTTGTGAGTCTTGTGAACAGTGTATGAGACCCACAAAAAAATGCCAAACGCACTAAGAAAATCATTTCAGCAACATCCAAACTCACACTATGTGTACATGATGTAACATTCTAAGACCACATTGGCACATTCCACTAATAAATAAGGGTTGATAATTGATAAAATAAAATAAAGTAAATGTCTATTTAGATATTGCTTATTGTTAAAAATACTGTAGCAAAATAATTTTTAAATGTGTAAATAGTGTCATGAGACTCAATTTTAATGAAAATTTTACTGAATTAGACAATTTATGGGTCTCGTGAACAATACACGGACCAATCGACAGAGACGCAAATGCGTTGAAATTTCATTTCAGCACAATTCAAACTAACACTAAACGTTGAAAAATGATGATAACTGTTGGTAAAATAAAATAAAGTGTTGGAAAATTCCATGCCATCATGTTTCAATTTCTATTTGTTATATCTAGCTATTGAATTTTGGCCTTACTTGCGCGTCACGCAAGATGTTCTGTTAATGAAGAACGATTAAAAAAAAAAAAAGTCGTTCCCATAAAATAAAAATAAAAAGGTCGATAATTGTTAATATCAGTTGAGGATATAAGAATTGAATTTTACTTTATTTTTTATGCAACAATGTCGAAGGTTGTTAGCGCATGATTCACGTAGTCCAGGTCGCCATCTTTGGGTTGAATGATAGGAACTTTGCCGTCCCCTCTACTGACTGAGTGATTAGCCAAAACTAAAGCGACATGATGTACAATGAAATGCAAAATAATGGAAAAGTGAATGGGAAATGAAGACTAGAAAAATAAACTTGAATAAGCAAAACCGAACGGGTTACAGATGAGACAAAAGATAAAAAGGCAAACAGAGGGATCACGTGGGCGGGCATGGCCATTAACTAGTGCCTATCACTTTTGCTTTATCATCCCACCATCATGATGTGCTGAGAATCTGAATTCTGAGCGCATCATAGAAATTATTGTTTACGTCGCCTTCCCGGAGAGGAGAGAGGATAATCCATTGTACTCTGCAAGCCTGTAGAGATAAAAATTTTACGTATTTGAAAAGAAAAAATAAAAATAAAAACCTGAAGTTCACATTACACTCTAAAGTTTAGAAGTGCTTGAATATTTAATGAGTCACGTATCAAAAACAAAACATACAATATTAAGAAACTTCTTCTCGAAAAAAAAAAAAAAAATCTATATATATATATATACATATATTAAGAAACTTGGTGCAAGCACGGTATGTACTGTTTAAGTTTTATTATTTTAAAACACAAATTAATAAAATCAAGATAATTAAACTATTTTAAAACACAAAGAAATAGAGTTTAATCTTAACTAAAATATCTTAATAATTATTTAATAAATGCTTCAAAAAAAAATTAATTGATAAGACTGTAGCTACTTGTTATAAAAAGAAGATAGTTAATTGACAGAATCATGGTAAGTTTCTAAAACTCAACTATAATTTTATATATATATATATATATATATATTTTTTATATATGATATATTATAAATAAATTGTTTAATATTGCCTCAAATTGCTAATTCGTTTTGGTTTGAGTTTTCTTGATGTAGAAGGAAAAGTTTCTCTTTGGTATGGAAGACAAGAATTCTCCTTGATATAGAAAGAAAAATATACATTATTGAATAAGTAATGAACATTCCTTATCTATTAAGGAATAAGTTTTGGAGCCTTATAAATAGACATAGTTGTAAAAGGGTTTGGTGACTTTTGGCCAAATTTCTTCCCACATGAGGAGAGGGGAAAAACTCCTAGAATAACATGAGTGGGTTTCTTTGAAGAGTAGTTGGTAGATTATTTTAGTTGAAAGATTACCCATAGTTTTGTGTTGAAAGTTTGTTTATTTTGTGAGTGTGAGAGAGTTATTGGGTGTATTAGGGCTTTCGGGTTGTGACTTTATGTTAGTATCATCGATAGTGGATATTTTGGTTAGTGTTGCCCATGGACGTAGGCATGTGTTAGGTTCTAAAAGTTTAGAACAATTGGCAAACCGTGAACAAAAACTTGTTTTGATATAAATCTTAGATTTTATAGGGTATATTAGACAATGTTAAAGGTGCTGCAAGTCAGAATACAAGAACAAAGGAAGTTACAGGTTCAAGGAAATAAAACTTGCCAAGTTTGACCAATCAAGAAGAAGGCTTGACCGATTGAGACACAGATCTACAAAATTTAATTAAAGCCCAACAGTCCATGCATTATGCCCATCAAGTGATTAGAGTTTTAGATCTATTTCACTAAGTACTTAAAGGAAACCCTAAGACACGTTTTGTAGAGACTTTGGAGCTTCTCTTTTGAGATCTAAAAGATGTTGTGCCTTCTCCTTTTAAAGTCACTACAGGAAATCATTCTCATACCATTAGAACCAGTAGATCTAAAGTTGCTGCATCACTAGTCATCAAAGGCACTAGAGATCTAAACCTTCAACGGTGGTCTTGGAGTCATAGACTGGACGTCTATGTGGGAGATCTAAAGCGTGAACAGGTGGTTCATGTGAGAATAAGATCCAGATCAAGGAAGTCTGTGGAGTCAGAGCCCGGTTTAGTAATCGTGTTTAGATTTACTAAGAATTGAAATTCTGAACTATAAATCTCAACTTGCTATAGTAAATTGTTCTCTTGGGATAGTTCCCCCCAGGCTTTTTACCTTGAAATGAGTTGTTTCATTAGTTTTCCTAGGTCATCACATCTTGTGTTATTTACTTTTTTTTTTTTTTTGTGTTCTTTATTTTGTGATGATTGTTTAACCTAGATTTGAATAATTAACCTAAATAACTACTTGGCTAATATATTAGCTAGGTTAAACAAATTGTGTTTCCAGAGGTATAAAATCTAATAACATGGAGTTGACAAAACCATGTTAAATATTGTTGTATCAAATGATTATTTTATTTTATTATTATTCATGTGAATGCACTTCCGCTAGCTTCAAATCACAATAATTAATGTTGAAGCATTCACTATTGCACAATAAAAATGAACTACACTTTTTATTACAATGCAAAACATATGTTTCTTTTACTTCTAGTATGCAGCAAACAAATATTTTCATATTATAATTATATATATACACACACATACACTAGTATATTTTCATATGATAGACAACTTAATTAAGAATCATATGCAAATTATACAAAATATTTTAAGTATTGGATATATATTATAAAAATTAATGAAGTCAACAACCCATGTATTATGGGAATGTGATGCGGCTCAAGATGTTTGGCCTGAAAGTTTGAAAATTCTACAGAAGGGCATTGTGGGTATGATTGATGTGATTCAGCTAATGGAGTATTTGCTGGATCAGATAGAGTTACAGGAACTAGAGGTGGTGTTAGTCCAAGCATGGTTAATCTCGAATCAGAGGAGCAGGTTTGTTCACGGAGGGAAGTTTCATGACCTGAGTTGGTTGAACAATCATGCAAGGGATTATTTACAAGAGTTTCGGATTGCAAGGGATCAGATGGAAGCAGAACCAATGATTTATGCGAGTCGGGATACTTGGCAGCCTCCTCCAAATTCAGTTTTCAAGCTTAACTTTGATGTAGCCTTGTTTTCGGGCCTTGACAAATCAAGTTTTGGAGTAGTCATACAGAATGAAAAAGGAGAGGTTATGGCAGCCAAGGGACCTGAGGTTTTCTGTAGTGAGGAGGCCGAATTGCTTGCATGTAGAAAGGCTATATAGTTCGCAGTGGATGCTAGCTTATCTGAGTTGGTCATTGAAGGGGACAACAGCTCTACTATGAAAGCTATTTCAGCTTTGAGGGAAGATCAGTCAATGCTTAGGAATGTGATAAGGGATATTCAGCATTTGATTAGAGGACTACATTGGGTGAGTATAGAATGCACTAGGAGAGGGGGAAATAGAGTGGCTCATGTGTTAGCTCAATATGCAAGAAATATTATCGATAAAATGTATTGGATGGAGGATTTACCTCCAATAGCTAGGGAAGCTTTGTATCAAGATGCTAATTTTTTTGATTAAATGAATGGAATGATTCTGTTTCAATATATATATATATATATATATATATTTATATATAATCATTTAATCACATGTAAAAGAAAAAAAATAGTGTATGCTAATGATACATACATGTATACGTCCAACCAAATTCCCATGGAAAATAAAAGAATATTCATAATATTACAATATTTATTTTCTACTTCCTCTCCTTTTCCTAATTTGTCAACATTCTTTTCCTATAATACTGATTAAGATGATGCAGAGATAATTATCAAATCATTGCTAGCCAGAGTGGTCTCTCATTTAGAGTATGGACATGTTCTTCAGGATATTCTAGTTTTAGCTTCTGTTTTTTGGGTTTGTGATTTCGCCCATGTTAAGCGTTTAGGCAACTTTGTTGTCCATTTTCTTACCAGACATTCTAAGTTAGGCAATGAGCTATAGGTTTGGCTTGAATCCATTCCTGATGATATAACTCCTCTTGTTACTAGAGATAATTTGTAATTTTTCATCAATGAATAAAACTTGACCTCTAGGTCTAGATTCTCAAAAAACAAATACTGATTAAGGTAAGGTTATGCCAAAATCTTGTGGCCCCATAAGAAAGTTATGTTGATTAAGATCGTTTTCTGGATATAAGGTTTATCATGTGTCCTAAGTCTCAAAACTAAATGAGTATGTCAAAACTTAAAAATAAAATTTACATCGAACCAAATTTTCATAGAAGTAAAGAATATTTATAGTATCGACAAATTAGTTTTTGTTTCCTCTCCTTTTCTTAATTGGAAAACATTCTCTCTCTTGAAAATATTGATTAAGATCAGGCTTTAAAAAAAAATAATATTATTATTATTAAATAAATTGGGTAAGGGTTGGATCTAGTATTCATTTTTCACTTGACCCAATCCAATTCCAAATAAAATTTACAATATCACAATATTCATTTTCAGTTTCTGCTTTCCTTTTAATATTCACAAAATTTTATATCTATATTCTATACTACTAATTAAAACTAATGATGTTTAGTATAATAAGGTAACTTAAAACAAAATTATATTTTGCCTTATTAGAAAACCCTCAATCGATTAACAAAAGATAACGAATTCAAAACCGAGCTTCATTGTTTTTTTATTCATTAGACATCCAATACAAACAAAGCAAACATTTTGCTAACTCAGAAAACTCTATCGAAACACTCACTTCTTCAAAAATGCCATAGATTGGTTTTCTTGAACTTTCATACACAACATTTAAAACACATTATCTTCCTTAGAAATGTGGTTTATTAACAACCGATAGTCCCGAATACATCTTCGTCCATATGGACGAAGAACAATGGACAAGAATGACCCCGAGATTAGCCCAGCTCTTAATAAACGACTAGGCGAAGACGAGGCCATCACCCCTCAATCAATGACGAAGCATTACAAGGACAATAATGAACTTCCATACCGTTGAAGGTGTATCTTTCCATTTAACACCCAACAGGATGTTACTGATTCAAAAATGATACCACCATTAAGAAGAACCAACGGCTAGAAAGAAGAAGGAAGCACCTATATATACCCATTCTCGAGACCCTACAAAAAGGTACAAAAAAACTCTAGTTCACAGTGATTGATATTCTATTATTGCTATTCTTATTCTAACCATTCTAACTTTAGCATCGGAGGTTACGTGGCGGGCACCACACCGGTGACCCATACTTCTTCCTTTCACACTCTATTTCTTCAGGGTTAGGTTGGCATAGGACGACTCCATTCTAGACGAGCATTCCTGGGCCGACGAGCATTCTGGCCGACGATCTTGAGTATCATTAGTTTGGCGCTGTCTGTGGGGAACACTACTCTTCAGCACCTAGTTCGAGGGTACTATTCCATTCAACTCGCAAGTCCAGATGGAATCCAATTTTAGCCAAGATCCTGCTGCATTGGCCCTACAAATTTAGTCACTTGCAGCCACTGTGGAAGAACTTACCAGGAAAAACCAAGAGATGAGGCGGCGGTTGCAACAGCAAGATAACCACACGGAAATAAACAAGATGATGATGGAGACAGTCACAAGAGACGAACCAAGACTCGAGAAGAGGCAAACTCAGATCTTCTCAAGGAGATGAGAAAGGAGATGGACGAGCCGAGAAATGCTATCAAGGGAAAAACGGATCAAAGTTTGGACAAAATAGTCGAAAAGACAGACTCACCTTTCACCTTAGCAATCCAGGAATGCCCAGTGCCCTCCAAGTTCCGTCTACCCCAACTCGAGCCCTTTGACGGAATAAAAGATCCATTGGATCACCTCAATACATTCAAGACGACTCGGGGTCTCCAAAGAACCCCCGATGAGATTTTGTGTTGCTCTTTCCCCACTACCCTCAAAGGGGAAGCCAGGGAATGGTTCACCAAATTACCAACGTCATCTATTGACAACTTTGAGCAGCTAAGCGGCTCTCCTTCGTCATTTTGTTGGCGGGCAACGTCTAAAAAGGCCGGCTGACCATTTGCTCACCATCAAGTAAGGAGAAAAGGAAACCTTGAGGTCCTATGTAACACGTTTCACTCGAGGAATTTTGGAGGTGGATGAAGCGGACGATAAGGTACAACTAAGGACCTTTAAGGTTGGATTAAAGTCCGAGGAATTTGTGGTCTCCTTGGCAAAAAATCCCCTCAAGACGATGGTAGAGATGCTTTTGAAGGCACAGACGTACATGAATACCGAGGGTGCCCTGTCAACCATAAAGGGAGTAAAGAAACCCAAGGAGAAGAAGAAAGAAAAAGAAGACGACCGAAGAGGACGAAAAAGGGATCAAGCGGATCGGCAGAATGTCGAAGGAAATAGACGAAGAGATGACAAAAATCCTCGACCAATGAAGTTCACGCCTTTAGTGATGCCCATTGACTAGATTTTGACAGAGATTAAGGACGAACAATATCTTAAATGGCCCAAGCCACTACACTCGTCACCTAGTGTGTGCGACAAAAGGAAATATTGCCCTTTTCATAAAGACCACAGGCATTACATAGAGGACTACCGAGATTTGAAGGAGTAGATAGAAGAACTTATACGAAAAGGGAAACTATAGAAGTACATGAAAATGGGAGATTCCAGCAGGTGCAGGGACGGCAAGAAGGACCAACACGAAGGCTCTCGGAGAAACGAAGATCACCTACCACCTCGTCCACAGTGTGCAATAGGGGAAATAAAAACCATCACGGGTGGACCATCCATAGGAGGGTCGTTCAGGTGCCTCAAGAAATTATACCAAAGGTAGGTGAACAGTGTTCATAGCCCGCCTCCCCTAAAGCAAAGACGGACAAACCAAGACATGTACTTCTCGAAAGAAGATGCTAGAGAGGTAAAGCAACCTCATGATGACCCACCGGTTATTATGATCATGATTGAGGGATTCAACACACGGAGAAGGGTTACGGTAGACAACGGGAGCTCGATGGATATTATTTACCTTTCTGCCTTCCAACAATTAAAAGTAGACCCGAAGAGACTTCGTCCTTTCGAGTCCCCCTCATCGATTTGAAAGGAGATAAGGTGTACCCTTGAGGAATAGTAACGTTGACGGTCATGGCCATCTTTTACCCCCTCCAGTTAACCAACAAGCATAACTTTTTGGTAGAAGACTCACCCTCGTCCTACAATGTGATCATACTACCATCAATCACTCGAAAGCTACCACTTCCGCGCATCGCTGAAGGTGAAGTTTCCAACAGAATAAGGGGTCGAAGAAATAAGAGGAGACCAAGTGTTGGCAAGAGAGTGTTACCAAACAGTCTTGGCCTCAAAAGAGAACCACAAGTGGAAAATTGAAGATAAGACACCATAAATCGTCGAGAAGCTAGAGATGATAGAGTTGGTCAAAGGAGATCCAAAAAAGACGACCCAAGTAGGGACGAGTTTAAATCCGAAGACGAAGGAAGAGATTATCGCCTTCCGAAGGATAACCTAGACATGTTTGCATGGAGCCACGAGGACATGCCAGGTATCCCAGCAAACATCATCCAACATCGCCTTAATGTAGACCCCGAGAAGAAACCCGTCTAGTAAAGAAGAAGAGTTTTTGCCCCCGAATAGAACAAAGCGGTCATGGACGAAATGAACAAGCTACTTGCTAGTAATTTTTTTAGGGAAGTCTACTATCCCGAGTGGCTGGCCAACGTCGTCATGGTCAAAAGGCAAACAAGAGGTGGAGAATGTGTGTCAACTTCACGGATCTAAACAATGCCTGCCCGAAGGATAGCTTTCCCCTACCTAGAATTGACTAGCTGGTAGACTCAACAATCGAGCACAAACTTCTTACCTTCATGGACGCATTTTCCGGGTACAACCAGATACAAATGGCCAAGGAAGATCAGGAAAAGACAGCCTTCATCATCAACCGTAGGCTTTACTACTACAAGGTCATGCCTTTTGGTTTAAAGAATGCAGGGGCCACATACCAAAGATTGGTAAACCAGATATTCAACAAGTAGATTGGGAAGAACGTGGAAGTGTATGTCAACGATATGCTCATCAAGAGCAAAGAAGAAGAGGACCACCTGGACGATCTCAGGGAGACGTTTAACACGCTCAAACAGTACAACATGAAGTTAAACCCGTCCAAATGTGCCTTTGGAGTCTCCTAAGGGAAATTCCTCGGGTTCATAGTGTCGCAAATGGGAATAGAGGCAAATCCTGAGAAAGTGAGAGCTATCCTTGAGATGTCCTCTCCAAAGACGATCAAAGAAGTGCAATCCTTCACAGGAAAAGTAGCTACCCTCAATAGGTTCGTCTCAAAGGCAATAGAAAAATGTCTTCCTTTCTTCAAGACCCTGAAGCGAGCCTTTTTCTGGATGAAGGAATGTGAGACAAAGATTCCAGAATTAAAGTGCTACTTTAGCAACCCCCCACTCTTGAGTCCATCCAAGAAGGGAGAAGATTTATTCCTCTACCTGGCAAGATCCGTAATCGTAATCAGCGCAGCCTTGATTAGGGAAGAGAACAAGATACAACTTCCAGTGTACTACATTAGCCAGGCCTTTCAGGGAGCCGAAGCCCGATACCCAAGGATAGAGAAGATTACCTTCGCCTTAATAGTGGCCTCAAGAAAATTTTGTTTGTACTTCCAGGCTAACCCGATCATAGTAACCATGGACCAGCGCATCAAGAAAACAATGAATAAACCCAAGGCAGCTGGATGGATGGTACAATGGGCTATTGAGCTCGGTTAGTTTAATAAAGAATATCGCCCCCAGACGGCCATAAAAGATCAAGCATTGGCAGACTTCATAGCGGAATTCACCGCCCTCGAGCATGAAGAAAACTAGGAAGAGCTTTGGATGATCCATACGGATGGGTCATCCACCCAGAAGAGAGGTGGGGCAGGTGTCGTCATCACCTCCCTTGAAGAAGATGTTTTAAAGTATAGAGTCCAGCTCAAATTACCTATAACTAATAACGAAGTAGAGTACGAGACTATATTGACAGGGCTAAGAATAGCTCGAGCACTTGGAGCTAAAAACATTTTGTTGAGGAGCGATTCATAGCTCGTCGTAGGGTAGGTTAAGGGAAATTTTGAAGCAAAGGAGACAAGAATGCAGAAATACCTCAAGTTGATGAACCAGTTGGTGAGCAACTTTGATCATACTGAGTGCATCCGCAAACGATCACTCAAAGGTAAATGATTAGAGGTCGGAAGAACAAAACTCTCCTAGCATCGAAGAATTTCAAACCTTCCTTGTGCACACCCATTCTGGATGGACAAGTCCCATTCTATCTTACCTTAAAGATGGACGGTTACCACCGAACCATGAAGAAGCCAAGAAGATCAAGAAATGAGCTACCCGATTCACGATGCTCAATGACGAGCTTTATAAAAGAGGCTTCTCCCACCCTTACTTGAGGTGCGTAGAAGAGGAGGAAGCTAAATATGTTCTAGAAGAGGTGCACAAGGGAGTTTGCGGCGACCATATGGGAGCAAAGTCTCTCATCCGGAAGATCATAAGGGCGAGTTATTTTTGGCCCACAATGCAACAAGACGCAGCGAATTTCATCAAAAGATGTGGTTTCTACTCGTCGCGATAGATTACTTCACGAAATGGGTCAAAGCAGAAGCACTAGCAACGATCACGAAAGCAAAGGTACAAAATTTTGTATGGAAAAATATTGTTTACAGGTTCGGGATACCTAAGACGATCATTTTAGACAGTGGTTGCTAGTTCGACACCCACAGATTCAAGTCGTTTTGCGCGAACTTAGGCATCGGGGACAAGTATTCATCCCTAGGACATCCTCAGGCCAATGGACAAATGGAAGTAATGAACCGAACCTCGCTAAAGATCATCAAGACCCAGTTAATAGGGGTAAAGGGCACATGGCCCAAGGAGTTACCAAGCGTCCTATAGGCCTACAGGACTACAACACGAACGTCAACAGGAGAGATGCCCTTCAATCTAACTTACGGAATGTAGCGGTCGTCCTAGTGGAAGTGGGACTCACTAGCCTCGGGAGGGAGTTCTTTGGCGAACAAAGTAATGACGATCAATTAAAGCTAAACTTGGATTGTCCGGACAAAGTTAGAGATCGAGCCTCCTAAAGAATGATCAAGTACCAAAAGAAGACGGCCAAATACTACAATCGTAGAGTAAAGTCGAAAAGGTTCAACATTGGAGATCTCATCCTTTGAAAGTGACTCCTGCAACAAAGGACCCAGCACAAAGTAAGCTAGGACCAACCTGGGAAGGACCCTACAAGGTCATCCACTATTCTCGCCAAGGAAGTTACCACCTGGAGGATCTCGACAGAAACAAGGTACCTCATCCATGGAATGTCGAGCATCTATAGAGGTATCACGAATAGGAATTATAGCGCAATTGTAAGCAACAAAGAATGCCTTAGACTTTTTCATGTTATGCAAAATGAATAAACATATCATTCAAGACTTAATGTGTTTTGGTTATCTTATCCATTGTCAAATCATCATCTGAATGCAAAAAACTCCTAGCAAAAAAAAAAAAAAAAAAAAAAACAATTAGATTCCTTAAATGGATGTACATCGTCCAAACAAAGAAGATGATAAGATTCCTTAAATGGATGTACATCGTCAAAATAAAGAAGACGATGAGATTCCTTAAATGGATGTACATCTTCCAAACAAAGAACACGATAATATTCCTTAAATGGATGTACATCGTCCAAATAAAGAAGACGATAAGATTCCTTAAATGGATGTACATCGTCCAAATAAAAAAAGGACGATAAGATTCCTTAGATGGATGCACATCGTCCAAATAAAAAGGATGAGATTCCCTAAATGAAAGTACATCATTCGAGAATGCCTTAATAAAAATTCTCTAAGTCCCTAGATGGACGAAGATAGTTCCTCAATAAAATTCTCTAAGTCCCCAAATAGATGAAGAGAATGCCCTAGTAAACATTCTCTAAGTCCTTAGATGGGCGGAGAGAATGCCTCGATAAAAATTCTCAAAGTCCATAGATGGATGAAGAGAATGCCTTAATAAAAAATCTCAAAGTCCATAGATGGACGAAGAAACCACACACCAAATTTTCTAAGTTCCAAAAGGGACAAAAAGACACACCCATGTAAATTACAGCCAAACGTAAGCGGGAAGATGAATATGAGGAAAAGTAAAATGCATATATATATATATATATATATAAAGAAAAGCTGCAAATTGTTCAAAAGCCCCAAAATAGGTAGGACATCCAAATATAAGGAGTCCAAAGAGCCTAAAACAGACAAGGCATTTTCGAAAAAAAAAAAAAAAAATCCACTAAGGGGCGGTAGAATCAAGCTTGGGGAGCATTATCATTTTCCTTGCCGGTCTCAGGGTCCTCGCTAGTCGAGGCTGCAGCTTGAGTCGCTTTGTCCGCCTCGATCTCCTTATTTACAACCTCAAAGTCTAGCTCTTCCAAATCCATCCCCGGGCCGTGCTTGATTAAATATCTCCTCAAAGGCTCTCAAATCCTTTAAAATACCATTGAAACAGAATGGTGTTATACTCACGAGAGTTTGGAATGTGTGGACGGCCTTGGCCACGACGGCCTTCATCCTCTAACCAGATGAAGCAAGAAGGTCATCCTTTTGCTTCACCAGCAGCTTCTCGAACTCTAGCTTCAAAGTTAAAACCTTGATTTGCTCCTTGGAAGTGTTATTAGCATCCATAGCAAAGAATCGTGTCTTTCCACGTACCAAAGCCTCGGCCTCCAACACTTTAACTTTTGAGTTGGCCATGATGGTCGTCTCCTCATTTGCCGGATATTGAGAAGTGATATGCATCATTTCTCCCAACACCTGACAACAAAAGGTTTCGTCATGGTCAAGATCGATGAGACGTAAAAAAAAAATAAAAAAAAAAAAAAAAAAAAAAAAAAAAGGATGATAAGGAAAGTCACCTACCCAAGCTTGTGAACATGCTAGCTTACTATCTCATGGGAGGGCACACTAGAGATCTCCCTCATTTCCTCAGAGTCGGGGAGCTTGTTTGCCCGAGCCATGGTTGCTCTAGCATCAGCGCAGACATTGGAGCCCACTTTTCTCCTTCCCCTTGTCCCCGGCCTTTCATTTTTGGTAGGAGGGACGACCTCCTCTATTGAAAGGGCTGGAGAAGTAGCTTGTCCTTCATCCAGGGTAGGAGTGGACGAACCTCTCTCTATTGACTCTTTCTCCTTCTCCTTCTCTTTATCAACTATTTTTAGCCTTCTCTAGCCAATGTTGGAAAAGGGCTCGTTCTTCTTCCCCTTAATCTTTGCGTACATGCCTTTGTTAAACTTGGTCATCATCTCTGCACAATAAAAAATAAATAAATAAATTAGAATCAGAAAAAAGAGAGAAGGATGATCTAATATATCAAAACTACTCACGTTTTCTCTCTTCCCGATCAATCACATGAAGAACATAAGGTGAAGGCTCTAGCCCCAAACAATGATGAGCTAGCGTACATGGGTCAACGAGCTTGTCAAAGTCTTCGATCGTATTGGTGTACTTCACAGCTTCCAGAACCTGCTCCTCGAATTTATCCTTAAGCTCGGGACGCTCTTTCACTACGAGGTAAAAATTACGTAAGGTTAGAAGGACAATCAACACAGACAAAACCATAAAAAGAATAAACATAAAGGCGAATGCACCAAGACAAGGGGTCTCCTACCGGCGCAACAACCTAGGGACGTCCCCCAAAAGTCGTCCGACGAGGTCTCCCAACCATCGCCCGACACGAAAAAAAATCTAGACTTCCAATAATGTAAGGACGAAGAAAGGTCGATGACGAGGTGAGACTTCCTATCCCAAGGTACAAGTTTGTAATACCCAAATTCCTTAGACTCTTTTAAACGATAGAGATGGACGAACTTGTTGAGTGTGATCATGTCCCCATCCACTATGGTTGTTCAAATCACCATACGGCTTATGACGATCCTCTAGGAATTTGGCATAAGCTGCCCTGGGGCGATGTTTAGGTGATGAAGGAGTTCCATAATGAATGGATGGACTAGAAATCTAAGGCCGCACAAGAACGCAACCTCATAAAAGCAGACATCACCATGGGCAAAGGCACAAGCCTTCTCACCCTTCCCGGGAAGACAAGCCTTGGTCTCATCAAGGAACTGGAACCTATCCCTAAATTTGTCAAAGACATCGGCCTTCAAGGTACACTCTTCCTTGAGGGCATGAAAAGAACGAGGTGTGGTAGAAGTAAGAGGGAGAGAGGACGAAGGTACGGAGATAGGCATGGAGGTAGCTATGTCTGTTCCATCCCCATCCGTGCCCACATTAGAAGATGAACCCCTCTCCGGATCACTCAATCTCACCTCGAACCCTATATTTTCTCTCCTAAAAACCCCACGAACAGATTTGAAACAAGATAAAGACTGGTGCAACAACGGATACAAGTCACCCAACACTAAATCGAGGCCACTATTTCCAACAACAAAATCCCCAATCTGTGGATATTGATCACTAGAGCGATGTGAGAGTACACCTAATGGGTCACTAGAAGAATCTAACAACACCCTTAAGCGAGCAAAAAGAAAGGCAATGGAGGGAGAAGTGTGCCTAATTTCAGAGTGATCCATCATTAAGGAAAAATATGCAACTTAAAAAGGAAAGTAGGAGTACAAATTACAGAAAAACCAAAAAGAAAAAAGGGGCATGCCTGGAAATGAGGAAGAAAACTAATAAGGCAAAGAACAAAATGCGCAGAGGGCGATTATGAGCTCAGAGAAATCAAACATAGAGAGAAATTGAAGAGAAAGGCTACGAGTCAGAGAAATCAAACACAGAGGGAAAGTAAAGAAATGAGAAAAGAAAGGCAAAGGGTTAAAAAGGTTTGCCTTGAAAAATGCGAGAAAACTCAAAAGGCCCTCAACTCAAACGAGACCCGCTCACCGGTCCGAAAAGGACACGTGGCCATGATGTGTGCCACGTCGCCATAGAACAATTAATGCGGGGAATAGAACTCCAAGCGCCTCAACTGTTAAAAAAAAAAAAAAAAAAAAAAAAAACTCCTCATATTCCTAAGTCCATCCAAAATATGGACGACCTTAGAATATGGGGGCAAAATGATATAGTCCTGAATACATCTTCATCCATATAGACGAAGAACAATGGACGAGGATGACCCTGTGATTAGCCCAGCTCTTGATAAACCACCAGGTGAAGACGAGGTCACAATTCTCAATCAATGACAAAGCATTACAAGGACAATAGTGAACTTTCATACTATTGAAGTTGTATCTTTCCATTTAACACCCAACAGGGACGTTACTGATTCGGAAATGATACCACCATTAAGAAGAACTAACGGCTAGAAAGCAGAAGGAAGCGCCTATATATACCCATTCTCAAGACCCGACAAAAAGGTATAAAAAAACTCTAGTTCACGATTATTGATATTCTATTATTGCTACTCTTATTCTAGCCATTTTAACTTTAGCATCGGAGGTTCTCATGGCGTACACCACACAAGTGACCCATACTTCTTCCTTTCACACTCTATTTCTTCAGGGTCAAGTTGGCATAGGATGACTCCATTTTGGACGAGCATTCTGGCCGACGATCTCAAGCATCATCAACAACCATTCACACCTTTTTTTTTTTTTTTTTTTTTTTTTTTTTGTATAGAAAGAAAAAGCAAAAGGAAAAAAAAACCACGCACAAACCAGCAACCAAGTGCTTTTCCGTGACCAACATCATCCATATCATCATGATCGTCATCCTTGACATTTGCTTCCCCGTCCATCCTGTTTCTGATTTGTTGAATAAATATTTTCAAATTTTCTTATAATTTTAAATAAAGTTTGATCTCATCGCTGAGATTTTAATAAACTGTGATATTTGTTTAAAATATTTTGTTTAATTACATATGATTTTTTATTTACAAAACTGTTAACTAATAGAAACTATTACCCCTACTTTAAAGCTAATAAAATTGAAATTGAGAAGTATATATATATATATATATTTTTTTTTTTTGTCTTTTAGTTACTATCAATACAGTAATGATAAAAGTTGTAGTATATGTGGCAATTATTTAGGATATCTACATGGTAAAATTATGGTTTCTAGGAGCCAACTTTTATTATGTGATGATGTCTATTGGGTCATTTGCATTTTTCCTCCCTTAACTATTAAGTCATTTCCTATCCAAAAAAAAAAAAAAAAAAAAAAAAAAATTGAAGTCATTTGTAATCCCCTCACAAAGGTATTTTAGTCATTTTCCTATGAAATATAAAAATGAGTCAAAATATTATGTTGGTTCTTAATAGCAAAGTCAATGGCAGGAGGATATTTGCTTATTTGTAATAGTTGAGAGGTGAATTTTGTTGGATTTTATATTATTTAAGGGGAGACCTATGAATAACCCAATAGATAAAAAAATAATGTGCTATCAATTAATAGAGACCTTGTATGAAAATCAATAACAAATTACTACCTCATACAGTTGTTAGATTATTATATATGTGGGTACTCTATTAAAAAAATTATAATTTCAAAGTTTTAAATTAGTTTTAGCTTAATAATTAGTGGGTCTCTTTTTTAAAATAAACTATATTCTAGTATGGAAAATGGTGGCTCTGTGGCTGCATTCAACCTATATTATACAAGATCCCAATTCTGTGGGGAACACCATGTCTGATTAGAATAAAGGAAAGTGGTTCCAAAAAAAAAAAAAATATGAATACAGGAAAGGATCGAAAATAAATAAACAAGTAACAAATAAATCTCTTTATGTTTATGACTGACTCTAAAAAGTGAAAAAGCAAGCATCAGGTCTTCCACTCGGAGCATGGGGCAAAACACAGTTATGAATTGAATTTGTAAACTAGTGTATTGTACCCCTTGATCAACTTCTCGAGCACTCACAACTATCAAATAGAGCGAATTAATTGGAATGGAAAATTTGAAAAAGAAAAAGTGGGTAGCTTGATCAAATAATTCAATAATATTTTATTTACCTCTATACTAATTGCTGGAAACAAAAAGAGCTTTTCTTCCTCTCATTTATTTATTTACCCTCAATTGGTTGCAGTGAATGATCTCTTGCTCCCATGAGGAATCTCTCGATGCTCACACTTATCGTTTCCATGTTATGCTTATTATTCCTTCTTTATCAAATCACACTAGTAGCTTCTTCCACACCTCCTCGTTATGTCCCTGTTGATGATATTACCCTGGACTGTGGCAGTGCCACTTCAGGCAAGACTAAGGGTATGGATGGCCGCGACTGGACTGGAGACTTTCAGTCCAAGTTTGTTCCCAAAGAAGAACTTAATCTCAAATCTAACACCTCTCGATCCCCAAAAGAAGGCATCATCCCCTTCACCACTGCTCGTATTAAATGTTGGTGGGAACTTATGATTAGAAGATGATTTTAGAGAAAACTAGAAGAACACAAAGTGAGAGAAAACTTTCTTTACTCTGAAAATTGAGAAAATGAAAAACTGCTCTACAATGTACATGCTCTGCGTTTATATACGACCAAAACAGAGTAACTAACTCTCTAGAGAAAAGGCGGGAAACTAACTAATTATCCACTAAACACGGAACCAATAAGCTTATGACAAGTGTCCTAATCCTAACTGAATACAATCATTCTCACGTGATACTCACATGCCTCACTTAACCTCTCAAGACTACAAGCAGTTTGCTTAACTGTTTAATCCAAAACGCTACCGTTTCATTACAAGCCTTCTTTCTTCCTTTAAAGCTTTTGTTGTCGTTTAGTCCTTGCTTGTGCTTCAGCTTCACTGTCTTCATGCCATTTCGTTCCTTTTTCAATTCCTTGCACTTACTGAGTCTTACCTTGCTTGAACCTGAACCATTCTTGATAAACTTCTTCTCATCCCTTTTCTTAACATGATAGCACCAATTGAGGACACGGGCTTCTTCAGAGGATGGTACCCAGATGGAGAGTATTTCTTGTCTGAAGGCATGATTTATTTTAATGTATCATTCATACCCAAATACACAGAATGGAAAATTTAACGTGGAATTTTTTCGTTGATTCAGGATTTATATATCTGATAAGGTTCCATTTCTGTGAAATAAATTCCTTTGGCAACAAGCAATTCAGTATCTAACATAGAGAATCAGTTAGCTGAAGAAAACGCTAATATAAGTTTATGGGCTGGCCTTGGTGGCACTCACATACTAGTTTATCGGGACTACGTAGCACGGATTTGATAGGGGTAAATCTCAGGGCAGATGGATTGACTTCACGAGGTTAGACTTTAGAGACGAGGTAACCAGAAGAGACGGTATAGTTAGTATAACAAAGCTGGTAGACGGATCCGTGACCTAGACAGAAGGATAAGGAAATGGACAGATACTTTTAAGTGAACGGATAAAAAGGAGACGGTCTGTTGAAGCCACGTGTGACCCTAATGGTATCTATATGGCACCCACATGGCATGGGTAGTCTCCAAGGATTTTGGTATTGAAATATCTTGTGCTCCATGCCCCACCATAATTATAGGCATCCCTCTAAGAAAATAATCCCATAAATTGCGAATATTGATGAAGATCTTCCTTACAAGAAAATACCCTCTCCACCAAGAAATTAAGGTCGGCCTTACATTATTATAAAAACCTCAAAACCCTCATAAATCAAGATAAGCATAATTTTCCCAGCTCTGGCACTCTAGAATTGTAAAAATTCTCTCTAACTTAACCTTCGAAGGGTATTTGGCCAATACCACACCGGTATTCTTTGTAAGGTCTTTCTTTGTTTCTGTTTCATAGGATTTGTCTAGGGTACGTGAGGATTGTGCGGCTCACCGATGATTTTTGGCATCATCGGTTGGCGCCGTCTGTGGGAAATGACTCTCGTAGTAAAAGCCATACTACCACTTCCCAGACAAAGAGTTGTATGGTATTCACTCGCTCGATGGCAACCAACAACAATAACGGAGATGAACCATGCATTACTGCCCTTGAAAGACAGGTACAGACCTTAGCCGTGGCTGTCGAACACCTTACTAAGCAAAACCACAACCTGGAGGAACAGCTATGCCAAAGGGATGCTAGGCCCAACAGTCACAGAGAGGAGCAAGAGGGCATTAGCGCCGAAAGAAGGGACCAAGAAGGATCAAAAGGCGGCATTGCCTCGAGCAAACAAGAATGACAAGATACTAGCCGTCCATCTGCCGCAAATACGGCGCCATCGAATATGATTGCGGAGATGCAAATGATGAAGGAAATGATGGACTTCATGATGAACACCCTCAAGGGGCATATGTCAAACGACCTTGACAAGCTGGTCCACAGGACGGACTTGCCATTTATAGTGCGAGTTACTTTGTGCCCCTTTCCTGTGAAGTTCTGCATGCCGCAGATAGAAGCCTATGAAAGGTTAAAGGATCCTTTGGACCACTTAGAATTGTTCAAAACCCTCATGCACTTACAAGGAGTTCTGGACGAGATTATATGCCGGGCCTTCCTAACTACATTGAAAGGTCCCGCTAGGATAAGGTTTAGCAGATTGATGCCCAACTCCATCGGTACCTTCAAAGAGCTAAGTACGCAATTTGCATCACACTTCATAGGGGGCACAGGTGCAGGAAATCCACTGCGTGCGTGATAAGCATCAAGCAGAGAGAAGATGAGACACTGAGGTCCTACATAGTATGTTTCAACAAAGAAGCTCTTTCAATAGACGAAACCGATGACAAGATATTTGTTGTTGCATTTACCAAAGGGTCCGTGGAAGGGAAAGTTTTTGTTCTCTTTATATAAGAATGACCCAAAGATCATGTCTAATGTGCTTTATCGAGCTACTAAGTACATGAACGCAGATGATGCGCTACTAGCCCGAGAGGAGAAACCCAAGAAGAGGGAAAAGCAAGAAGATGCATGGCGGGAAAAGGGACGGAATATGGCTAGAACCGGAGACTGACGGGAGGATAGGCGCTCCAAACCCCCCACCGGAAGGTTCACCAACTTCACCCTACCGACCGCCATAATTGATCAGGTGTTGATGTAGATCAAGAATGATACGACCTTGACGTGACCTAGCAAGCTGAAAGGAGACCCCAAGAAGAGGTCTTGAGACAAGTATTGTCGTTTTCATTGGGATCATGGTCACGACAGGCCTAAATGCTATAACTTAAAGCAGCAGATCGAAGCCCTAATCAGACAAGGGAAACCGCAACGGTTCGTCGGCAAGGAAAGGGCAGACCCACCACAAAAGCAGGTCGTAAGAAGGGATAATGAATGTCCTAGGCCATCCCTAGGAGACATAAGGATGATTGTAGGGGGCACCATAGCTCTCGGTTCATCCAGAAAGGCACGTAAGACTTACCTAAGGATGGTTCGGAGCGTCCGGCTAATGTGTTTCGTTCCAAAGATGGCGCGGGTCGACAACCCGAAAATTGGGTTCTTAGAGGAAAATGCTCGACGTCTCCACCACCCACACGACAATGCACTCGTTGTTAGCATACGAGTAGGGGATTACAACACTCACCGGGTCCTAGTTGATAATGGAAGATCTGCTAATATCCTCTATTACCGAGCATTCCAACAGATAAGGATTGAGAGAGAACGGTTTGTATTGACCAATGCACCGCTTGTCAGGTTCGGAGGAATGAGAGTATACCCCTCGGTGCGATTACATTTCCCATGATGGTTGGGGATTACCCTCAACAAATTACCAAGGATGTTACATTCCTTGTCGTCAATCGTCCGTCTACTTACAACGCCATACTAGGCCGTCCTACCCTCAATTCGTGGAAAGCCATAACTTCGACCTGTCACATGATGATCAAGTTCCCCATTGAGTACAGAGTAGGAGAGGTGCGGGGAGACCAAGTGGCAGCATGCGAGTGCTACATAGCGATGTTAGAAATGGATGACCACTTGCGGACTATAAGCATAGAAGAACAACAGACCACTTACTCAGTTTTTGAGGCATCTAAGGACTTTTTCACTATCAAAGCAGGTTCGTTCACCTTACTTAGGAAACTTGATTGCTTCCACTCTTGCTGATTCTTTTTAGTTAAAATCCGTTGTCAAAGAGTTCTGGGTCAATGTCGAAGAGAATCAAAAATTGAACTTAACCTTCATCCCTTTTTAACTACTACTATTAATTTTTATGCTTTCATTAATGGAATTGAGATTGTCTCCACGCCTAAAGACCTGTACTACAGTCCAAAAGGTACACCTGATGAGAAAGTGCCTTGCAATGTTGACGGACGTATTGAGTTCTACATAAACTACACCAGCGCAATCGAGAAGGTTTTTCGATTAAATGTTGGTGGGAGCTCGATAGCACCAATTGAGGACACAGGCTTCTTTAGAGGATGGTACCCAGAGGAAGAGTATTTCTTATCTCAAGGCATGATTTATTTTAATGAATCATTGATACCCAAATACACAGAAATACCAAATTACACAAAGACCGATGAGGTCTATGGGACTGCAAGATTAATGGGTAGACAACTATGCCTATAGGCACAATACCTGTTTACAAGATGGAAAATTTAACGTGGAATTTATTCGTTGATTCGGGATTTATATTTCTGATAAGGCTCCATTTCTGTGAAATAAATTACTTTGGCAACAACCAATTTAGTATCTATATAGAGAATCGATTAGTCAAGAAAACGCTAATATAAGTTTATGGACCGACCTTGGTGGCATTGACATGCTAGCAATGAAGCATGGGTGCGTTTTGGGACTCGGGTGTGAGTGCAAGTGCGGGACTCGGCAATTTTTGAAAAAGTAGGGTACGGGTGCAGCGGGACTCGATGATTAAAAAATTATTAAAAATATTTTTATTTATATTTTCTATATATTTTTACTATTAAAATATTCTTAAAAAACACATTTATATACCTTGATTCACAAAACAAAGAAAGAAGAAGGCAAGAAACACATCCGAGGTCAAAATTTCGACTTCTCCAAAGAGTTTCAAGGCTGATTTCGACTGTTTACTGATCGGTTGTCGGTCGATACGACTCGATATGGCCAATACGGCCCGATTTTGGCAAAATCAGCCCGGTTCGACGCGAATCGAAACTGATTCGGCGTGAATCTAGCTGCGTCGGTAGCGAATCAAAGTCGAGTCGGCGTGAATCCGAGAAAAAAATACTCGGGACGCTGGCATCGATGCGCGGTCAATCGCGTCGTACACCGCGTCCCCACGCCGACTCGGTGCGGCACCCTCCCAACCGCGTCCGTGCTTTCTAGCATACCGCTTTATCGGGACTACGTAGTACAGATCAAAAAGGAGGAGGTAGAGACAATGCATGGGACCTTTATTTCGCTGGTCCCTAAATATAATTCCGATGTCATTTTAATCGGAATTGAAGTTTTCAAATTGAGCGATCGTGATGGCAATCTTGCTAAACCCAATTCACTTCCGGCGTTTCATCTACCAAAGTTCAAGACAACGAAAAGAATATTCATTGCCATTGGGATTGGTATGGGTATCTTTGCTCTTTTCTCTCTTATAGCGTATGTGGTTTTTGGGAAACAAAGGAAGACCAAACACTATGCTTCTAATTATCCACTATCAAGTTCTTGGTCTTTGGTTCAGGCTCAACTTATACAAAAGAAAGCAAACAGGGAAAATGATTAGGAATGGCAACGGGTTGGGTTTGGGCCGGGTTTTTTAATACCCGGACTGACCATGAGCCAAGACCTGTGACCCGGACCTGACCTGATTATTAAACGGATTTTTTTTTCCAGGGCCCAGACACGCCCCTTTGGGCCATGCCACTTCAGGGCCCAATCCATTGCCCAATTTAAAAAAAAAAAAAAAAATGTTTGCCTAATACTAATTTTCTCAGCAACCAAAAAGTAGGGAACACTCAAGAAAATCCAAATTTGAACATATTGGAAACCCATTTTTTTCATTACAAAATTTTCCCACATCAAAAGTAAAAACAAGAATTAACATATACAAAATCAAATCAAACAAGCCGATCCTATTCAACAAAAATAACACTTAAATTAGAAAATACAAATTTGATTCTTTGAACAAAATGAACGATTTTCAGTGCAAAAGCTTGAGTTCACAACGAGGTGAGAAAGATGAGAGAGTTGTGGCCTTGTGAGGTGGAGGAGGGTTTGGCGAGGTGAGGTCCATGAGGAGAGGTGCTTGATCTCTTGAGGTGCTTGTCGACAAGGTCACTTGAGGGAGAGTGGTGACACCGACAGAGCTTGGGACGGCAACGAAAGTTGGACCGGCGGTGAGAGGTTGGGTAGTTGGCCGAAGGTGAGATTGAGAGTGAGTGAGATTGTAATTTGTGAGTGAGAGAGTGAGATTGTGTGAGTGAGACCAAAGAGAATAGAGATGAGAGAGGCATGTTGTGGCTTGTGTGAGCTGAAATGAAATGACAATGAGGAATAGAAATTTTAGGGTTTATAACAATATATATATATATATATTTATATATGGGTATTTTAGTAATTATAAATTATAATCGGGCCGGGTCCGACTTCAGGCCAGGTTTTTACAAAAATCCGAACCCAGTTCAGATTTTTTTAAAATAAAAACCCAAACCCGACCCTATTCCTTATCGAGCCGGGTAAAACTCGACTCATTAGGGTTGGGTCGGGTACCCGCAGGTCAGGTAGAAATTGCCATCCCTAAAAATGACTTCCTCAATGAGGAAAGAACAGTGCCATTACTTTTCACTTGCCGAGATCAAAATTGCAACCAACAACTTCCATGAAGATCTAATTATAGGAGTAGGCGGCTTTGGCAATGTATATAAGGGTCAAATTGATGGTGAGGAAACCATGACTATGGCAATCAAGCACTTGAACCCTGAGTCACTACAAGGTGCCCATGAGTTCCAAACTGAGATTGAGATGCTCTCTCAACTTCGATACATTCACCTCGTCTCTCTTATCGGATACTACAACGAGAAGGGTGAGATGATCCTTGTCTATGAAAACATGACCAACGGGACACTCCGTGAACACCTCTACGACACCAACAATGATCCACTCCCATGGAAAAAGTGGCTCGATATATGCATTGGAGCAGCACAGGGATTACACTACCTTCACAGGGGTGTGAAGCATACTATTATCCACCAAGACGTGAACACCACCAACATTTTATTAGACGAGAAATGGGTTGCCAAGGTTTCAGATTTCGGATTATCCAAAATGGATCAAAATAATTCTGCAGTTAGTACCATGGTTAAAGGTACTTGGGGCTGTTTGGATCCGGAATACGCACGTTGTCAAAAGCTTTCAGACAAGTCTGATGTATACTCATTTGGTGTGGTGTTGTTGGAGGTATTATGTGCCTGAAAGGCACTAAATCAAAAACTAGAGGAAGAAGAATGGAACCTAGCCCATTGGGCTCGGAAGTGCATTGAGAGAGGGACAAATCAATGAAATCATTGATCCATATTTGAAGGGGAAGATAGCTCCACTGTGTTTCAAAGTGTTCATACAGATTTCAGAGAGTTGCACACGAGATCAAGGCATCCAACGGCCCACAATGGGTGATGTGGTGGAAAAGCTCAAGTTGGCATTGGAGCTGCAAGAGAACGCAGATGCTGAGAAAGAGAGTATCAATACTGGTGGTGAGCATATTTACTTGGATACATTATCATTTTGTATTGATGTTACAAATGATGGCCTTTGGGCTACTAATGTTCACAATGAACACGGGATGACATCGGATGGTACTGGGACTGGGACGGTTAACATGTTCAAGTTTTGAGATAGATAGTATCACGTCTCACAAGACATTTTCATAAACACCAGTAAAGTTTAGGAAATGAGTTTTCTCTTTTCTTTTCTTTTTTTTAAGATACATAAATAAAGTTCTCAATCTAGGTTGTACTATTAAGTAGATTAATTATTACAATTATGTTAGAAATCTTGTGAAAATATAAGGTGGTGTCAATTGTTCTAGAACACACTTCATAATCCAAACTCATTGAATTGACAATTAAAAAAGGAGTTGTGTGATAAGTATTATAGGAAAATTTAATGACTTTCAATTCATGCCCATATTATTGTAAAACTTGTAGCATTTATTATTCTCTTCAGCTAGTTTTTATGTTTATTGATTCAAATTTTTTCACTCGCCAAATAATGAGTAAATACTAAAGGAATAGTGTATTGTTGTAACAAAAAGTTAAGAATTTGTATCTCGGCATGGTTACATTTGAACAAAAAATTTCAATTTACATCTGAAAAAAGTTATTGAGAATTTCAATTCGTGCCCATAGTAAAGTTGAATTTTAATTGATAGCATCACCTAAGTCAAGTTACAATTGAGTATACTCTTAAGTAGTGTTATTAAATCTGGTCCGGCCCAACCAGTCGGACCGGTAACCTTGTGACCCAATATAGTGACTAATCCGGGTCATCAATAGGATCGGATGTACATAAGACCCGGTCAAACCGGTAAAACTCGGGGGGTTTTAAGCAAACTGTGTAACATGGCTAGGTTTTAATAACCCAACTAGGTTTGTGAATTGTGTAAAATTATATTAATAGGTTTACTCCATTGACTTCTTTATTGTTTAATTTATGATAATATGGTAATTTAAATAAGATAAAACCTAAAGAAAAAATAAATGTATTGTTCCCTCACTTCTTTATTGTTTAATGCATTAGAATATGGTAATTTAATAACATTCACTTTTCAGTTTCACATAACTAGTTAGCATGTAGGTATGAATATATCAATATATGTTACATAGTTTATTGCTTAAATCTTCTTTTCTCTTCTTTTGTTTGCGTTTTTGTGCTTTATTTGATTATTGCTTTAGGTTTAAGTCTTTAACTCTCTCTCTTTTTTTTTTTCCTTTTTTTTTCCTCTTCTTTTGTTTAAGTAGTTTGAGATTTGCCTTTTTTTAATATCAAAAATTTTATGACATATAACAAGATTTTATTTAGCAAAAACTTTGTCGCAATTTTATGACATTTTTTTATTTTGCTTTTGAGTTTAAAGAATTTGTAATTCTATTATTTGTAAAACCTTAATTTTGAATTATAATGGAGAGTTTATTT
This sequence comes from Quercus dentata, assembly GCA_028216015.1. Taxonomy (NCBI): domain Eukaryota; kingdom Viridiplantae; phylum Streptophyta; class Magnoliopsida; order Fagales; family Fagaceae; genus Quercus; species Quercus dentata. The sequence goes on from CP116445.1 coordinate 73,659,929, forward strand.
TAGGCATATGCCTTTTTTTTATTTATTTTTTATTTTATTTTATTTTTTTAACTCGTAGGAATGGCGGTGCTCGAAATGGTATATTGGGTCATGGGCCCTATTCGAGGACATTCAATAGTCCGAGGACAAGTAGACGTAAGTGTGGGACTGCAAGATATTACATGGGCAGAGGGGTCTAGTCTTGAGGTTCCAGGAAGTGTGTCTGAGGATAAATTTCACCTCGACGTAATAGGGCCGAGGTCGGAAGGGTTAACCCGCCATTAAGGGCAACGTTTTGGGCAATTCTACTCTTAAGGATAAGTATCAGGAAAGGATAAGGTAAGAGGAAAGTAAGAAATATCTAAGGGAAAGTTGCTACCACTGCATTAAATGCTCAGTATCTAACTCTCTAACCGCATTTATGTGGAGGTGATACCTGAATAAAGGGATTCACCTTTCTGACTATCTCTAAGGACTTCATGAAGGTGCTGAGGGGACAAGGAAAGAAGTTAGCCATCCGATTTACATGTGGAGGGCTGAGATGGAGCAAAGGAGGGTAATATAAAGAAGAAAAATCCCATTACGTGAGGAGGGTGGAGAATCAGTGGAAAAAGAACCGTAGCACAAAGAATTGTAATGGTAATCAAGTCTAAGAGAATCCTATGCAAGAACTACTCTCCTCGGACTTTGCCGAGGAAGAATTTCTTTATATAAAACTTGCTATCTTTGTGTCATTATCATCTCTAATCCATCATGGACTTGGTCTTAAATATCAAAGTCTAGTTTTCAGCCCATTCTCTACAAATTCATTGCATTGGTCTCTTTAGACCTTGATCCATTGATCATTTGGGCCAAGGATCCAAAACCTGCCCTTACATTACATATTAATGTTATGATTTCATAAACTTTTTTTATATTTATTTATTTAAAAAAAATTTTATTTGACCTTATAGTTCAACCAATGACCTACTGGTTGAACCAGTGACCCAGTGACCTAGCTCATAGACCAAATTAATGTCCAATCCAAGTTTAATAACTATGCTCGTAAGCATTTTGTAAGTTCAAATTTTTCTAATAAACATTCAAGGTGCAAAGTAGCGTAATTTTAGTATTACAATTAGATATACTCATGATCACTTATATATAGTACAAATCTACCTAATAAACACCAATGAGCAAATTAGTGGAGTATTACAAACTTTGAGGTAATCTCAGTTTGAATATGAAATCATAATGGCTCAAGTTCTTAATTTCTCATGAAAATGTTCAACTGTTCTCAATTAAAAGGTGTCTACCTTCACAATTGGATGGACACCAAAGGGAGGATTTTTCTAAACTTATCACGGACCGCTGAGTTTTTGGCAACCCACGAGTAGGAGGGCAGAACGTTAAGTGATGGTCTCCACATATATGAAAATCAGTTATATCTTATATCCAATATATATCCACAAGCTTTTCATGGAGTAGTTGCCCAATCATTTTGGACTCTCACATTTCAACGTATAAAAGATCCCAATATACAATAGTGCTCGCTTCAAATTTCAAGTACCAAAAGCACTTAGAAGATTATCTTTTTTTTTTTTTTTTTTTTTGAGAGAATTTCAACCTATGGCGTCCACTCCTGATGATAGCTCTTTGTCATCAGACCAAGACACCATTTAGTTTTTGGTATAGGCAGAGATTGAACCTCGGATCTCTTATTCAACCATCAGAAACTTTACCAGTTGAGCTAACTGGAACCCACACTTAGAAGATTATCTTGGTCACCATTTTAGCACCATTGATCAATAATTTAATATAAAATCCTTTGAGATATATTTATAATTGAGGATTGACAAATTTAAATTTTTGATATCTCTGCGTAGAGGGGGCTAATTGAGATATAAACTCTTGGCTAATATACGATACTTTGGCTATTGTCATTTGACTGATTTTATTAAATTTAATGCTCCGTTCCCTGTCCAAATTTAAATGTCAGCTGTTACCAAAAAATAAATCCAATAGGAGCGCTGTCGGAAAAGCTATGCTTGCTTTTGAGATCCGCCAAGTGAATAAAGGAACAAGAGCATTTAGATTGAGTTGTGCAAAATATCTATTTTATTTTAGCTAACTACTTATTTAAACACACATCCAATTCTTTATCTTAAAATCCATTTAGGTTAAATATTATTTATTTATTTTTAATCAATTGTTATTATTATTTCCTCCACTTTTCAAAACACCAACCTTTTCTTCACTTTTCTAATGTAGGACAAAATTTACTATTTAACTTTTGGAATTTATTAATTTTGGTATTTTTATGTAATTTTCATTATTTTAGGTTTAGGGTATTTATTTTCTTATTTTTAGGTTCTTTTAATGTTGTTTAGTAAATTAGGGTTTTATACACTTTCCTAACTACCTTAGGGTTTCATAGTCATCTTAGGTTTTCTAGCCGACTTAAGTTTTCTTTTTACTATTTAAATGCATTGTAGCCTCCAAAGGCAATTCAATTTTTCATGAGATTAATAAAATATAGACTTTGTTTATTGTTTTCTCTAGTGGATTCCAAACCTATTACTTTATGGATTCAAAGGAACCCCTTGTAGATTTAAGGTTTACTACTAGAAATTTATAGTTTAATTTTATTCCATCAAAAAGAACTAGCATCATTTGTGCTTTCTTCAGAGTTCCATCACATCATTTTCAAGACACCCACACCCACTTTTCCAAATATGAACAAAATATTCATTTGGATAAGATACAATGTTCTTTATTTTTGGGAAGCACCTTAGCAAAATTTTACTTTGACTAATGCGTAGGGAAGTCATGTTCTTGATTGGACTCTTGTGCTATTTTAGAGAATTCAATCTGAATGCTCTAATGAAAAGGGTTCATCATATAATTTCACTTTTAGGGGGAAGAGAAGGTAGGCTCCAACCACATATATGGGATACCATAAATGATACAATTATCGTTGAACTATTACTTCAACTGGTATAAAATCACTTTCACTTGAGATTATTAGTGTGAAAAAAAAAATTTATTAATGTTGTCTATAAATTATTGGATAAAGTATAATTAGACCCCATAACTATTAATTGTTTCAATTTAGTCTATTGAATTATAAAATCAAGTCAATTTCATACTTGGATCACTTATCCATTTAATTTTTAAGGAGAAAATGGTCATTTGCTCTTTTCGCCAAAACTTTTCAGCAAAATGCCCCATATCCGAGACTATTTAGGGAAATGCCCTTGTTTTGAAACTCGATTTTTAGATAATCGAGTTATAGCGAATTGAATTTTTTTTTTTTTTTTTAAATGGAACTCGAGTACTTTACATGGAACTCGAGTTCCAAAAAAAAAAAAAAAAAAATCTAAGTCCATATTCGTTATAACTCGATGTTCTAAAATTCGACTTTTACATTTGAAACTCGATTTCTAGAAAATCGAGATTCAATAATTAGTTTCAGACATGGAGCATTTTGCTGAAAAGTTTGTGAGAAATGGGTAAAAGCCAATTTTGGCCTAATTTTTAATGAAATGATAGTTAAAATTGATTTGAGTTTGAAAATTTTAAACTTTTATAATAACCTTCTAACTAACGTCACATTTGCCATATTAACTAAATTCGTTTAACTTAAAACGGGGAGTGGATTCAAGAATAAAATTCACTTCATTTTACAAGGTTAAGATATTGACTTGGCACAATTAAAGATTGGGGGACTACTTTGACATAATCAATAGTTGAGGATCCAATTGAACGTTACCCTATAGTACCAAATTAATAGTTTAACCTAAAATAATTACGAAATTTTTTTAATTATATCTATTGATTAGTTTATGAAGATCAGAAAAATTATTCTTATATGAATTTAGTAATATATTTGAAAAGAGTGTAGAATCAATTTTAATATGATGCGGGATGCGGAAGTGTCATGAAGAAGAACACTTCTACCTCTAGAAAACAAAACACGTTTGCATCTAAAAATAATCTTGAATCCACAAAGGTTCCTTGAATCCACAAGGGCCCTTAAATCCACAAGGAGAAAGGGTCTAGAATCCACCAAAGAATAGAAAAACAAAAGTCTGAATTTTATTGATTGAATATTTGTTTAAAAAACGTGTATAGACTTAAGGGCCTATTTAAAGACTCCGTAAAACTTGACAGACAAGAAAATATAATATAAAATAACTCATAATTGATATCTAACCATAACAGGAATTGAATTTGACCTAAAAAGTATTAAAAAGCACCTAAAAACAAGGAAATAATAACCCTAAACCTAAAATAACGAAAAATTACAAATTAAACACCAAAATTAATAAATTACAATAATTAAATTGTAGATTTTATCCTACATGATAATGTGATTTTGATTGACGTATTCGGAGCATATGTGTCCCACATAGAAGACAACCAACCAATCCTCTAAGGTTTTCCATTTGCAAAATCGAACCATCCTAAACATCAAATAAAGCATGGCACTCAAAATAGTATATGGCTTGTGAAACTTTTCCCGAATAGGCATTATACATAGCAGGTAAAAGGTAGATACATTTGCTTGGATGTAATACCTTGGGTTTTATAATCAAATTTAACCATGTGACATTGGTCAATAATCTACATAGTTAGATCTAATTGACATTGTGGAAAGACAACGCTATTTGTGTTGCATTGATTTTTTTTTTTTTTTTTTTTTTGATAAAAATACGCTGAAACTATTATTATAACAACATCATAATACAAATACATCCTGGATAAGAGCTTGCTGAATACAACAAGGAATCTCTTCAATCCAAATTACATCATTGACAAGGTTTTAAGTTTGTCTTGCTAGAATGTAAGCTGGCTTATTGCCGATCCTGTGTACATGAGAAAAATTAACAACACCAATTTCAATGCCTAACTCATGAATGTCTTCCACAATAGCAAAAAAAGAAGTGGGTGACACTGTAAATCATTTGAGAGCATCAGAGATTGTCAAGGAATCACCTTCCAACACCCTATCTCGCAGCCCCAAATGTCTTGCTAGCAACAAAGCCAGCTTCATAGGCTTTAGCTTCAACTTCAAGTGCCCCCAATGGAGCATTAATTTTTCTGCACAAAGCTGCCATTAATCTGCCTTCAACATCTCTTATTACAACACCAGCTTGTTTCTTTGATGTAAAAAGAGCCCCATCTACATTGATCTTGAATAAACCCGCTGAAGGAGGTAGCTAGGCTAAGTGCAAAACCGGATCTAATGTAGCATCAATACATGAATCCATTGCGGACCAAGACTCTAAAGGTAATTTGCTGCCAAAAGAGCCAAGGCCGTACCTGTTTTGCCTTCACCACCATAATGAATTTCGTTCCTGTTACTCCAGAGTTCCCAAGTAGTTGTTACAAGTTGTGAACATTTCTCCTCTCCAACTGCATTAGTCATCACGACAAACCATAACAGGTCCTGAAAAAAATCAAGATGAACATCCAAAGGCGATGGTTGTAATTTTGAAGTAGCCCAAGTTTCTTGTGCTTTCGGACAGCCCAAAAAAATGTGACCATTCGTCTCGGCCTTGTCATGACAGCAAACACATGTCTTGAAAGAATTACATTACGCCTCCTTAACTTGACTTTGGTCGATAAAGTGTCACAATAAGCACGCCAACAAAAGTGTCACACCTTATAAGCAATGGGCAAAGACCAAATTTTCTTCCAAAACTTCCTCAATAAACTACCATCAGAAGTAGTTCCATAGGTTGCAAATGTAAACAAACTAACAACTAATTTATAACAATGAAATTTCCATTGGCGGTTTCAACCCAAACCATTTTATCTGCTGGTAGAGTAACACTCAAAGGAATACTCTTGATTAATTTAGCTTCATGAGGAATAAAGAGGTTGTCAATCACTTCAATTTTCCACCTTGTTGTTCCCGAGTCAATCAAGTCAGCAACATTCATATCAGCACTCAAAAACAACCTTGGAGAAAGTACTCTATGAGATGAAACCTCTGGCAGCCACTTATCTTGCCAAATCTTGATATTTGCTCCATTACCAACTCTCCATGGCATCCCTTCAATGACTAAGCTTTGGGTAGAGATTAAACTCCTCCATGTATAAGAAGGGTTGTGTCCAATCAAAGCAGGAACAAAATCACCTGTTGGGAAATAATTTGCCTTAAGGACCCTATAAACAAGAGAATCACCTCCCATTTGAAGATGCCACCCCCGCTTCACAAGCAAAGCCTTATTAAACCGTTTTAAATTCTTGAAACCCAATCCTCCATCACACTTAGGCTCACACATTTTTTGCCAACTAAGCCATGCAATTTTCCTTTCCTCCTTTTTTTGACCCCACCAAAAATTCCTAATCATCCCCATCATTTCATCACAAAGCGAATTTGGAAGTTTGAAACAACTCATAGTGTAAGTCGGAATTGCTTGAGCCACAGCTTTTATTAAAACTTTTTTTCCCGCCTTGGACAACAATTTTTCTTTCCAACCCCCCAACACTTTCCCCAATTTCTCCTTTATGGCATTGAAGGTAAGTCTTTTATTTTTCCCCACTAAAGAAGGTAAGCCAAGATACTTCTCATGTTGCTAAATTATTTGGGCACCAAACCGATTTTTTATCTCTTTGTAACTTCCCTTGAAGTGTTACTCCTGAAGAACAAAGATGTTTTTGCACGGTTTAAATTTTGACTGGAAGCTTTCTCATACACAGCAAGCAATCATTGTAGTTCATCACACTCCTTTAATGTTGCCTTGCAAAAAATCAAACTATCATCTGCAAAAAACAAATGAGACAATCTCGGACCACCCCTACAAATTTTCACACCCTCCATTTAACCCCTATCCACTACTGATTGAATCAAAGCATACAAGCCTTCTACACACAAGAGGAAGAGATAAGGTGACAAAGGGTCTCCTTGATTAATGCAACTAAATGATTAAATTTAATTAGGAAATCTAAAACATGGTAGTTAAGGAACCGTACATAGATTTTATCCTTACACATGCATATAGTCATCTTTCAATACCTTTCTAAATTAGTTCGAGTGGTATTTATATGGCTCTATCCCTCCTTTAAATAAGGGTAAATATTCAAATCTCCTAAAGTGCACAATGCATATCTCCCTATTTATTGTAAATGTGTGTGTATGAGAGAGAGAGAGAGAGAGAGAGAGAAGTGTTAGGAGAATTTGAGTTAAAGAGAGAAAAGAGAGCCAAAGCAGAAGTGGGAATTAATGTAGTTTGACTTGATAACTTGCATTCACAACAAGATCAAGTGCCCAAGATGAAACTTAAGAGAAGGCAGTTTCTAGAATTTCAACTTTCTTTTGATCGTGTTTTGATTGATCGAGATATGTCTCTCAACACACTCACAACTTAGGCTCGTTGAATCGAGACACAAGAATTCTTTTTTTATTTATTTAATAGGAAATGCTAACGAATGCCCTTAAGACAATGATTAGTAATCTATTTAAAGAAAGTTTTTATGAGAAAAGAAAAAAAAATGCAATTAATGTTTTAACAGATTTTTCCATTTCCCATAAAAGTGGTATCAAAACTTTCCTAAAATAAATTGTTAATCATTGTCCTAATAACCTTCATCAGCATGACCCTTATTTAATTTAGTTGGCTATTAATTACCTTGATAAATATGAGCTACATGCATAACTATTTGAAGGCACACTAAACTCAATTCAAAAGAGAGGTTTTCAAAAGTAATGGCTTGTGATATTATTTTGTTAAAAAAAAAAAACCCTCCATTTCACGATAAACCGTTGTTCAAAAAGTAAATATTAAGATGGTTTTCCAATTGATTATCAAAGCTAAAGCCACAAACCTCTTTCCAATATGTTGTACAAAGATCAAATCTTCAAGGCAGTGGCGGAGCCAAGATTTTAGGTTAGGGGGGGCAAGATCAAAAGAGAGTAAAATTAATTTGAAAAAGTATTAAGTGATATTAATAATAAAATAAATTAACAACTATATGCAAATGTAATTGTCATATGCAATTAAAATTTGGGTTTGTAAAAAAAAAACTTGGGTTTGAGACTGAAAAATGTTGGTGTGGAAAGAAAAAATTGCTATACGTAATAGAGATGCTATGAGTAGTTCTAGACTATAAATTATTTCACAATGTTTTTGCCAAAACTTTGATATGGCAAACTATGAGTGATTAACAAATACTAACATATAAACTCACAATTTTTTTTTCAACAATCACACTCTGCCATGCAAGTTGTAAAAAAAAATTGTGAAAAATTTTGTGGTTCTTAACTTTTTTGAGGTGCTATAATGACTAGTGAGTGAAAGTAAGTTTTTATTTTTATTTTTTTTTTCATAATTCTATTCAACAAAATAGTGGTAGAGAAGTAGGCTGTACAAGTAGTTTTATTTTATTATAATATTATTATAAGGTAGGACCCATTACTTTTTTAAGGTGGCCCCAATGTGAAATTGTTTTCCTATAATGAACTAATACATAGTACAAGTACAATATGTATGTTAAAAAGCTGATTGTCTTTGTGTATGCAAATAAGACATTGTACTATATATTACTTGAGAAATTTTGGAGCATCAGGGGGGGCATATGCCCCCCTCGCCCCCCTTCCCTCCGCCCCTGCTTCAAGATGGTTCTTGGAGTTAGGTAAGCAATTCGTGGAAGGATTTTTAATTAGAACAGTTAAAGTGGCTTGTTGTTGATATTGGGGTCACATTTATTTATTTTTTTTTTATGTTTTTTTATGGGGTAGAGACTAGGATCAAGGGTTGGATTAAGTTTGTACAACTTTGATTCTATGGGTTAAAGACTAGACATGGCAAAACGGGCGGGGCGGGTCGGGTTGGCCCATATTTTTCACATGATTTTTTTTTTTTTTTTATATAAAGAAAACATGTATTTCCATTTGGAAAGTCATGCAACAAATTACTTAATATAAAATGCATTACTTTGAATTCACCACTTATATCAAGCATAAACTCAGTTAAACTTATTAATACTTATTCAGTAATTTTAAAATTATACAAATCCTAACATTGCTATCTAAAACAAAATAACACAAAGATAAGTAAAACAAATACACAAGTTTAATTTATACACAATATCAACATCCAAAAATATAAAACAAAATTACAAATGACTTATTGGATAACTCATTTGACAAAGAATAAAAACATATAAGAAATTTACAATCTTGAAAATTAATTTTATAATCTATTATGAATTGTGGTTGGCACTCTATTTCAATTTGAGATATATATTAAAGTTTGATTGTTTACTTATTTGTATATGCTCTCTTTTATGAATATTAAATCATTGTTAAGCAACACACACTCTAGGAAATATCATAATTTATTTTGAAAAGCCGTTTATTTTAGACATAAATTGTTAAAAAAATAGGTCTAAGCATTCATAATTTATGCTAATTTGATACTTTGGCTTCACTATTTTCATACTTGTAAATGTTTCTCATACATGTCTACAATTTTAAATCTATGTTTTTAACTCTCATCAGTAACTTGATTATCTAGGCATGTATTTTTCTATTTGATATCTAAAAATCTTTACTCATTACAGAATGCTTAACCATTTATCTTTCAATTAATTTGCATGCGATTATGTAAATATCTCAATTGTTTCCTTAAAACTCACAACAAACAATTAAACCAATATTGTCTTACTTTTATTTTTTTTTTACCAAAACAAAAAATTTTAAAAAAATAGTTTGGGTTTGGGTTCGGGTTAACCCGCAAAAAATACGGGTCGGGTTACGAGTCAATCCGTTTTTGTTTCAGGTCAAAAAATTTGGGTTCGGGTCGAGTATTTTTTGAGTCGGGTCGGATCGGGTCAGAAAATTCTGACTTGTTTTGCCATGTCTAGTAGAGACTAGTGAAATTCCATTTTGGAGTTAGGACTAACCTAGTTGTACTTTTTCCTTTAAATGCATTCATAGGTTTTCCACTTCATCATTAATTGTCTGTGTTCTTTACGTTACTACTTTGAGCTTTTTGTTTAGTGAGGTTTATAATATGTGGTAATTAACCTGTATGTCCAATAATAATTTTTTTTTTATACAAGATAAAATTTCTACTCTAGCCTAATTTAAGTGTATATGTGTTAAACCCTAGCCCTTACCCCCCACACCTCACAAGAACTTATACTTGTGGAGTGACCATCGCACCAACGGTGTGCGGTGGTATGTCCAATAATAATTGAAATTGCATAATTGTTTAATTTGTCAAAGTTCATTAAATTCCACTTATAATAAACCAAGGGTTCAATTTTTTTTTTTTTTTTTTTTTGAGAAACCAGACTACAAGTCTGGGCTATTATTGAATAGAAAAAAACAAGTGTTCAGTGAACATCAAACAACAGTAAGGAAACTATGCCCTCAGGAGGGGAATTAAACCAAACCCGAGCACTCCTACAAGCTTTTGCTTTTTTTGCAAGAGCATCAACCACACAATTACATGCTTGACTAGTATGGGTAAATGCACATCACTCTCTGTAATCCAATTTCTGCAGCTAATTCGACAGCTTTCTAGCATGCTAGAGCTTCCATATCAGCAACTAAGTGAGTCAAGAGCATTGGGGAAGATAATGCACCAACAAATTCACCTCTCCAATCTTGAACAACAACTCCAATTCCAACCAAATGAGAGTCCCTAAACATTGCAGCATTAAAGTTGACTTTGTGGTAGTTTAAGTCAGGCGTGCTCCAGTGCTGCATGGTAGGGGGAGGAGGCAGGGCCGTGTCTATCTGCTAGACTGCTAGGAAGTCTTGCAGCAAATTTCCTGCCGTTGGTAGGATTTGGGCCGTAGGTCGCACAGGTCTGCCAAAGTGGATGGCATTTCTCCGGTTCCATAACAGCCAAGCTGCAATAGAGAAAACTTCCTTTCTATAGTCATCCTTAACCTGCAAAAAAAGAGATAGTAAGTCACTAAAACTCTGGGGGTGGGGGAGATTTGCTTGGTTGAAGTAGTGAGACGAGCTCCAAGTTGTCTCCACTTCTCTGCACAACCAAATGGCATGCATTGGGTCTTCGGGGTAGAGGTTGAAGAGTTCACACTTGTCGGATGGTGTGATTTGTCTCTAAAATAGACTGCTCATAGTTGGCAGAGCATTATTACATGCTCGCCAAATGAAATGCTTGAATTTATTAGGGACTCGAAGCCCCCAAACTACCTTCCAAAATTGTTTTTGAGCTGTCCGGTTTGAAGTTTCTGCTTGACTATCATCCACCCTAGCAGCCAGGAGCTTATAAGCACTACTTGTACTAAAAACACTTGAAGGAGTGTAGGCCCACGCTATTCTTTCTGGAGGGCATTGGCAACTCAAGGGAATTCCCAATATGGCAGAAGCTTCTTTCAGCAAAAATAGTTGGTTAACACGGATTGCTCTCCACACTCCCAACTCCTGATTAATCAGAGTTTGAACCTTTGTCTCGGCTGCAATAGTGGGCAAAGGTGAGATGATGGGGCTATTGGGGCTACCCGGCAACCATTTATCCTCCTTGATCCGTACATTCTGCCCAATCCCTATATGCCACACCATCCCCTTCCAAATAACATCTCTTGCACTAAGGATACTCTTCCAAGCATATGACCCCATGTTCGAATCCTTTGCCTCCAAGATTGAGCACGTTGGGAAAAATCTTGCTTTGAAAACCCGATGACAAAGGGAATTAGGATTATTTATCATCCTCCATACTTGCTTGGCCAACACCACATCATTGAATTTTTCTATCTCCTTGAACCCCACGCCACCCATCTCTTTATCTTGACAAAGTTTCTTCCAATGGACCCAATGAACCTTCCTACTACCATCCCCATATCTCCACCAAAACTTACGAGTTAAACCTCCAAATATTTTATCAAACCTTTAGGAAGCTTGAAACAACTCATGGTATAAGTAGGGATGGCCTGAATCACTGCCTTTATAAGAACTTCCCTTTTGGCTTGTGAGAGAAGTTTTTCCTTCCAACCCTGTAATTTCTTCCAAACCCTTTCCTTGATGTAGAAAAAGCTTTGTTTCTTAGCCCGACCAACAAGAGTTGGCAACCCCAAGTATTTCTCATACTGACAAATAGCAGGAACCCCCAATAGAGCTTAGATCCAAAACTTCACTTAGGCTTGAGTGTTTGAGCTAGAAAAAATATTGGTCTTCTCTCAATTAATTTTTTGCCCCGAGCCCCTCTAATAGAAAGCCAATACAGCCAATATTCTTTAGCATTCAGCTTCCATAGCACGACAAAAAAGCACATTGTCATCTACAAAAAATAAATGGGAAACCCGAGGACCATTTCTACATATAGTCACACCTCTAATATCATCATTTACTTCAGCCTTTTGAATTAAACTCTGTAAACCCAAGGCACATAATAAGAATAAGTAAAGGGATAACGGGTCACCTTGTCGTAAACCTCTTGAAGGTTTAATTCTACCCACTGGTTGCCTATTTAGGAGAACCAAATAAGAGACCGATTTCATGCATGACATTATAATTCGGATCAATTTTTCATCAAGCCCCAGGTGGTGCATAATTTTCTCCAAGAATTCCCATTCAACTCGATCGTAGGCTTTGCTCATGACAAGCTTGAGAGCCATGAACCCCATTTTACTGATGGTCTTTCTTTTAAGGTAATGCAAGGTTTCAAATGCTACCAGGACATTGTCAGAGATAAGACACCTAACAAGAAAGCACTCTGAGAATCTGAAACAGTTTGGATTAAAAACTTCTTCTAACGCTTAGAAACCACTTTAGCAATAAGTTTATAAATAACATTACAAAGACTTATGGGTCTAAAGTCAGCCACCTTTTTCGAATCTTTAATTTTTGGGATAAAAGCAATATATGTGGTATTAAGAGATTCGGGAATGATACCTAAATTCAAAGCATTAAAAACAACCTCCGTGACATCTTTGCCCACAATATGCCAAAAAGATTTGTAAAAAATGGGTGACATAGCATCGGGACCCAAAGCCGTGAGTGGGGCCATTTGTTTGAGAGCTTGATACACCTCATCTACATGAAAATCACCGACAACTACCACATTATCTTTTGTCGTGACAGTGTGAAGAACACCATCAAGAATTTCCTCAAAACTCGAAGGATTTGAAGTTGTAAAAATGCCCTCAAAATACCTCTCAATCACCTTGCCCATTGCTACCTCTTCTTCAATCCAAACCCCATTCTCATCTTCTAAGCCCAAGCTATGATTTCGCCTATTCCTTTGGTTGGCTCAAAAATGGAAGTATTTAGTGTTACTATCACCCTCTTTCAGCCAAGCATTCCTAGGCCTTTACTTACACATCACTTCCTCTTTAGATTTTAATTGTTGGATTTCCTCTCTAAGAGCTTGAAGTCAAGTGGGGTACTGCTTGTACCTATCAGATTCCTCCAAGGTTTTTAAGTCAGCCAATTTTCTTTGCAGCAAATTATGAAATGGCCAAAGGATTTTCGGTTCCACTCTCTAAGGTTGTCTTGACAAGTATAAATTTTCCTATTAAAGCTCCAAGCCGAACCCCCCACCGAGTCATCTCCCCATGCATCTTTTACCACACCTTCACAAGTCTTGTCTTTCAACCACATAGCCTCAAAGCAAAAGGGACGACCTTTACAGTAAAAATGTTTGAGCTCGTAATCCAAACACAAGAGAATGGGTTTATGATCTGAATGAAAAACATCCAAATGATGAATGCATGAGGTTGGGAACTGAAGGGTCCAATCTACGGTTGCCACAACTCTATCTAGACAAATCCAAACATTTTGATCCCCAGGTCATCTATTGCTCCAAGTGAAAGGAAAACCATTGAATCCCAAATCCTTTAATCCACAAAAATCAAGAGCATCACAGAAACCTTGCATTTGACATGCCGGTCAATCAAGCCACCCTTGCTTCTCCTCAGCCAAAATAATTTCATTGAAATCACCTATACAAATCCACAGAAGGGAAAACCGAGCACTAAGAGTCTTGAGGAGGGACCAGGAGTCTTCCTAGCTGGCGATATCGGGGTCACCATAGAAACTCATTAACCGCCAAGCGTCATCAACTCCATGGTCAATGATAGCATCTATATGATGATCCGAATAGGATTGTGATAGTTTTTAGACCCCTTAACAACACAATTGGATTAACCTAGGTAATTAGCCAAGTTGTTACTTAGTCCAATTTAACAAAAACTAGGTTATCACAATCAAACAATCATATCATGCATAGAAGCAGAAAGATAAATAACACAAAGATATGATCACCCAAGAAACCAAACCGGTAAAAACCCTGGGAGGATTTAACCTAGCTATCCTCAAGGTAAACTTAAATCCACTATCTTGAAAGAATCAAAGTTCATACAATAAGACTTACAAGCCCCCACGCTCGACTTCTTATTGCTACCCACTAGTAGAACTTACTGACACGACCATGTGCAAGCTCCAAATCAACGGACTCCTTCTTTCTTGGATTCACCACCGGATACAAGCACACCCGCTTGTGTTTCTTTAAGCTTCAAATGGCAGCAATCGAGTTGATCATCAAGGTATAAATAATATCTCCTCCTTGAAAACCCTAAGTTTGTGTAAAGAAAAGCTCCTCTAGATCTCACAAGAGATTTACACAAATAGTAATATGAGCAACACTAAAACGTGGCTAGGGTTTGCCTTTTATACTTAGGACAAATTAGAAAACCCTAAACGTTTTAAACAAACTAGGGCTAAGTTGGAAATCTGCAGAAAAACGCATTATGCTCGAGATTCGATCGATCGAGCCTAAGCTTTGATCGATCGAGCCAGGCCGAAATGCACAATGAGTTCTACATCAACTTGATTCCAACTTTACATAAAAGATACAACTTTGAGTAAGACTAAACACTACTAACCATATTGTTTTGATCATGGTTTGCCAACAATACACATTAGAGTTCTAAATACATAAAAACCTAAGTCTTTAGAACCTAACAAACTCCCCCTTTGGCAATCTGTGACAAAACACAACTAGAAGCTCAAAGTTTACAAAGAAAAGTCCTTTACAAAACAAATGCTCATAAAACAAACTCAATTCTAACTATTATCCATCGATTTGCAATAGTAGACAAGAGCTCAATTGAATCAACCTTGTATATTTCTGAAACAAGAACAAAAATGCATAACCGCATGTGTGGAAAATACAAGTAAACAAAATAAATTCTTGATTTCAAACAACACACAATAAAGACATATATCAATGAATAACTCATAAATATAAATCAATAAACAGTTGAAAACAAGAAACATAAAAAGCAATAAAAGTAACTCCCCCTAACATGAATATCCCAACAAAATATGACAAGAGCTGAAAAGATAAAATACAATGTGAAGCACCTAGATACAATCTAAACTCCACAAGCTCCAACCAACAAAAATACTCTCCCCCTGAAGACAAAACTCTACATGCTCAAATATGTACTCCCCCTTTTTGTGACGGAATGCCAAAAGGCAATCAAAATCCATCATCAAAAGGGAGGTGGCGGTGAAGATCGTCTAAATCGTGCCAACTCAGCATGCAAAGCATGGATCTCATCGAGCACGTCCACCAAAATCTGCCCATGAGCTTCCCGAACGGTCAAGACATGATCTAACGTACGTCGAATGTCCGAATCATCCGAAGTAGTCGGTGAAGGAACATCGGCATTAGCAGCAGCAGCACCAGGCACGCCTCAAAGAACATCAGCACCTGTAGAAGAGGGAGGAGGGGGAACAATACCAAATGATGCACCTCTAGGACGCGAAGGAGAAACTCTCAAGTGAGCAGCTCTCTACCTAAGAAAGGTGGCACCTATGGGAGCAACAACATGAATAGGCTCACCAGAAGGAAAACTATCTAGACCAAGAAACAACAAAATCCTATGAATGAAAATAGGATGGATAAGCGCATGCCCTACGACAGAACTCCTATGAACCTCGTTCAAAGAACGAAGGAACAGATGAGGGAAACTGATAGACGCACCGAAAACAAACGCATACAAAAACACACATTGCTCTAGAGGGATGGTATGGAGATGAGAGATAGGCCACAAAGAATGACACGCTATCCTAAAGAAAAGATAGGCGGTCTCGATGAAGCTCGGCAGACGTGATCCGAGGATCGAACCCCACCGGATAGAAGACCCGTGATGTATGACATGACAACATCTAAGGGAGGAGACTCATCATAGGGATAGTCAAGCTCCCGAACAACCGGAACCCTAAGAGCTTCAGCCACTACCCAAGGAGTAATGGTGAACTCAACACCTCGTATCCAACTCCTAACAAGAGTATTGGAATCATAGACGTGGTAAGAGAGATTCGAGAAGAACTCTCTAATCAAGGCGATCGGGGTGGATGATCTATCTCTAAGAGGGACAACCAACCTCTAGACACAAAGTTAGCCCTAATGGCTGAATCAATCTCATCCAAAATCACAGCGTGCTCAGCCCAAATCTTACGCTTATTGTTCGGTTTCTCAAAGGCCTCTCTGCTTTTATCATTCCTAAACACCTCACTCCTAAAGGGAGACTCGGAGGAAGTGAAGGGGGTCCTATGGGCTCTAGTTTTCCTAGGCATAGTGCTAGGATAAGGACCAAAACACAAAGCAAGAAAAAAAAAAAAAAAAAAAAACAAAAACAAAAACAAAAACCAAGGGCGATCGCAAGTTAGAACAAAAACAATATAGAACAAAAATCTATATGATGCATGAACAAATTAAATGTAGTGATGCATGACCTAATGCAGTGCAATTAAGTTCAAAATTAGTTCAAGTTCACAAATTTGGCTTGAGCATAGAGTTTCTAACAAAAACCCCAAAATTTTGAAAAACCACTTGATCAATTTGTAATAAATTGACGAATCGATCATCATACAAGATAGATTTCAGAAAATAATGACCAATTACATCAATACAACAAGCCAATTTCATCAATTGAGCCAATTTGAACAAAAAGCCCCAATTCGAATTCAAAACAAGCCCTAGAATTTTTTATTTTTCATAAAACCCCAAATTAATCAAATTAACCAATATAGCTCATGAATATATCAATATAGGAACAAAACCCAATGATCAATTTCAGAAAAAGAGGGTTGATTCCAAAAAAATCCCAATTTTGAAAAATTCCGAAAATCCCACAAAAATGCATGAGTTTATGCATGAAAACATGAAAATAAATGCAAAAGGAAGGGCAAAATAGACATACCGGCTTAGGGAGAGAGAATCCTTGCAAGAAAAATGGAGGAAAACAACAAAAAATCTCGGTGGAGCCTTGCCTAATCGGAGAGAGAGAAAAAAAAGTTTGAAAAGTTTTGAAAAAGTGTTTTCAACAAGTCAAATATGAGTTTTTAAAAAACTTGATTCACGAGTTTCGATTGATCGAAAAACAGTTTAGATCGATCGAAATAGACAGAGGCTCGTTAAAAAATTTTAAAACAATTTCAAAACAGTTTCGATCAATCGAAAAACAGTTTCAATCAATCGAAACAAGCAGAGGCTTCCTTAGACAATTTAAAAGAATTTCGATTGATCGAAAAATAAATTGGATCAATTGAAACTAGTAGAGGCTCACTAAATTTAAGGAAAAACACAGTTTTTGAAAAAACATTTAGGAACAACTCAAAGCATTGACATTGAGGAACAAAATGTATGAGTATGTGATGATATGATTTTCAAAAACAAGAATTGAAGCCCAAATTTCCCAAAATTAAAATTTCTTGCATTCTCCAAAAATTTTCAAGCATCAAATCAATTTTGCACAGAATTCAAAGTAATTGCAAACTTGGTTGGTCAGACCATAAACACACACAATAACATGAACTAGCAAAAACTTGAGATACATGTGAGGTAATATGTAAATAGCAATCAATCACAAAGTCTACAAAATTCATCACATAAAATTTAAAAGAGACTAGCACCTAAAGAGTTACATCATATAACTCCCACATCTCCTAGATCATGAGCTTGCAATCATGTAAGTTTCTTGAATTTTGCCTCATAATATACATACCAATTTTAATTTATACAGAAACTTATTAAAGAGCCAGAATAATGTACACACCAATTTTAATTATGTGATTTGGCATCAAGCGTAATAGTACACACCAATTTTAAGCATTAAGCAATTAAACCGAGGCTTCACCTTATGTTCTTTTTGTGCATGTGCTACACTTTCTCGAGCACAAAATCTTACGATATGCACTAACGTGTTCATGATTGGCTAGTGAACAGTGGTGAGATGGTTATTTATGCCTTTCTCTAAAAGTTCAAGTCCGATAGTCAAAAACAAGTGACTTCAAGATCAAGACAAAGTGATCAAAACCATAAACATCTTTCCCACACAACATACACTATAAAGCTTCAACTAGTAAAGTGCAATATGTAAGCTCATCAAAGCTAAACAAGGTACAAAAGACATGTTATGTGAAAATAAATTGACCAACCTTGTTCTTAAAAACCAAGAAACTAGTGCAAAACACAATTTGCTTCCTTTTTCTTCCCTTTTCCCTTTTTTTTTTAAATTTAAAAAAAAAAAAAAAAACACCTAGAATGAAATGCATGAATTTTATGCAATCCAAATCCTAGAAACAAAAAAAAAAAAAAAAAAAAAAAAAAAAAAAACAAAGAACAATGGTCACGAAGGATAGAGCAATGAAGCACAAGGACCAAGAAGGCCAAGACAGATCGGGGACACAGAATCACACCAATTACTTGACAAAGTGTCTCAAACTTACTTCTATCAAGAGGTTTGGTGAAGATGTTGGCATTCGACGTTCGATGAGGAATATACTCAAGACACACAATCTTTCTTTTAACATGATCCTTAATAAAGTGATACCTAATCTCTATGTGCTTAGTCTTAGAATGTTGAACAGGGTTCTTAGATATGTCAATAGTACTAGAGTTATCACAATAAACAACCGTGGTATCTTGGGTTATCCCATAATCGCTTAAAACCTTTTTTCATCCAAAGAAGTTGTGAGCAATAACTTCCAGCAGCAATATATTCTGCCTTAACAGTAGACAATGACACAGAATTTTGCTTTTTACTCATCCAAGCAACTAGATTGACTCCAACATAAAAACACCCACCAGTGGTGCTTTTTCTATCATCAACATTACCACCCAATCGTAATCGAAAAACCAAAGAAGAGACAGATTAGACTCTATACTATAAAATAATCCATAATCACAAGTTCCACTAACATATTTAATGATTCATTTGATAGCATTTAAGTGTGAAACTTTAGGATTAGATTGAAATCTAGAACAAACACCAACACTAAAGGCAATATCGGGCCGACTAGCAGTCAAATATAAAAGGCATCCAATCATACTTCTGTATAATGTAACATCGATGACTCACACACGACGGATCATTTGTTAATTTTTCATTGGCGGCCATTGGTGTTCTGGCATGTGCAGCATTGTCCAGTCCAAATCTCTTTACTAGATTCCTTACATATTTTGCTTCGTTGATGTAGATCCCCGAGTTCGTTTGCTTCACCTGTAATCCCAAGAAATAAGTTAGTTCACCAACCATACTCATTTTAAACATAGCCTTCATTTCACCTGCAAAAGAATGAGCAAGAGAGTCATTAGTAGCACCAAAAACAATATCATCAACATAAATTTGAACTACAACAAAACTGTTCTTATTCTTTCTTATGAAGAGAGTAGTGTCTGCAGATCCCATTTTGAAGCCATGCTCAGTGAGATATGCAATCAATCTATCATACCAAGCCCGTGGAGCTTGTTTCAAACCATATAGAGCTCTCTTCAATTTATACACATCATCCGGTCTGTGAGGGTCAACAAAGCCTTTCGGTTGTTCAACATATACCTCTTCTTGCAACATTCCATTCAAGAAAGCACTTTTGACATCCATTTGATATAACTTGAAGTTTAGATGACTAGCTATAGCCAACAAGATCCTAATGGATTCCAATCTTGCTGCCGGTGCAAAGGTCTCTTCAAAGTCAATCCCTTCCACTTGTGTGTAACCTTGAGCAACAAGTCTTGATTTATTTCTGATAATGATTGCCATGTTCATCTAACTTGTTCTTAAAGATCTATTTAATTCCAATTACATTTACACCCTTTGGTCTAGGAACTAATTCCCACACATCATTCCGAACAAATTGATGAATTCCTTCATGCATAGAGTTTACCCAATCAACATCTTGAAGTGCCTCATCTACCTTTTTAGGTTCAAATTGGGATAGATAGCATGAGTGTGTAATTACACTTAAGGCTTTTGACCTTAATCTCATGTTATCATTCAGACTTCCCAATATGTTTTAGGAGGGATGATTAAGCCTTATTCTAGAGGAAGGACCTTTAACTAGAGATGTGGATGTACCTTTCTATTCTGAGGAAGGACTAAACTCATGTTGAACCCGTTGAGTCTCATGAATCAGAGTTGATGGTTCCGGACTTGATGGCACAGAAATTGCATCATTCAACACCATTAACTCCTCATGACTATGTTTTCCAACATAATCAACAGGAAGTGAGTCATTAACCTCCATAGGCTTATCTTGAACCGGCAAAGATTTTTTAATGTGCTTCTAGACATACTTCATCATTGATCACAACATTTGACGATTCCATGACTGTTTTGGTTCTCGGATTATACACTCTATATGCTCTACTAGTAGAGGAGTACCCTAGAAAATATCCCTTGTCACTCTTTGCATCAAATTTTTCTAAGTTCTCTCTATCACGTAGAATGTAACAATCACTACCAAATATCCTGAAATACTTAACAACCGGCTTTTTTCCTCTCCAGAGTTCATACGGAGTCTTCTTGGAATCAGTCCAAAATACACCCGGTTGAGTGTATGACAAGCGATGTTAATCGCTTCTCCCCATAAGGATTTGGGCAACTTTTTATTGTGTAGCATGACACATGCCATCTCCTGAACAACCCTATTTTTCCGTTCAACTATTCCATTTTGTTGAAGTGTCTTGGGTGAAGAGAACTCTTGATGTGTGTCTTGATCATTGTAGAAGGTAGCCAGCTTGGTATTCTCAAATTCTCTTCCATGGTCACTTCTGATCTTGGCTATCACAAGATCTTTTTCAACCTACAATTTCTTGCATAGATGTATCATCTTCTCAGGAGCCTCATCTTTATCTTTCAAAAGCACAACCCAAGTATATCTGGTAAAGTCATCCACAACCACTAGAATATATTTCTTTCCCCCTAAACTCTAAACTCGAGTAGGACCCATAAGATCAATGTGTAGTAACTCCAAAGGTCTTGAAGTTTGAACACTTGCTTCAGACAGATGTTTAGATTTTATCTGTTTACCTATCTGACATGGTCCACATATGCACTTATCTATCTTCTCAAACTTAGGTAAACCAACAACTGCATCACATTTTGAAATCTTTTCTAACTACTTATGGCTTGCATGCCCCAACCGTTGATGCCACAAATCAACTTGATCAATCTTTGCACTAAAGCATTTGTTGCTTATGCTTGGTGTCAATCCATAAAGGTTGTCCGCTGTCCTTACACCAACACACATACAATCACCTCCTCCATCAAGTATCTCACATTCATACTTAGTGAAGAGAACATTCAGTCCATTGTCACAAATCTGACCGATCTCTTGAGTAAATTTGCCTTGAGTCCATCAACATACCAAACATCTTCAGAGATCGGTAACCCTGGAATGTCCACAGTTCCAATGCCTTTGATCACAGATTTGCTTTCATCTCCAAAAGTGATCGTCCCAATCTTTCCTTCAAAGAGAGTCTTGAATAATCCTTTATTTCCTGTCATATGCCTGGAACAACCACTATCCAAATACCAAAGATAAGAATCACGTGCCTTTAAGGCGGTTAAGGCAGTATAACACAAATAATTATTATCACATATGATAAGACCAAGACGTCCAAGGAAAGATTTAACAAAAACAACAAGCGACAAATACACAAAGTAAGCAAGTTGATAAATAAGCAAAAAGATTTTCCAAGAATCCATAACAACAGGGGTCAAGGATCACCTCAGTGATCAAAAGATCAACAACAAGAGAGCAACCTGCTCCGATACCACTTGATAGTTTTTAGACCCCTTAACAACACAATTGGATTAACCTAGGTAATTAGTCAAGTTGTACTTAGTCAAATTTAACAAAAACTAGGTTATCACAATCAAACAATCATATCATGCATAGCAATGAAAGATAAATAACACAAAGATATGATCACCCAGGAAACTAAACCGGTAAAAATCTGGGGAGGATTTAACCTAGCTATCCTCAAGGTAAACTTGAATCCACTATCTTGAAAGAATTGAAGTTCATACAATAAGACTTACAAGCCCCCACGCTCGACTTCTTATTGCTACCCACCAGTAGAACTTACCGACACGACCACGTACAAACTTCGAATCCACGGACTCCTTCTTTCTTGGATTCACCACCGGATACAAGCACACCCACTTGTGTTTCTTTAAGCTTCAAATGGCAGCAATTAAGTTGATCATCAAGGTGTAGATAATATTTCCTCCTTGAAAACCCTAAGTTTGTGTAAAGGAAAACTTCTCTAGATCTCACAAGAGATTTACACAAACAGCAATATGAGCAACACTAAAACGTGGCTAGGGTTTGCCTTTTATACTTAGGACAAATTAGAAAACCCTAAACATTTTAAACAAACTAGGGCTGAGTTAGAAATCTGCTAAAAAACGCATTCTGCCCGAGATTCGATCGATCAAGCCTAAATTTCGATCGATCGAGCTGTGCCAAAATGCACAATGACTTCTGCATCAGCTCGATTCCAACTTTACATAAAAAATACAACTTTGAGCAAGACTAAACACTACTAACCATATTGTTTTGATCATGGTTTACCAACAATACACATTAGAGTTCTAAATACATAAAAACCTAAGTCTTTAGAACCTAGCAGATTGTATATCCACCCTTATACCATTCGGCCAAAATAAAGACAACCCACCCCCAATGTTATGTTGTGGAACCACAAAGATATTAGATTTCTGAATTTTTCTTCCTACTCACTACAAAACTACCTTATCAACCTTAGTCTCTATTAAAAAAACTAACTTGGGATCTTTGTTGCTGACTAAAGTAACTAGTTCATCCTCTATCTGTGGGTTTCCAAGCCCATGACAGTTCCAAATTAGGTAACTCATTGTGTTCGGTGGTGCTGGGAACCAACCACCACCTCAAAATTCTCCTTATCATGGGAGTAGGAAAAATCCATTCACTGCCTTTTATTCAAAGTGACTTCATCAAGATCCATTTCTGGGCGTCTATCCATGCTACTTGGCTGCTTGTCTACATCGGACTTTTGGCATTGACGGGCAATATTTTTCCAAGTTCTTAGAGGGGCAGACTTCACTACACGTTTATTAGTGCAATCCTCTAGTGGACCTAGCCGAAGCTTCAACCCACTAGAAGAACTATTACCTCCATCCCTCCCATCCTTCAACGACAGACCCACCACACCCCTTTAAATCCGAGAAGAATAGCACACACTATTTCCTTCATTTCCATCTCTATCACCCTAAACCCTACCCTTTGGACTGCCATCTCTACCTGTCTTAGGAGCCCCCTTTTCAGTCTTTCGCTGGTTCACTTTCATGGTAGAAGCTGCAACACCCTTTGATCCATGTTCAGAGGAAGCTGAAAAATTGTCATCAGTTTGTCCATTGTTACTACTTGATGGAGACTTGTATTTTCTGCCCCATGGAGCTTGGCTGCGACAGCTACCCGAAATCACTACAATAGACTTCCGTGATTGTCTAAACTGTTCATCCCGCATCCATTCACCTTTTTATCCTTTTTTTTCAAATTACCTTTCCCTCTCAGCCATACTATACACAATCCCTCTCTCCATGCAAAACCCGACCGCATCAATAGCAAAAGTTAGGTAAGCGTTTGTATCGAATACTAACCCAACCAATGTGTCTTCCCTCAGACCATAACTTACAGCATCGAGGAAGAGGTTTGGTTATGTCAACGGCAACTCAGACTCGCAAAAACTCTCCACCAGAACCATCATCCTCTGTGTCGGCCACCTGGATAACTGAACCAATCGTTTTACCAATGGCTTCACCGGTCTCATGATTCTAGCTCTTCTCGGGCACGTTGTGGATTTGCACCCAAAAAGTTACACGACCAAACTTTAAGAATGGGATAGACTCTATATCAGTAGCCTTTTTGAAAGCCAACAAACTCTTATCATATGACCATGGCTCATATTCTAGCACCCTCTCAAGGTCGAGAACATCTTCAAATTCAAACAACAGAATGCCTTCTTCGATATCTCGGATCTTAAGTTCACCAGCTAGTTTCCACAATGGCTTGAATGTGCAAGCCACCGCATCAACATTGAGGACACGCTTAGTGAAAAATTTACCAGCCAAACGGTGAATCACAACCTCATCCTGATGAGCCACCTCTGCCCCGCCCTCCTTTTCCCTCTGTTAAAGAAAACCGTGACCACAGCTCTTCTAGGCCAGCCATGGACGAACCAAAAACAGAGAAGAAACAACCGCCACAGCACAAGCAACAAGACCCCATCGTCCTATCAAACACTAGAGTTTGAAGGGAACAAGAAATCTAAACCAGGTTACGTATAAAATTCTACACGCATGGGAAGAGAGAACCCTAAGCCCTAGCCGTGGGAAGAGTCAACCCTAAACCCTGGCCGCGAGAGAAACCACTTTGTGACAAACTGGATAACTTTGTGAGAAACCACTTATTTTCGATGCAAGTATAAATGCAACTGTCTCAACTAACGTTTTCTCTTCTTTCTTCTATGACCATATTCCAAACAGCGAAGATCAGACTGACAGAAAAATAAAGCTCATTGAATGAAGGACTTCGCCAATCGAACACAAGTGTTATTTTCTTAAGCACGCTTTGAACTGCTCCCAACCATTTTGTGGAAAATGCAATTCCCTTGAATTAGCAGTAGAAGACGGTGAACTCAATTGCTTAACCAAGTCTTTGTTTTTTGCCTATAGTCAGAAGAGCAATAGTCATGTATAGTCCAATCTCTAAGATTTTCATATTAAATTAATTAATTTTATGAACAAATATATCCACATTTTTTAAAGTATATATATATCAATATGAAGTATCCATTCATATGATTTATATTCATTGCAGAGAATGTGGCATAATTTGCTTACACATACGGACAAAATATATACATATGAATATAAAAATGCTATGCAATTAGGATCCATCAAGAAACCCAGTACGGTAGGTGACAATTATATGAACCCTACTGCTTTCATGTAATCTCATTAAACCTTCACAAAGTTCAGATTCAACAGAATTTGAAGTAACTTCTAACATGGCCTGTTGTTGGGGACAAAATGGGCTTCTGTCCTCTTTGGGCAAATTAATTAGCCTTTTGCCCTTCTTCCCAAACTAAATAGGGAAATGCCCCTCTTTTGAAAATTGAGTTTCTCAAAATTGAGTTTAAAAAAAAAAAAATTCTAGAGCCCTATAGTGACGTTTTTAAAGACCTATAGTGACATTTTAAGAACTTATAGTGACGTTTTATAACTTGATATCCATGAAATCGAGTTATAGACAATAAAATTGCCTATATCTCGATTTCATGGATATCAAGTTACAAAACACCACTATAGGTCTTTATAAACGTCACTATAGGTCCTTAAAAACGTCACTATAGGGCTTAAATCGATTTTGAAAAACTCGATTTTCAAAAGAGGGGTATTTCCCTATTTAGTTTGGGAAGAAGGACAAAAGGCTAATTAATTTTCCCAAAAAGGGCAGAAGCCCATTTTGTCCCTGTTGTTGGATTATAATTGTCTTTAAGAGCAGGCACGCCAGGGATATTCTACAACAATTTGTTAATGCATTTGATTGTGTAAAGACAAATACATAATTATTCTTCATTTATTAGTGATTAAAATAAGTTTATATATATGTATATATAAACACCTTTTTAGCCTATGATTTTTCATTATAAATGCATCATGCAAGTTGCTTATGCGATTTTGTGTTCAAAATCTCTATAAAAAAAAAAAAAATAATAATAATAATAAAAAGTATTGTACACCTAATGTGCATGTAACGAGAAGACTATGTGCACCTAAAGAATAGTCCATACTCAAAGAGTTTTATTGATATCGTTCTTAAAAAAATAAAGTTTGGCGTTCTGTCAATGAGAAACGGTCTTGTACGTGGAAACACGAGAAAAATACTTAGTAAGAAAATTAGAGAATTGCTATTAAATTCCCTTGTCAATTGATGTTATTGGCATGACTATTAAACGCAACAGCTATTGAGGTTGGAGAAAGATCGCTATTCAGAATTGCTATTAAACGCAACAGCTTCGAAGGTTGTTTATTAGCATGATTCTCGTTGTCCAGCAGATCGCTATTCTGGGTTGAATGGTAGTAACTTTGCAGTCCCCTCTATTGAGTGATTGGCCAAAACTAAAGCAACATGATTGATGGCCAATGAAAATTGAAAAGTAATAGTGGAAAAGTGAAAGGTAAAATGGAGAGTATTTTATGTGAAGAGAAAAAGAAGCGTGAATATGCATAAGTATTGTTTTATCCCACTATTATGTGAAGAGGAGACATAATTATAGAAAGCAAAACAGAGGTGATCACGTGTGCTTGACCATTTTCCATTGGTTATTGGCTTATTGCCTACCACTTTTGCTTTATCCCACTATTGCCATGGCGACAATCTAAAGTCATTTTTTACGATAGAATTTGAGCGAATTATTGTTTTCAAGTCCAAAAAATTTAACTTCTAAAGTCTTTTTTTTTTTTTTTAAGATAAAATCTGAAGACATCAAAGATGATAAGGGCAAATTATTGTTTTTAAGGCCAAAAAGTTTGACTCCAAACTGGTTTGGAGTTATCTTGTTATAACTTATTATATGATGATTAAAAATATTATATTCATGTATAATTTTAGTTATATTACTTTTTAAATGAATGTTGTAACTTATTTAAATAATACAAATAGATGGTTTTATAAATCATCACGTAATTAATTGAAAAAGATATTTCCAAACCAGTTTGGAGTCAAAAAATGTTCTTTCATCATCATCCCCTATGACCAAGAGGAGAGAGGCTAACGATAATCCGTATTGCATTTTTAAAATGTTACGTTTTTTAAAGGGAAAAAGAAGTTTATAAGGTAATAAAAAAAAACTATGAAAAAGTTTACTTCTTAACTAGTTTGAAAGAATATTCCACAACCGACTATGTGTCAATTTATATCATTATCCATGTATATTATTTAAATAACTCACATAACTCACATAACTCACATGACTTATTTAAATAACTACACATGGACTGTCTTTTCAACCATCACATAGAGGTTGGAGAAAGATTCCTCCAAACTAGTTCAAAAATAAACATTTTCCATAAAAGAATAAAGCATACAATTAAGTGGATTAAAATCTTTTTGCTTTACTTTGAAATGTTAAAAAAAAAAAGTTACATTGGATTATTTTTTTATTTTTTATTTTTAAGTAAAAGATAGAAAACATTTGATAGTGTACATGATGTAACATTCTAAGACCACATTGGGACATTCCACTAATAAATAAGGGTCGATAATAGATCAAATAAAATAAGTGTTAAAAATCGATGGTAAGTGATTTTAAAGGTCATGTAACATTATATATGTGCACCTAATTTCAATAATGATCTAATGTAAAAGTCACAATTTACACCTTCCTATACCATTCCAATTTTTATAAATTAAAAAACCAATATTAATACACACCGTCATATTCTTATTAAATCATATTCAATGAGTAATTATCAAATATTAAAAACAAAAACAAAGTGGATTCTAGTTAACTCAATTGATAAAGTTTTTAATGGTTGAATAAGAGATCTAGAGTTCAATCTATCCCTAGATCAAAAATTTATTGGTATCTTAGTCTGATGATAAAGTGTTATTATTAAAAGCGGTTGAAACTCTCTACAAAATTAAAAACAGAATTAAAAAAAAAAATTTAAATTGTTGTGCCCTCTTAAAAGAAGCGTCGGACCATAAAAGTTCTATACACTAACCAATACTTGGATGGATCCAGCTTCTATCTAGTGGCTAGTGCCACTGGGCACATTGGATTATGAACATGTGTCCAAGACTGGACACGCGTCGTATCTCGACGGGTCTAGTGGCCAGTGGCCACTAGACAGAAGCTAAACCCTACTTGGATAAGCCATTGGAGCCGCCACCCTTGACTGAGAAATCTTCATATTGCTTTAACCCAATACCGTTGAAACAACCGTTTTAGTGTTAGTTTGGACTGCACTGAAAACGTTTTTCAGCGCATTTGCATCTCTGTTAGTGGGTACTATGCAATGTTTACGGGACTCACAAGTACGGAATTTAGCAAAATTTTCATTAAAACTGGGTCCCACGGCATTGTTTACACATTTAAAAATTATTTTGCTACAATGTTTTCTGTTTTCATTTTTCAAAGAATAAGCGGTATCCAAATAGATTCTTAATCTTAGATTTCAATCCTCTTCCCTTGCTTCAAGCCTTGTATGTGGCCATCAATGTAGAGGAAGTGGGGATTATGTGGGAATAGGGGATTGCTTGAGAACCGCAACAAGTAAGGGGGGTTGGGTTTGTTTGTTTCTTGTATTAGATTTTTTTAAAGTAGCAATAAAAATAACTTAACTCGTTATTTTCATACATCTCTTTAATTAAGAAAGTTTAAAAACATCTATCTTTTATATCACAATTTTTTACACAAATTTGATACAGTCGAATGTGAGTGATGGTGAAAAAAATTAATGGATCATTATGAAAGTGATCATTGTCTATCACTCATAATTGACCACTTCAATAAGTTATGGCAAATAGAATGGTCCTAAACAAACTATCTTTAATTAGGAAGTATATTGGTTTAATACATGTACGCCAATTAAATTTTTTTTTTTTTGGGGTAGAAACAGAGACTTTATTTACTAATAAACATTGTTCATACAACAACAACTAAAGCCGGCCGTCGAGCACACAGTCTATTACTCCCTAGGCCGAGCATGTCCCTTATATAACATGGATACACAAAAGTAGGGCAGGTGTCATATATAGTCGAAACTTGTTGTTGGTGGTTTTCTCATTTCACGATTCCATCAGCGCATTCATTTGCTTCACGGTAGATGTGGTGCACCCGAACCTCCCAAGCCTATGCCGTTAGGCTCTTGCAATCACATAATAAAGGAAAAACATTAGGAGGAAAGTAGAATTCTTATTAGTTAACCAGGCTAACACTATCATAGAATCGACTTCAAGGTGGATAGATTTAAATCCTAAATCCCAAGCCAACTAAAGTCCTTGACGAACTACTCCTAGTTCTGCGACATTGTTTGACATAATGCTCATATTTAAAGAAAAGCTCAATATCCATTTCCCAGAATTATCTCATAAAAGGCCTCCCCCCCCTGCCCTTCCTGGATTACCTAATGACCTACCATCCGTAATGAGCTTAACAAATGGATTAGCTGGAGCAGTCCATATAACAAGTTGATATACTTTACGTTGGACGGGTTTATCGGGGCTAACCAAATAATAAAATTAAATAGTTGCCTGGACCATTTTATAAATAAGTCTATTCTGGGAACTCGATTAATTATGGAATATATGCTCATTGCGGGCTAGCCATAGATGCCTACATAAAAATGAGAAATATATTTTCCAGGGAAGTTTCAGGTTCAAGATAAAAATGGGAAACATGGTCTTCAACCATGTTTGTAATGGTAATTGGAAAAATATAAGGGACAGGATACTTGGTGAATGACACTAGACCTCCTTAGCCTATGGGTAATATCTTAAGATGTGTATTGTTGTTTCAAGAGAATTACATCGAGAACATCGGTCACTTATGTGTGGTCGAGAGAAAGAAAGATACTGCCTTGTAGGAACCCTATTCTGCATGGCTTTCCAAATGAAGAATTGAATCTTTTTTGGGCATAAAAGCTTCCATATCCAGTTCCACAGAGTTTTGTCCTTGGACACTCTCTTTGTTTGGAAAAGATATTTCGAGGCTAACTTGATCGTACAAATACCATTATTATGGGACCACACAAAAGCATCAAGAATGCTAGTGACTCGTGTCACAGGTATACCATGAAGGAGTTGCTCTATATGTTTTGGGAGAGGTACTTGTAGAAATTCGAACATCCAATTATCATTGTTGCGCAGAGATGTAACTAGACGTTGTTCTTCATTCGGCTAAAATGGCCCAAAGAATGCGACTTTGGAGGGTGCCCCCAAGAAGCCAATTATCCCGCCAAACACGAATGGTCTGTCCATTACCTACAAACCATTGCATCCCACTTCAGAGCCATTGCATGCCTTCATGCAGGGCAGTCCAAATATGTGAGCTTCAGGGATCGCAAACGCTGTCAAAAAAATTTGTGGTTGGGAAATATTTGGCTTTTAAAACTTGTGCCCATAGCATATGAGGATTTTTTTTGAAGACGCCAAGCTTGGTTCATAAGAATTGCCACATTCATATGACAAGTTGTTCGTAGCCCCAACCCCTCTACTTCCTTAGGTGTCGTAATATCTTCCCAACTCACCATGTGACATTTTCACCGCTAATTCGTATCTCCCCATAAGAACCTACAGTTGAGTCTATCAAAAGTTCGACTCACTTTCTAAGGGAGCAGTGTTATTCTCATGGCATAAAGAGGTACTAAAGCCACCGATGATTTAATTGATGTGGCCCTACCAGCCATGGTGAGGTACTTTGCCTACCATCTTGCAATTCGCTTCTAGATATTATCTACTAAAAATTGGTATGCAGTGGTTGTATGTCTTATTGTAAATATAGGGGTCATTAGATAAGTATCGATTTGCGTCGTAGTAGGTATATCAAAGATGCCAGAAAGAAGGGTTTTCGTTCTCCGAAGGGTTGTGGGTGAAAACCAAATATGAGATTTATGGGTGTTGACAATTTGGCCTGTGGCATTGTAGAATTTCTGAAACAGACACCGAAGGTTCTGACAATCATTTATTTTAGCTTGGTGAACAAGAAAATATTGTTGGCGAAAAATAAATGTGATATACAAATTTGCCCCAAAATCCTATAGGGTGGACTTTCCTATCTTGAACCACCTCTTCCAAAAGCCTAAAGGCGCTCCAAACATAGAATAAAGATATATGGGGATAACGGGTCCCCTTGACGCACTCCCTTACTTGGTCTCACTTCCGGCAAAGGCATGCCATTCCATTGAATATGGTATCTCGTTGATGTTATCAAGTTTGTTAGGACATATGTGAATCATGTTAGGAAAATATATCAATATAGAATTGGCTAATCCTTTGACAAAACTCACTTTACTTGTAATTTGGTAGATCTACGATGTGTTTAATATTTCAAGGAACAAGGTTTCAAGTTCAAGTGTTAAAGCCATGCAAGTTTGTCCAAAAATCAAGTGAAGAAGTGCTGGATTTTAAAGCTCGACAGCTAGTATCTATCTAGGTTTAAAAGGCTATTTCAACCCAATGCTCAACAAATTGCTTTCGATAGATAGGGTATCTGTCGAGATTCATGAAATTCAATTTTTTAGAGCTAATGTCACTCCAATCCGTGAATAGATATTTGGGCTTTCTTTTCTCATAACCCTAAACATATATAAGAATTTTTTTAAGGGCCGTCACAACTGATACAACTCAATGCAAAAGTTTTTCATAAGTATATTGTGAACTACATATGCCCTAATTCATCTTTCTGTTCAAGAAGTTGCTGTGTTTGTACACCGTAGAGTTTTGTAACCAAGGAGTTTTGTGATTTTCATCATGTTGATGAACTGAAGAACTTTGCAGCCAAAATCTTTCTCAAGTTAGTGAGTAAGCCGCGTACTAGGATCCGCGCATCGAATTGGTTAGTCACGAACCGGGAGCCGTACATTAAAAGAAGAGATTGTCACTATAGAACAAGTCCAATTGCGTATTGAGGTAAGGTTTCAACTGTAGGTTGGTATAAGGTACTAGGATTCCTTTACTTGCAACCGTTTGTTGTGATAATAGTGAATTCTCGAGAGTGGTGACCTTAAAATCACCCTATCGGGTTTTTGCTGTGTAAGTTTTCCCATTTGTAAATAAATTACCGTGTCAATTTATTTTCTACTGTATTTTAACTTAGTAGGTGATTTGTTTGTACTACCACGCTTATTGCATGCTAATTAAATTAATTAATTAACTTGGCTAATTAATTGGTTAATTCATCACAAGTGGTCAATACATTCTTGGCCTATCAAGTGGTATCAGAGCAAGCACACTCTGATTAGGGTTAATCTTTGCTATATGATCCATTGAAAGGACAATCTCTTATTATACCTCCTTTATTTGATGACACTAACTATGCATACTGAAAAGTACGCATGAGAGCTTTCTTGCGGTCATTAGATGAAAAGGTGTGGCAAGTTGTGGAGATAGGCTGGACCAAGCCAAAGGAAGCGCCAACCGATTGGGATGATGCTAAGATCAAGGTGGCAAACTTCAATAGCAGGGCATTGAATGCTTTATTCAATGCGGTCACAAATGAGGAATTCAAGAAGATATCCTCTACTAAAACTACAAAGGAAGCATGGACCATCCTCTAGACAACCTATGAAGGAACCAAGGCTATCAAGGATTCAAAACTTCAAAGACTTACCATGAGCTTTGAAGAGATTAAGATGGAGAAGGATGAGTCATTTGATGAGTACTATGCCAAGCTCATGGACATAGTGAACTCAGCCTTTAATCTTGGGGAAACCATTCCCGAAGCCAAGATTATTAGAAAAGTGCTTAGATCTCTACCCGAGAGATTTCATGTCAAGATCACCGTGATTGAGGAATCGAAGGATATTGACAAAATTCCTTTGACAGAGTTGGTTGGCAATCTGCAGATCTATGAGTTGGGTTTGACAAGGATAGAGAAATCTAGTAAGAGAAAGAGCATGGCACTCAAGGCCAAGAGTGGTGACACAAATGAGTCTTCAGATGATGAAGATTCTAAGATGAAATCCTATATCACTCAGCAATTCAAAAATTTTATGAAGAATGCCAATGCTAAAGGATTTGACAAAGACCGCAAGTAGTCTAGCTCGTCTCGGTTCAAGAACCAGGACAAAGGGAAGAAGGATGCTAGAGATGGCGGTTAGTACACTATTCCCTCGGGACCAAAATGCTTTGGGTGTCAAGGCTTCTTTCACATGAAACAAGAGTGCCCTACGTATCTTAAGATCGTTGGGAAGAGCAAGGCACTTGCTACTACGTTAAGCGACACCGAGCCTAAAGATGATTCTGACAATGAGGATGATGGAATCTTAAATGCCTTCACCGCCATTGTAAATCCTACTAAGGGGATTATTGAAGATGTTGATGATGAAGAGGACTTGGTGGACTCTAAGTTCAAGAAAATGGACGATCAAGATGATATCCATACAACTTATGAAAAGTTGTATAAGGTTTCTAAGAAGCATGAGAAACTATATAGGCTGGCCACCAAGAAGCTGAGTGATTTGGAACTTGATCGAGAAGAGCTTTCCACGAAGTTTAATGAAGTCAATCAGACCATTGAAGCACTAAGATTTGAGAATAATTTCTTGGCTAAAAATACCAAGAAGCTTGAGGCAGAATTGTTCCAAGTCGATGCTCATTTGGAAAGTACTTCAACTGCAAAGCTTGATGAGATGCTTAGTCTTCAGAAATTTCCTTCCGATCGAACCGGTTTAGGGTATGATTTCTCTTCTCCTAGTATTGCTTTTGCTAGTACTATTGTTTTTGTTTCTCCTACTAATAATGTTAATTTGAGAACAATGATGTGAAAAATGTGTTACCTAGTGAGCACATAGACAAGGGTAAATCTATCTTAAGAGCACCCCCTAAGCTTGATAAGAAAGAGATTAAGAACCCTAGGGCTAAGAAAGGAAACTCTCAAAAGCCTAAACAAAAGAAGCAGCATCTATGTCATCACTATGGAGCAGCTAGACATACTCAACCTAATTGCTATAAATGGTTAGCCACTCAACAGAGCAACAGTATGATCTCATTGGGAAACCATAATCAACTTCCACCCTCCTTTGCTCCTCTTGGAGATCTACTCAAATCCCTCATGTTCCTTTTGAACTTGAACAATTTCTATTCTTCCCCCTCACCGCCGGATCAAGGGTTTGCGAAACGGAAAGGTTCTTCCAAGGTGTAGAAGGAAAAAGGCTCCAAGTGATTTAGACACTTTTTCTCCCCCTCCCCTTCTTGTTTTTGATATTACATTACTTGTGTGTATTACTTTCTTGTTTTGAGTTAGTCTAATTTAATGCATTACTTTGTCTAACATGTTTTTGTTTGTTTATTTTTCAGTTTTTCATTATTTTGTTTTTCATTAAAAAAAATTGAAAAATCAGAAAAATATAAAAACAGTGTGTATTTGTGTACATTGGTACTTGTGTACTTTGGATGGCCATTGAAACAAAATTTTCTAAATTTTGTATCTTTTGTAACTTAGATGAGCATCTCTATGCACAACTAAACAAGTGAGCTTTGTGGCTCGTGTTTGTGATGAGTAAGATTAAGTAATCTCTTGTACTTAACAATCGTATCACTCTTTTTGATGGGAAGGACTAGAAAATCCTAAGATAAAGCATAAATAACCATCTCACCACTGTTGCCTGCCAATCATGAAATGACATCTGTATGCTTCGGCATAGCAAAAGTGCAATGTCAAAAGCTTAACATCATTGGGTATCTCTTTTCTCTCTCTTATATGCCCATGCATGATATGCTTATTAAAAGAAAAATATGCAAAGAAAATTTAAAGCAAAAATATTAAAATGCTTTATATATGATTACAAGCGTGTCTTCTAGGAGATGTGGAAGTTATAGGATGTATCTCGAAGGTGATAGTCTCCATCAAACAGTTATGATTGTGTGTGAGTTAAAGTGATTTTCTCATATCTCAAATTGTCATAACATGTAGACACTTATGAAAACTTGCGATGTTTTTCACACACAACACGCAATATTCTTTGCTACTCTTGATACATGTGCAAGTACATTGTGATTTGGCCATCACAAGGAATACATGTGTTAATGTATGCTCACTAAACTGTTTTAACTTGTTTTTAAAATATAAAATTGGTTAAACTTGTTTAGTGTGTATGTGTTTTGGATCTATGTGCTTGACATTTTTCTTGTTGAAAGATGATTTTGAGAGCTTAAATGTTGTTTGGATCCTTAGTTGTGTAGCATGCTTGATTGCATTCATATCTATGTTTTTCTCTTCTTGAAAAACTGTTTTTATGCAATCTCGACAACTATTCGACACCTCTCGATAGCTAGGCTATCTATCGAGCCATTTCAACTTCTTTTTATTGCATTCTCGATAGCATCTCAACAACTACTCAACCATCGAGGAACTTTCTGGATGCTCAACAGATCCTCGATAGCTGCTCGATAGTTAATTCTCGCGTTTTATATCTCAACACCTCTCGATCCATCGAGCTTTATGATTTTCTATATATATGCTTCAACACGATTTTCTCTCATTTCTCTCGAATCTCTCTCAACAGAAAATCACATCTCTCTCTCCCAAACACTTCTCTATCACTCTCTTCATCTTCCCCACTCATTCTTCGGTCTTATCCTTGCATTTTTACTCTGGTATGATCTTCTTTCTATCTTTTTATCATACATTTCATGCATTCTGACCTAACTTTTGGGGTTTTTGAAAATTTTTGGGGTTTTTCAAAATTGATGAAGTTTATGTGAAATTTTTGTGATGGTTTTTGTTTAAATGATCAAAAATGTTCATGCATTGCATCACATCTGCATTATAACAATGTTTCATACATTTTAGATGTGTGTTTACTTTGTTGTAATGATGTGTGCTAGTAGGTTTGGATTGGGCTAAGCCCATGATGTTTTTAAGTTTGCACGTCATATGTTCATGCATTTTTCATGCATACGTATCTTCATTTATCTTTATGTTGATATTGATCTGTGTTGGTACTTTTTTGCATGTTTCTTTCTCACTCTCTCTTTCTTTCGGTTAGTTGCTCTATGGCACCTAAACGAAAATCCACTCTGTCCTAGAACCCTCTTCGTTTTGGGGCATCTTCTTCTTCCCTCGCTAATTCTACTCCTTCTTTTGTTCGGTTCCGTGATGATAAAGCCCGAAAGGACTTTTCGAAGAACTTCTCTCGATGAGGCATTCATTCGAAACGCCAAGTCATTCTATCGAACTTTTCCGATCTTCGACCTTCCCACTATCATCTACAATCGGGGTTGGGAGTCACCGTGTGGCATCCCGATCACTTGTCCCTCCGTGATCATACAAGAGTTTTACTCGAATATGCACAGATTCGATACTTGATGACCTCGGTTTGTCACTCACGTTCGAGGTATGTGCATTGTAGTTACTTCGAATCTTATATCAGAGGTACTACATGTTCCTAAGGTAGCGTATCCTGACTACCCTGGTTGTGATCATCCGAGGACTATGTCCAAATAAGAACTCTCGTCTCTATTTTGTGAGACACCTTCTTCTTGGGGTGACCATCAAAACACCCCTTGCTCAAGCTTTGCAAAAGGTCCGAGATTCCTTAGCATGGTGATGACATTCATTCTTCATCCATTGTCTCACTATAACTCTATCACAGAGCCTCGTGCTCGATTTTTGTTATCCCTCTTAGAGGACATTTCTATTGACTTCCCTTCTCACTTCATTCTATCCCTCATAGATGTCTATAGGGATATGGCGACCCGTGATAAGCTCATTTTTCCTTCGGCTATCACGCGGATCCTTCGCCATTTTTCTGTCTCCTATCCAAAGTCTACACACTTTTTTGTTATGTGTGCTGTAGACACTGCTACCGTTCGACGAAGCGAGGCCCAACATCGACCGAGGCGGCCAAGAACAGAGACAACAACTCCTCCAATTTCTTCCGCTCCTTCCACCTCGGCTTCTTCGTCTTCTGCGGGTGGAGTGACTCTCGAGGCCATCATGGCACGGCTTGTGCGCATGGATGCTCGCCTTGACACACTCAATGATGAGTTGTGTCAGGTGAACACGAGTGTTGGTCGTATTGCACGACGATAGACTGCCATGGGTGGTTTCACTACTTATACTTCTCCATCTCCACCGGCTTCGGAGGATGAGAGTGATGATGGCTCCGACAGTGATGATGCTGATGAGGACGATGGTGCTAGCTTGCCTAGTGATGATGAGATGTCTACTTGATTTACCTACCCTCTGTCACTCGTGACAAAAAGGGGGGAGTAGTTTTGATATGAGAGTAGTCATATAAATAGGGGGAGAGTTAGCATAGGAGATTTTTGTTAAGGGGAGTGTCTATATTTTTTGAGGGATGTAGTGAGGACTTATGTATTTTTTTTTTTCCTTCTTTTAGAGATACGTTGTTCTTACATTATGATAGCAAACCATGTACTTATGATGTTTTATATATATATATGATGAGGTTGTTATTATAGTTCTTTCACCTATCTTTACATGTGTTGTTTCTTTCCTCTCTTTATGCACACGCCTCTTATTATAGTTCTTCACCTATCTTTACATGTGTTGTTTCATTTATCTCTTAATGCACACGCCTCTTATATATTGTATGCAATCTTTTATTTCTATTTCACACTATGATGCCGTGATGAGTTTCGTTTAAAATGTTTCAGAAATGCAGGTTGTCCAAGTCTTCTTGCCATAAACTCTCTTCTTGCAAAGTTTTTCAAGAGTTTGTGTTAGGATAGATTTTATTATATTCAACAAGTGAGTACAAGTTGAGTGATTTATTACTTCTCTCATATGTTCATTTGTTTGTTGTGATTTTGTCACCGGATTACCAAAGGGGGAATTGTTAGGACATATGTGAATCATGTTAAGAACATATGTCAATATAGAATTGGCTAATCCTTTGACAAAACGCACTTTACTTGTAATTTGGTAGATCTAGGATGTGTTTAATACTTCAAGGAATAAGGTTTCAAGTTCAAGTGTTAAAGCCATACAAGTCTGTCCAAGAATCAAGTGAAAAAATGCTGGATTTTAAAGCTCGACAACTAATATCTATCGAGGTTTAAAAAGTTGTTTGAGCCCAATGCTCGACAACCGCTCAATAGATAGGGTATCTGTCGAGATTTATGAAATTCAGTTTTTCAAAGCTGATTTCACTTCAATCCGTGAATAGATGTTTGAGCTTTCTGTTCTCACAACCCTAAACATATATAAAGATTGTTTTAAGGGCCGTCACAAATGATGCAACTCAATGCAAAAGTTTTTTACAAGCATATTGTGAACTGGAGACATATGCCCTAGTTCATCTCTCTTCAAGAAGTCATTATGTTTGTACACCGTAGGGTTTTGTAACTAGGGAGCTTTGTGATCTTCATTGTGTTGATGAACTAAAAAACTTTGTAGCCAACATCTTTCTCAAGTTGGTGAGTAAACTGCGTACTAGGATCCGCGCATCGAATTGGTTAGTCACGTCTTGGGAGCCGTGCATTAAAAGGAGAGATTGTCACTACAGAACAAGTCCAATTGGGTATTGGGGTAAGGGTTCAACGGTAGGTTGGTATAAGGTACTAGGATTTCTTTACTTATAACCGCTTGTTGTGATAATAGTGAATTCTTGGGAGTGATGACCTTAAAATCACCTGATGGGGCTTTTGCCGTGTAGGTTTTCCCCATTCGTAAACAAATCACCATATCAATTTATTTTCCGTTGCATTTTAACTTCGTTGGTGATTTGTTTGTGCTACCACCCTTATTGCATGCTAATTGAATTAATTAATTAACTTGGCTAATTAATTGGTTAATTCATCACAAGAGGTCAATACATTCTTGGCCTATCAATGTTCATGATTAATTTAATCAAACCCGATGGAACTTGAAAAAATCGAGAGACTCCTGGATAAAAGACCACTTTAACTTATCATACGCTTTCTCAAGATCTAATTTGAGTGCTACGTACCCAACTTATCCTCTTTTACGCACCAGTGTTCGCATAATTTCCTGGGCTAGAATAATATTGTCACTAGTGCGGTGGCCTGGCACAAATCCTGCTTGGCACGGATTAATAACCGTAGCAATAAATGGTTTTAGACGTTGTAGGATAATACGAGAGACTACTTAATAGAGAGACTTGCATAAACTAATCGGTCGAAATTGAGTGATCATTTACGGAGAAGCCACTTTTGGTATCAAAACAAGGTTGGTAACACCCCAATCTAGCGGGATAACTTGATTCTCGAAAATCTCTTGAATAACCTAAATTGGACTGATAATGTGCCAATTCTTTTGAAAGAAAATGGCATGGTAACCATCCAGCCGAAGTGCCCTCAACAGAGGGAGAGATAGGACATTCCTAGTGATTTCTTCAGGTTGAGGGATACTTAAGAGCAAGTGGTCTTTGTAAGGTTGAATTTATTCAACCATCTAATTGGCTTTATTCCGTGCCAAATTTGCTTGTAATTCAGCATTTAGTAACCCCGTATTTAGGTGGGTTTGTTGTAAGGGTAGTGAGTGAGATAGAGTGAAGATTGCTCAAGAGTGTGCAAGAAAACAGAGAGTCGCGGCCGGGACTCGCGGGTGGACTCGCGGCTTCAACCCGCCGAGAATCTGCACACGTGCCAAGCATGCTTTGGAAGATGAACAGTCATGCTAGCTGGAGCACTACAGGACAAAACAGGACAATCGCCCATACGGTTATCTCGCTGATCGGAACTCGCGACTTAGTCAAGCCGCGAGGTCAAGCCGCGAGCCACCCCTGTTTTGTAAAACCTGATATTTCACATTCCTCTCCCACTCCAATATAAATACCCCTTTTACCCACGATTGAGAGAGCTTCCAGAGAGAATTTTGAGAGAGAAACCCTAAAGAAAAACTAGATTGTTTCACACACAATCCCTACCTTAGAGTCTCTTCATATTCCTCAACTCTCTTCCTCTCCATTGTCAAATCCTTGAGAGGTATTTTACCAAACCTGGTTCTCACCATCATCATCACCACAGTGAGAGACAGTCGTTTGGAGTTAAAAGCGATTAGGAAGGAGCCAATCTACATTGGTTGATGCTATGGTATAGTAGCGGAATCCGGGAAGCTAGAAAAGAAAAAGGTTTGGCGCAACCTCGTTGGAGCAAGAAGCTTGGAGGGCTTAGGTGCCTTTGGGTAGATTAGGCTTGGAGGGTCTATTGCTGTCCTTGTATCCCAACTATATTTTCTAGTGGATTGATTACCGCTTGGAGGGCGGCGGAGAGGTTTTTCGCCGAGGTCTTCGGTTTCCTCTTCGATAACACATCGCGTGTTGTCTTTGTGTTTGCATCTTCCTTCCTCTATCTCTGCCTTTATATTATCTCTGCTTGTGATTTTATTATGTTATGGCTTAGATAGTTTTTATTCTATTTCACATTATAGCATATGTTAAGTTTCCGCACATTTGTTGTTTGACATATTGCTTGTGTTGATTAAGTTTTTTTGGGGGTCTAAACGTTCAAAAGTGTTTTATACACGTTTTTGAACTTTCAATTGGTATCAGAGCGGGTACACTTGTTGAGGTTTTATTACCTAAGTGTGATCCTAGACCCCTGTGTTGTGTTTGTTGTTTTGGGTTATACCATGCTGAATTGTAGCTCAAGTGTTTGTGAAAATGACTCTATGCATATGTCGGAAAGGTGTCTTGCTGATGGTGTTTTAGAGTCATTAAAAACTAAGAAACATGCTAGAATTTTTGTTCACATGCTTTGAAATATCTTGAAAGTCGAATAATGTCTTACACAAGAGCCTATCTCGAATCTAAATCATTGATTAAGAAATATAAAAGAAAGAATAGAATGTTGTGTGAGATGATTGAGAATCAAAATGAAAACTGATGTTGAGTGTGTGTTTGAAGGTCAAGAATGTCTGTCACATGTGAACCTATTTGTGCATACCTCATTAAAGGTGTTTAATGCGTGTCTACGTGGTATCTTGACAAAGGGGTGTTCTCGCCATATGACAGGGGATAAGATACTTGTTTAAGACACTTAAAGAAAAGGTTGGCGATTATGTGACCTTCGGCGATGGAAGCCATGCCCAAGTCCTAGGCAAAGGAACCATTGAGATACCCGGTTTGCCTCTCACTGAAAGATGTCTTTGTACATAAAAGGGCTGAAGGCGAATTTACGAGCATCACTCAAATTTGTGATGACGATTTTCTGGTACAATTCTCTAAGAAGGGGTGTTTGATCATCAATGAAGAGGGAATTCGGTGTTGGAAGGAAGTCGGACTACGGATAACTCTGTTATGGAATAGTTCCCACGGCGCCCATATCGTGTAGAAGTGCTCGTGTGGATATGTTGGAGCTGTGGCATCACAGATTTGGACATGCCAACTTCAAACAAGTAGCAAAAGTCTCCAAACTTGAAGCAATCGAGGACTTCCTAAGTTTGGAAAAGTGAAAAAGAGCGTTTGTGGTGCATGTCAAATTGGGAAGCAAACTAAGGCAAGTCATCACAAGGTGAATGTGATAGCTACCTCTCGGTGCTTAGAGTTACTTCATGTTGATCTAATGGGGCCAACCAGAACCGAAAGCCTAGGGGAAAGAGATATATCATGGTCATTGTGGACGACTACTCAAGATACACTTGGGTTGAATTCCTTAGAGAAAAATCGAAGCTTGTGAGAGGTTGGAGATTCTGTGCAAGAAACTTCAAAATGAAAAAGGGATTCCGATAGTGAAAATTAGAAGTGATCATGGGAGGGAATTTGAGAATGCAAGATTCGAGTCCTTCTATGAGAAGAATGGAATTAACAGAGAGTTTTCAGCTCCCAAAACTCCACAACAAAATGGAATGGTAGAAAGAAAAAATCGTGTGATTCAGGAGATGGCTAGAGTCATGTTACTTAACAAGGAAATACCTCAAAAATTTTGGGGAGAAGTCACAACACCTCGTGTCACATTGGCAATAGGATTTTCTTTCGAATTGGTACACGTAAGACTGCATATGAGATATGGAATGGGAAGAAGCCTAAAGTGAAGTATTTCCGGGTATTTGGAAGCAAATGCTATATCTTAAATGATCGAGAGAATCTTGGGAAGTTTGATGCAAGAAGTGATGAAGGTATTTTTCTTGGCTACTCTACTACAAGTCGAGCGTATAGAGTGTTTAACAAGAGAACAAAGATCGTGATGGAGTCCATAAATGTCAAAATTGATGATGCCTTACCTAAGGTAGAAATGATTGATGATGAAGAAGGGCCGAGCACCAAAGAGCCGGATGTTGAGGTAGAAGCTTTGGATATAGAAGGTGAAGAAACTATACCGGAAATAGAATCAACTCCCATCAACCCAAGAAAGGAAACGAGATTGATGCCTAGAACTTCAAGTCCTCTTACTCCTCCGTAAGTTCATCCTCCTATATCTCGTAGTGATGAAGTTTCCACTTCAAAAAGGCCATCTTCGAGAATTATCAAGAATCATCCTAAAAGCAATATCATAGGGTCTCTTGATGACGGTCTTCGCCTCGGAAAGGAAATATTCTGCTAGCCAATCATGTAACATATCACCATTACCTTGCTCGATTTGAACCAAAAAGGGTTGAAGAGGCTCTTCAAGATGAGAATTGGGTTGAGTCAATGCATGAAGAGCTGAATCGGTTTGTGAGGAATGATGTGTGGGAACTTGCTCCACGTCCCGAGAACGTTCATGTTATAGGCACAAAGTGGATTTTTAAGAACAAAACTGATGAAGATGGAGAGATAATTCAAACAA
Source organism: Quercus dentata (assembly GCA_028216015.1). Classification (NCBI taxonomy): domain Eukaryota; kingdom Viridiplantae; phylum Streptophyta; class Magnoliopsida; order Fagales; family Fagaceae; genus Quercus; species Quercus dentata. Next base: position 73,702,635 of record CP116445.1, read on the forward strand.
GTCTCGGTTAGTGGCTCAAGGATACACACAAGTAGAAGGAGTGGATTTTGATGAATCATTTGCTCCGGTGGCTAGACTCGAATCCATTCGAATCCTCATGTCCATTGCGTGCACATTGAATTTTAAACTTTATCAAATGGATGTTAAGTGCGCTTTTCTGACGGATATCTTAATGAAGAAGTTTTTGTTGAGCAACCGAAAGGATTTGAGGATCCTCATTTTCCGTGATCATGTATTAAGATTGAAGAAAGCACTTTATGGTTTAAAACAAGCGCCTAGAGCCTGGTACGATCGTCTTACACATTATCTTCTGGATAGAGGCTTCAAGAGAGGTTACGCCGATCGAACTCTGTTTGTCAAAAATGATGAAGACTATCTCCTTGTGGCACAAGTCTATGTTGATGACATAGTGTTTGGGGCAACTATCGAAGATCGTGCTATCAATTTTCTGAGGAGATGAAGAAGGAGTTTGAAATGAGCATGGTGGGGAGCTCACGTTCTTCTTGGGTCTTCAAGTTAAACAACGAAGGAGGGTATATTTGTATCTCAAGAGAAGTATGCCGAAATATTGTCAAGAAGTTTGGACTAGATTCCAAAAACATGCCTCCACCCCTATGAGCTCTTCCACTAAACTGAATGTGGATTCGTCGGGAGTTGAAGTAAGTCCTACATTGTATAGGAGCATCATAGGAAGTTTGCTCTACCTTACAAACAAGAGACCGGACATTGCTTTCGGTGTGGGCGTTTGTGCCAGTACCAAGCTAATCCGAAGGAATCTCATCCGATCGCCGCTAAGCGAATCATTCGATATGTGAATGGTACTGCAAACCATGGTCCGTGGTATTCAAAAGACTCAAATGCTTGTCTTGCTGGATATTCGATCTTGGCCGATCAATGGCAGTGTAGACGATCGGAAAAGCACTTCAGCGGCTGTTTTTATCTTGGTAACAATCTTGTTTCGTGGATGAGCAAGAAGCGAATCCAATTCGATGTCTTTATCTACTGTAGAGAAGCGAGAATACATTGCTGCTGGGAAGTTGCTGCACTCAGCTTCTTTGGATGAAGAAATTACTTCATGACTATGGAATTCCTCAAGAAACGATGTGTGTTTTCTCGTGACAACACCAAAGTGCCATCAATCTTTCCAAGAATCTGTTCAAAGATTCAAAATCCAAACACATAGAGATACGTTACCATTTCATTCGGGATTTGGTAGAGGAAAAAGTTGTATGTCTTGAGTTCATACACACCGACAATCAAAAGGCGGATATCTTCACCAAGCCTCTCGATGGTCCACGATTTGAATCACTCCGTAAGACCATTGGTGTTGGTACAATTCCTTGACTCTCTTATGTGTTGTGTGCTTCACTTATTCATAATATGTTAAATCTGTTTGTGTTGGGGCACACACCTTTTTCTTGTTTTGTGTTTTATGCAACATGTTTCTTGTTTGTTTGTCCATTTGTGAATACTGTTGCTTCTTTTTATGTTTGTTCAATCAAATTTTTTTGTGTTTTGTGTCAAAAATCCAAAAATCACATAAAAATTAGAAAATCAAAAAGCTTGATTGACTTTGTTGAGATTTTGTCTCAAAACTTGTTTTGCCTTGTACCTTTGTGCCAATGGCTTTGTGCATTTTCGAGCATTGCTTGTTTTCATGCACCTATATCTCAATGGGAGAAATCTTGAAATCTATGTGATTGTTGTAAATAGATCTTCAAACTTGTCATGAATGATTAGTGAAAGGTTATGTTGATCGTGAGACATGCATAGACTTGTGTCTATATCTCTTCCCACTATTTATTTTATGTTTTTGCTAAAAAGAGCTCATCAAATGTAAATCTCCAAATGAAAAGAGATATTGAGCTGCAAAAGCCTGTCGCACAATCTAGTATTTGACTAGGAAAAAGGGTAAGCGACCTTATTTTAAAAGTGAATATTCATTCAAAAAGGCCAAAGGCCTGTTCTTCAAAGAGAAATGTTATATATCTCTCTCACAATGAGAGATGATTGCCTCAAAAGATCAAACAGATCAAATGTTGTGATTGAAAGTGGAGTCAAATGAAAAGCTCCAAGTTATGTTATCAAGTTGTGTGGGAGGTCATATATACATATTTCTATAATTGAGATTGGTCACATGATCTAGTGCTAATTGTGTATGCCTTGGTTGAATTGATCATTGAAGCTTCACATTAGACGAAGGACTATCTCATTGTTGGTATCCACACACAACACACAAGTTTATGTTCAATAAATGCCATATTCATTTGTGTGATTGTACTTGATGAAATATGTTTTCACATGCTCAATCTTTGTTATTTCAAGCACAAAAAGATTTTTGAGTGTTTTAGGTGTTTTTGGAAAGTATTTTGGTTGAAAAATCTGAAAATTTCAAAAATACAGTTTTGCCCTGTTTTGGCGGCTCGATCGCGGGTGTGTCAAGTCGCGAGCCTCGGTCGCATCTTCGCTGGTCATTTTTGGCGACTTGTTCGCGAGTAGAAGGTCCAAATCGCGAGTTCACTCGAGAGATTTTCGCGGCTCACTCGCGACTCACTCGCGGGTAGACCTTCCAATCGCGAAAAACACTTAGAAAAATTTTTTCAAAATTTTGTTCTTGTGTATTGTGGCGGCTTGAGTCAAGGCATGTTTGGCGACTCATTTCGATCGCGAAAATCGCGTGTTTTAGATAAACAGGGCGCTTTTAAAATTTTTATTTTTCCCTCGATCTTTTTGTGACTGTTCACCGTCTTTCACATCTGCTCTTACACATTGTCACCGTGCCTCCATTTTTGATCCTCAATACTTGTCTCGTTTCAGCTCAAAATCGTCGACTAACAAGTATGGTTTTTCCGTCCCGCACTCCATTTTACCGGGTGTTATGGTTTTCCCTCCGGTTTATTCACATTTGATTGTGATTTTGTGATGGGTTTTTAGCTCAACTGTTATTCTTTGTTCATGCTTCGCCTGGTTGCTTGCGTTTCGATCTTGAGCTAGTTTATGTTGATGGTTGTGTTCTTTATCTTGTGCTTAGCTAGGATTAGCTAATTTTTGTCTGATCCGCTGTTGATATCATGTTTCACTATGATCCCGTGAGGTATCATGTTGATGTGTTGTTGATTGTGGGTCCTCTTTCAACCGCTTATGTGGTTATATTTGGCCTCCATCTGCTGTGAAGTTCAATTTGGGCCATCTTGTGTTCCTCATTGTTTTTGCCTGCCCATTTTCATCCAACTGTTAGGGTTTCTTCATTTTCCCCAAATTTACACTAACCCACCGCTAATATAGTCTGTTGGTTTGTGTTCTGCTATTTCCCTTGTTCATAATGCAGATTGGTCATGTCTCCCTTCAAGAAGGTCACTTTGTGAAAGGGGTGTCCTCCAAAGGGAAGGAACCTGTAATTGATGTTGATGAAGACACACCTCTCCCAAAGGTGACTCGCTCTTCATCACAGCGATTCGATCCCAATAAGTTCAGATCATTTGCAGCCTTTCAGTCCTATGAGAATTTTTTTCCTACATGCCACTCCATTACTAGAAAGAGTCATGGATCTCGCCTCACCGCATAACACCGACATTCCGAAATGGTTTGCTCGACAAGGATTGGAATTACCTCCTCTCTCGATCCTGATGTCGTGTATGAAGAGTTGATTAAAGAATTTTATGCTAACGCTATTGTTGAAGAAGATGAACTCAAGTCTTGGGTTCGCAAAAGAGCTTCTCTGTCTCTCCCGCATACCTGGCGAGAAATTCTTCACATCAACGAGACCTATTTTTCGACATTCACCGGTCTATGATGATCTATGTCCTGATGAGGAGCTTCTCAAACAAAGCCTTGGTCAAGACTTGGAGTTCTCACCAAATGGCAAATCCATCGTTGTTTCCTCTCTTTCTCCGAAACCGAGAGTGCTTACGATTGTGATGTTTCACAATTTGTACCCTTTGTCAAGTACTCGGGTATATGAACCTCGGACGTGCCTTGTTTCTTCATGATCTCATCTCTCGATGAAGAAATCGACATTTGTGCTCATATCTTTCATGTTCTGCGCAAAAACGGTTCTTCGAAATGAGTCTCGGATATGCATTCCCTTCTCGCAGTCTCATTTCACGGATCTTGAAGCTCAAGGGAATCTATCCAACAGGTGATGAGTCTCCTATTCCCAAACCAAGCCCAATCAACATGCGTACATACAATGCCGTGTTGGACATAGTCGGAAGAGAGCCAAACCAGAAACTTCGCATCTCACGGTGATCCTCGCCCGCAATCTCTCCCTCGATGAGAAACTTGATCACATTGTCTCCTCTGTCCACGAGTTGAATTCAAAGGTGTCTGGACTCACTACTTCTCTACATCATCAAAGCAACAGATGGGATATGAAGTTTACTTCTCGTCAAACCCAACCGGATCAAATTCGAGAAAGCTAGAAGAGGATGACTAGCCTATTCCATGACAAAAAGGGGGAGTGATAGGCTTAATCGGAGGGGAGGATATTACTCTAAGGGGGAGTGTCTTTAATTTTTTTTTTTCAGTTTCATTTTTTTCTTTAAGTTGATATATTATGTTTTGTAAAACCTGTTATTCAGAAATTGATGTTTGTACCCATTTGCTTTTGTAAGCTATTAGGGTTATGTTTTTAAGCATATTTGTAGGCTTTATGGTATGTACCTTGCTTATGCAGCCTTTATGCTTGTTGAAATCAGTACTTTGATCTAAATGTTATGCATTTTGGTTTATTGTACTTGTCACTCTTGTGCCCTTGTAGGATTGTTCCTAGATGCATATGCCTTGTGTGCTATGCATTGGTTGAGTGTTGAGCATACAAGTGACTTGTCTTGTGCTTGTTAACTTGTATGTCCTTGTGTTCATTCCAAGTGTGAATGAACACCGTGATCACTACCTTGAGGTGGTCACTTGGTTGATCAAGTCATGGTTTGCGTATTACTCCATCTTTGCTTGATCACTTTCAGCCTGTTTCATATGTATTCATAATTTTCTGCCTACAATAATCATAGTGTATTGTTGTGTTTCAGGAGTATATTGTTCATATAATTCAAGTGCTTCACAGCTTCTAGAGTTAGGTGTGAGTGAGTTTTGTTCAACTGTTCCCAACTCACATGTTAAGTCTAGAGTCTGTTTTAGGGTTTTGTCACGGAATAGCCAAAGGGGAGATTGTAAGGTTGAATTTATTCAACCATCTAATTGGCTTTATTCCGTGCAAATTTGCTTGTAATTCAGCATTTAGTAACCCCGTATTTAGGTGGGTTTGTTGTAAGGGTAGTGAGTGAGATAGAGTGAAGATTGCTCAAGAGTGTGCAAGAAAACAGAGAGTCACGGCTGGGACTCGCGGATGGACTCGCGGCTTCAACCCGCCGAGAATCTGCACACGTGCCAAGCATGCTTTGGAAGATGAACAGTCATGCTAGCTGGAGCACTACAGACAAAACAGGACAATCGGCCATACGGTTATCTCGCGATCGGAACTCGCGACTAAGTCAAGCCGCGAGGTCAAGCCGCGAGCCACCCTCGTTTTATAAAACCCGACGTTTCACATTCCTCTCCCACTCCAATATAAATACCCCTTTTACCCACGATTGAGAGAGAGCTTCCAGAGAGAATTTTGAGAGAGAAACCTAAAGAAAAACAAGATTGTTTCACACACAATCCCTACCTTAGAGTCTCTTCATATTCCTCAACTCTCTTCCTCTCCATTGTCAAATCCTTGAGAGGTATTTTACCAAACCTGTTCTCACCATCATCATCACCGTGAGACAGTCGTTTGGAGTTAAGGGAAGCGATTAGGAAGGAGCCAATCTACATTGGTTGATGCTATGGTATAGTAGCGGAATCCGGGAAGCTAGAAAAGAAAAAGGTTCGGCGCAACCTCGTTGGAGCAAGAAGCTTGGAGGGCTTAGGTGCACTTTGGGTAGATTAGGCTTGGAGGGTCTATTGCTGTCCTTGTATCCCAACTATATTTTCTAGTGGATTGATTACCGCTTGGAGGGCGGCGGAAAGGTTTTTCGCCGAGGTCTTGGTTTCCTCTTTGATAACACATCGCGTGTTGTCTTTGTGTTTGCATCTTCCTTCCTCTATCTCTGCCTTTATATTATCTGCTTTGTGATTTTATTATGTTATGGCTTAGATAGTTTTTATTCTATTTCACATTATAGCATATGTTAAGTTTCCGCACATTTGTTGTTTGACATATTGCTTGTGTTGATTAAGTTTTTTTTTGGGGGTCTAAACGTTCAAAAGTGTTTTATACACGTTTTTGAACTTTCGGTCTTGTCTCAGAATGGGGCTATTGGGCAGCTGGTTTTAACCTAGACTGGCGGTTGATCGCGGATGAGACACCCTGGATGTAAAGAGAATTTTAAAAGTATGGGTGATATGGTTATTTAACGCGTCTCCTGAGATCCATAGACCAATTTTAATTTGCACAGTGCTTATATAGTAGCTATGTCATATTTGAAATTTTGCGCTAAGGAGTATGGAGATTTGAGTTTTAAGGCTTTTAAAACAGAGCAATCCAAGATGAACAATTTTCAATCTGTTTTCATAATTGTTTATATAGCCCATACTACGCATACCTACTAAACTTTTCAATGTGAGATCTAACAAACTTCTGTGCAATACACACTTATCTAATCTAATTTGATATCCAATCCATTTGAGAATCATATGAGATATTGTAAAATGTAGAGACATTTGATCACCTAATGCTCCTTGATTAAAGGATTTACAAATAAATGAATGTGTAAAATATTTGTCCAAAATCCTTCCCTAAGGAAAAAAAAGTATAGTCCAAATTTAAAAGTATAGAGGTAAAGACTACCTTTTTATTTCTTTACTTTATTAAAGTTGCAAGTCCAATGCAGCAACAAAGTACAGGGCGCATGGCATGCACCAGTCATCAGGATAAGCTGCAATCAAGTGCGGCACAGAGTGCACTACATCATCGGGGCGGTGTGTCTTGTCATGTACAACACAAGGACAGATGCAATCCAAAGTGCAAAGCATAGCCTATATTGCATCATCGGAAAGAGACTAAAAGGGTGGTTACAACAGGATTGACATGTGGGATTATAGAGGATTTGATAAAATCAATTCCACACTATGATCAAATTATTAGTTCTATGGTTTGATCTATGTACACGTGTAAGATTAAGTGGGAAGTTAATTGTAACAACCTTACCTGATAATGTGAAAGTAGTTATTTTTCTGTTTTAGCTTTAACTTGTATATAAGATAGGATTAGACGCAAATTGTATTCAATCCATTCATTATCAATAAAAGCTCGGTTTCTATTTAGAGATAGAGAGAGAGTACATCTTTTACATGGTATCAGAGCTCTTCTTCTTCTAGAATTTTCTACTATGTTCTTTCTCTCATCTTTGAGGTCCTTCAATGGCTTCCTCGGCCGATGCTCCTACCGCAACTCATAACATCCAATCCACACACACAAATACACATTCTGCTAGTGAATCCAATGCTCCTAATCCATATTTCCTCAATTCCAATGAGAATCCAGGTAATATTCTAGTCACTCAACCTTTGCTTGGTATGCAAAATTATCACTCTTGGTCACGAGCAATGGTGCTTGCTCTCATTGCAAAGAAGAAAATTGGCTTCATGAATGGCAAGATCTTAAAACCAGAGGATGATTCACCTTTATATGAGGATTGGGAGAGCTGCAACACTATGGTACTTTCATGGTTGATTAATTCCATGCATGTTGATGTCTCTAGTAGCATCATGTCTTGTGAGACAGCAAGGGAGATGTGGCTGGAATTGAAGCTCCTGTACTCACAAGGAAATGGACCTAAAGTTTACAATTTGCGGAGGGAAATCTCTCACATTTCACAAAATCGATGACGATTAGTGAATATTACACCAAATTCAAGCGATTGTGGGATTAATTGCTAAATTTTGAGTGACTACCAGAGTGTTCTTGTGGTGCGATGAGGATCTTGAGTGCTTCACATGAGAAGGCCTATGTGATGAAGTTTCTAATGGGGTTGAATGAGAATTTTGAGACTTTACGAAGTCAGATTCTCATGTATGATCCTTTTCCCTCAATGAGCAAGTTTTGTTCTTTGGTACTTCAAGAAGAATCACACAAGAACATTGGACATGGAAACTCAACCGCCTCACAATCTGATTCAATGGCTATGTTTACCAATTTCGAAGGAAATTCCAATTGGAATAAAGGGAATTCTAAGAAAGACAAGCCTTATTGCACTCATTGCAACATGCAAGGGCACACAATTGAGAAGTGCTACAAGTTGCATGGATATCCTCCAGGTTATAAACCAAGAGGGAAAGTCAATGTCAATCAAGCTTCTTGCAATTCAGTCAATGGTGCAAAACATGCCTTAGTGACATCCAATTAGTGCCCTATCTCTAAGGCACAATGTGAGCGATTCTTTGACTTTTCTCAAATCAAAGTCTTTGTTGTTGGTGATGGACATCATGCTGCAAGTGTGAGCACTTCTTGTTTAGTCACCGGTGATGAAGGAACTTCTAGTGCAGCTTCTAAGATGGTTGGAACTTCTGCACAAAACAATCTAAACTTCAATTCAGCTCTAATGTCAGGTACCAATTCTATTGTGCCTTTTGTTCCCACTTTAGAGCATTCTATTTTTTCTGCTAAAACTGTTGATAGGCAAATCTTTAGGGAAACAGTTGGATTATAGACACAAAATAACTGACCATATGGTCCATTCTATATCCTGTTTTACTTCTATTACGCCACTCGTAATACCTTTGTTAATCTTCCAAATGGTGAAACAGCATTGGTAACACATGTAGGAACTATTAAAGTGTCCAAAACTCTTATACTTACCAATGTCCTGTGTGTTCCCTCTTTTAGTTTTAATCTTCTTTCGGTTAGTCAACTAGCTAAGACCACTCTTTGTTGTCTCATTTTCTTTGGGACTATATGTTTCATCCAGGACCTTGCTCATTGGAGCACAATTGGTCCAGGTAGAGAGTTCAAAGGCCTATACTTGCTGGAAGAGAGTTTATCAACCTCAAGAACTTGTTTTTCTCATTTGGGTTTTGTACATAGCTTTACTAATCAGCCTAGTACTATGTTTGTAAATAATCTTGTTGTTCAGCCAAATATTTGGTATCTCAGGTTGGGGCATCTCAAAATGCCAAATTGGCTTTTATAAGAAATAATAATGTACCTCTTTCAACCATTAATAAAGATGTTCATTGTGAAATCAGTCCTTTGGCTAAACAGAAAAGGCTTCCTTTTCCATCTAGTACTCATGTTTCACTTGAATGTTTTGATTTGATCCATTGTGATTTGTGGGGTCCTTTTTCTACTCCTACTATTGATGGTTGTAGATATTTTCTAACCATTGTAGATGATTGCTCAAGGTGAACTTGGGTTTACCTACTCAAGCATAAACCTCAAACACAACCTATTTTGGAACAATTTTGCACTATGATTGAAACACAATTTTTAAAAAAGGTCAAAACCATCGGGACAGATAATGGTACTGAGTTTATCATGGTTGATTTCTTTGTTAAAAGGGGTATCTTGCATCAATTAAGTTGTGTTGAAACTCCACAACAAAATGCCATTGTGGAAAGAAAGCATCAACACATCTTAAATGTGGCAAGAGCTCTTATGTTCCAATCCAACATGCCTTTGCATTTTTGGGGACATTGTATTCTTACATTAGTTTATTTGATAAATAGAACACCTTCATCATGCTTAGATCATAAAACTCCTTTTGAGGTTCTTTTTGGTCATGCTCCAAATTATGGTCACTTAAAGGTTTTTGGATGTCTTTGTTATGCATCCACTCTTTCACATAATAGATCCAAATTTTCCCCAAGGGCAAGGAAATGTAATTTCTTAGGATATCCCTTTGGTGTTAAGGGGTACAAATTGTTGGATTTAGGTACTAGTACTATTTTCATATCTAGAGATGTTATTTTTCATGAAACCATTTTTCCTTTTGGTACCGCTAAACCTCCTGTTGCGCATCCTTTTATTTCTGAGGTTGATAGCACTTCTGAAAGGTGTTTAGGACCTTTTGTCACTCCTTATAGTGTTCCCGATATGCACAATGACCAATTTTCCTCTTGTTCTGACATTACTCCTTCTCCTTCATCAGTTCCTATATCTACACATCATGTTCCTTTACCCGATTCTTTGCCATCCGATTCTACTTCTATTTGGCTGGATTCTATACCTTCTGTTAATACTAACCTTATAGCTGAAGATCAACCACTCGGAAAATCCACTAGAGTTCATAGACCACCAACCTACTTGCAAGATTATGCTTGCAATGCAGCCTCTCGTTCATCACTTGCTTCTGCAGCTACTCACCCTCCGGGGTCTCCTTATGATCTATCGACTTACCTCACATATTGCAATTTGGATCCTCAATACAAATCCTATCTCATGACTATTAGCCAAGGTCATTCTACTCCTCAGTATTTTTCTCAAGCTGTCCAAGATCCCTTGTGGAGGGTAGCAATGGATAAAGAGATTCGTGCCTTGGAAGCAACTCGGACTTGGGTTCTTACACCTCTACCTTCCGGTAAGATATCCATTGGTTGTAAATGGGTCTATAGGGTGAAGCTTAATCCTGATGGCGGTGTGGAAAGATATAAGGCTAGGCTAGTGGCTAAGGGCTACACTCAAAGGGATAGACTTGATTTTTTGGAAACATTCTCTGCTATGGCCAAAACAAGATCTCTGTGAGGGTTCTCATTGCTCTTGCCTCAGCTCAGAAATGGCCTTTACATCAGCTTGATATCAATAATGCATTCCTTCATGAAGATCTTGAGGAGGAGGTCTACATGGATCTACCTCCTGGTTATCACAAGAAGGGGGAGTGCACTTCATCGGTTCCTATGGTTTGCAAATTGGTCAAATCACTTTATAGTTTGAAGCAAGCATCAAGGTAGTGGAATGCTAAACTCTCTGCTACTATTTCAGCACTTGGTTTCAAGCAATCACAGCCAGACCACTCACTCTTTGTGCATTCCATTGGTTCTAATTTTACTGCCTTGCTGATATATGTTGATGACATGATAATCACGGGCAATGATGCGGCTTGTGTGGTTAATCCGAAACAGGTATTGGATCAAAAATTTGGTATCAAGGATCTTGGTTCACTCAAGTATTTTCTAGGACTAGAGAATGCTAGAGGTGCTAAAGGAATTAGTATAAACCAAAGAAAATATGCACTTGTTGTGCTCAAGGAAGCAGGTATGCTTGGATGTAAACCAGCCAAAACACCAATGGAGCAGCAACCAAAGTTGTCTAAGTCTGATGGAGAGGTGCTCAAAGATGCCGGACAGTGTAGGAGATTAATTGGGAAACTAATGTACCTAACCTTCAGCAGACCAAACATAACCTATACTGTGCATAGGCTTAGTCGGTTCTTAGCTCAACCTAGAGTACCACACATGAAGGCTGCAATCAGGATTCTCCAATATATCAAAGGCACACCTGGTCAAGGAGTGTTCTTTCCCACAGACTCAGACTTGCAACTTAAAGCATTCTGTGATGCAGATTAGGCAGTACCCGATACCAAAAAATCTTTGACAGGTTATTGTGTGTTCCTTGGTGATGCTTTGATTTCTTGGAGATCAAAGAAACAAGATATAGTATCTAGATCTTCTGCAGAGGCAGAGTACAGGTCCATGGCTACAACTACATGTGAGGTGACTTGGATATTGTATTTGTTAAGAGATTTATGTGTTCCACATCACAAACTAGTGCTACTTTACTGTGATAACCAGGCAAAGATTGCATATATCAGCCAATCCAGTGTTTCATGAGTGATCAAAGCACATTGAAGCCGATTGTCACATAGTAAGGAATAAAATCTTGGATGGAACAATTAAAACTTTCTATGTTTCATCAAGATCACAATTGGCAGACATTTTTACTAAGGCACTAGGTGTTGAGAATTTTCTAAGGCCGCTTAAAAAGTTGGGAGTTATTAACATTTTTAGTCATCATATTCAGTTTCCTAATACTATAAAGGAAGTTGATGAAAGTAAAGAAAATCAACCAAGAGCTTTGCTTTTGAGGGGGAGTGTTAAAGCTGCAAGTCCAACGCAGCAATAGAGAATAGGGCGCATGGCATGCACCAGTCATCAGGACAAGCTGTAATCAAGTGCAGCACAAAGTGCACTACATCATCGGGCGTGTGTCTTTGTCATGTACAACACAAGGACAGATGCAATCCAAAGTGCAGCCACAAATATATTGCATCATCAGGAAGAGACTAAAAGGGTGGTTACAACAGGATTGACACGTGGGATTATAGAGGATTTGATAGAATCAATTCCACACTATGATCAGATTATTAGTTCTATGATTTGATCTATGTACGCGTGTAAGATTAAGTGGGAAGTTGATTGTAACAACCTTACCGATAATGCGTAAGTAGTTATTTTTCTGTTTTGGCTTTAACTTGTATATGAGATAGGATTAGACGCAAATTGTATTCAATTCATTCATTATCAATAAAAGCTTAGTTTCTATTTAGAGATAGAGAGAGAGAGAGAGTACATCTTTTACTTTACTCCTTTTTCATCTTGTATTTGTAGTAACTATGCTATGATGCTACCTACCGTGTAAGGAATTCTTTTGCTTTGCTTTGTTTTGTTTTTTATTTTTTGGAGGGGCCGCTTTAGGAAATCTCAGTCGATTTCAATTTCATTAGAGGAAAATAACTATTATGGTGGACCGCTTAGATTAGATTGGTCTTTGCTTCTTTTACCAAAAGTGATGGGGCTTCTGAGTACGATTTTAATCGAAATGAAGTGCGAGGCAAGGAAAACAAAGTAGTAAACAAAAGGTCATCTTAACTTGACTTGACTTTTTTTTTTTTTTTTTTTTTTTAACTAAGGCATGGTTTGGATCCAGGTTTTGCGTTTACGTCTGGAAATTGTTGGGACCCACGCTACAAAACGTGGAAAAAACGCAAGCTGAGGAAACGCAAAGTTGAAAAAGAGCTGAAATGATGAATAATGTGGTTCTTCTCTACGCACCGTTTCATTAATCCAAACACGTGTTTTGTACTGTTCATGGACCAGGCTCTTGCGCATTTCATTAACCTCATAAGGAGCCGCTTTATTCTCATAGATACGCACCGTTTCATTAAAGAAAGCTCTTGCGTGTACTATTCATTCGTGTGCGCATCCTGTGAACAAATCTGATTAACGGTGCGTGTACTGTGAATAAAACCACACAGCTTGGAGACCCATTTGATCAAAACCCAGCTGATGAACGATGCGGGGGTAGTCTCATGAACCCAGCTTTCAAGAGCAAAACCAAAACCAAAACCAAAAAATTGAAAGAGAAGGCTTCCCTTCTCTTCTTCTACGTTTGTTACAAATTTACAGCAAATAATTTATATAAAAAAATAAAAAAAAAAACAATGAAGATCAAAAACCCAAACCCTCTTCTTGGTATAATTATACATCAACAACAAAAGGTTTAAACTTTCAACCATAAATCGCTTGCATCCAAACATGTACCATCAGAAATTAAAACAGAGCTTTCATTATCAACCATAAGTATTTGTGTGAAGGATAGCAATAAATAAAAAATAAAAAAAGTGTCATCTCGATCCAGTTAGGCCAATCTGACCCAAAAATTTCCTCTGGATGTTACGAAAAAAAAAAAAAAAAAATCAGCTAACAAACTTTTAGGTGCTATTTATTTCTTGACACCTGAGATTGTGTAATTCATAAACACATACCCAAAAAATAATAACTCAACTAACAATCTCTGGGATTATGTAATTCATAACCTCACAAGTTTCAAGAGCTTTATGGGGAAGAAGGAATGGGTCGGGTGGGCTATGGCTATGAGTTGGGTGATCCCCGTTCTGATGCAATATCCCCTGCTCAAGGAAGAGTACACGCCGGCGTCGGACCGGGGTTCTCTTCTGTAGTAATCGGATTTCTCACCCGAGCTCTTCGCCGGCGTTGGACCGATGTAGGTCTTCTCTCGTGGGCGTGGAACTCTCTCAAGATCAAGCCCTAGGGTACGATGAGGAGTGAATAGAGAAGGAAAGGAAGAAAGAGTTTTTTTTTTTTTTTTGGTATTTATATGCTACAAGATTTTTCAGCTCCGCTATAGTACCCGCATTTGGTTCTTTAATCTGTGTTTTTTCACTTATTTGCTACAGTGTTTTCAGCAATAAGATTTCAATTTCAGTAAAATAAGTTCTATTCAAACAGACCCTAAAATTCATTAAACAAGAGCAACAAGATATAACTGGAGTTCTCGGTAGGGTTAGGGTTCGTAACGCCTTCTCTCCATATTGTAGCATTGTGTTTCCCTCCTTTTCAAGGAGGACGTTGAGTCCCTATAGTAAATAGGTTACTAGTAGGGTTGGTTTCTTATTCTAGTGAGGCAAGGGACACAGTCTCTAGGCTGGTATGGAGGACCTAGCGAACAGTTGGACGAAACTTTCTCTATCAGAGAAAGAAGGAGATAAACTCAACTTGAAAAAGAATAAGAAAGACCAGAGGTTTGTCTTAGCAACAAAGTTCTTTACTTGTCGGTCACTAAATGTAGAAGCGGTGGCCAAGACTTTCAGGTCGTTATGGCGCACTAGAGACAACTTTGAAGTGTGATGCAGGGAATAATTGTTTACTCTTTGCTTTTCAATCGGATGAGAATATTGAGAAAGTCCTTATGGGGGAATCGTGGTCTTTTGATAGACATATTCTAGTAACGATCAGCAATTTGGCTCGTGGCTTCGAGCGAATCAGTTCAATCAGTCGAGGAAAACTGTCGTCGAAGTCCAAGGTTACAATAAACTGAATTCAAGGCCAATGAAGAATATGGTGTAGAATACAAGGAAGGTCATTATGAGACAATTCACGCCAGACGAGTTTGCAATGACGGAGGATTCCAATGAAAAGATGGGGAGTGGTGCTGTTTTAGAGGTTACGGAATTTTTGAGGCAGGTCCAACCACATGCAGATTTTCAAGCGGTACTTCAGGAGATAGATGAGGCAATCTACGGGGATAATATTTTTCAAAAATCAAATGCTTCGGATATGGAGTTGTCTTTGAATCAGGATGGCAAAATGGTGTGTATAATGGGATTAGATGTACTCGCTGAGTATTCGGGGTCTCAAAATTTGAGTAGGGAAGAGGATAGTTTCTCGCAACAGATTGGTGTACACGTGGGATCCGATAACTTGTTCAGTCCGGCATGGATTAACAAGCCCACGAGTAAGAAGTCTAGGAAAGGTGGAGCCTCAGGGAGTAAAGCAAAAGCCCAACAGATCTCAAGAAGCCCAACACACGAGTCTGAGATAATTGGCAATCAAAAGAAAGGAACATGGGTCCAAGTCAGTAGACCTCACACAATGTTCATTGAGGAGGATCTTATTGAGAAAGAAGGACCAAAAAAACATATAAGTAAAGCAAGGGTGGAAGAGGAGTCCAAAGAGAATAAAAGAAGGATTAAAGTTAATGACGAAGCTAAACATTTGAGTTTGCTTTTGGCATAGGATTTTAGATTGGCAGAGGTTGCTGGACAACCCCGCCATGACTAATGAGTCTCTTAAGCTGGAACTGCCGGGTGCTTAGAAACCTCCGATCAGTTAATGCCTTGAAAGAGGTAGTTAAAAGAGAAGATCCCAACATTGTCTTTTTAATGGAGACAAAATCGAATGAAGATTGGATTGTTATGGTTCATGATAAATGCAGATTTAAACATGGTTTATTTGTTTAGAGCAACGGCTCTAGTGGTGAATTGGCAATGTTATGGAAGGAAGAGGTTCAATTGAACGTGCAAACGTTTTCTATGTCTCATATAAATGCTTGGGTGGATGGTGGATCTAAGGTTGGTTGGTGGTACTTATTTGGCTTTTATGGTAATCCAAAAACTATAAGGAGACCAGAATCATGGGCAAAGCTTAAGCATTTGCATACTACTTCTTTGCTTCCATGGTTGGTCATTGGGGATTTTAATGAGCTTATGGGGATGTCCGAGAAGGAAGGTGGCAGCGATAGACCTAGGTAGCAAATAGCAAATTTTGTTGACGCAGTTAATTGGTTTGGTCTTAGGGACATTGGATTTATTGGTCCAAAATTTACTTGGCTGTTTGAAAGGAGTGATGGGTTTCAAATAAGAGAACGACTGGATAGAGCTCTTGCTACAACAAATTGGGTAAATTTATTCCCTATGGCACGTCTGCACCACCTAACTTCTTCGGCCTCGGATCATCCTCCTTTGGCTTTGCGGTTTGTGAGGAAAATCAATGCTAAGAAAACAAAGAAGCTATTTAGATTTAAGTCGATGTGGCTCAAGGATTCTTAGTGTGAGGAGGTGGTTTTGGATGCTTGGACCAAAGGTTTGGCCTCTCAAACAAATTTCTTGTTGATTGCTTGTCCAAATGTTTGCAGGTCTCGACTGGATGCTTGGAACAAAGTAGAGTTCAATCATGTAGGGAAGAAGATTGCCGAATTACAAAAGCATTTGGAATGGCTAGAACTGCAACCTAGCTCTCCAAGCATTATCCAGGACATGAGAAACACTCGTGTTGAATTAAATTGTTGGCATGAGAAAGAAGACGCTATGTGGCACCAACGATCTAAAATTAATTGGTACCAATCTGGAGATAGGAACACGAGTTGCTTTCATGCCAAAGCTTCATCAAGATAGAATAAAAACCAAATGGAGGGGCTGCTGTATGTAAATAGGGTGTGGCAGGATGATGAAGTAATGGGTGAGATGGTGGTGGATTCTTATAAAGACCTCTTCACTTCTAGCAACCCGACAGAGTTTTCGGAGATATTAGAAGCAATGCAACCAAAGGTAACTCCCATCATGAATCGAAAACTCATAATGGATTTTACTGCAGATGAAGTTAGAATGGCTTTGAAGTAGATGTACCCCTTCAAGGTGCCGGGGCCAAACGGTATGCCCCCTTTATTGTATTAGCATTTTTGGCCAAACATAGGAGATGTGGTTACACAAACTATACTAGATTTTCTTAATCTTGGTCTATCTCCACTCAATTTCAATGAGACCCATATTGTTCTTATTCCAAAGGTTAAGGAGCCAAAGAAGGTGATTGATTATAGGCCTATTAGCTTGTGTAATGTGGTGTTTAAAATTGCACCGAAAGTAATTGCAAATAGATTGAAGAAATTTCTACCGTCCATTATTAGTGATACCCAAAGTGCTTTTGTGCATGGAAGGTTAATTGTTGATAATGTTTTGGTCGCTTTTGAAGCAATGCACCATATCATCCAAAAGAATGGGGGGGGGGGGGAATGGGTAATATGGCATTAAAATTATATATAAGCAAGGCCTATGACAGAGTGGAATATGTTTGGCTAGAGAAAATAATGACCAAGTTGGGTTTTGATGAGAAGTGGAAGAAGCTTCTCATGCAATGTGTTACATCGATTACATATTCAGTGAGGGTCAATAGGAAGCCTAGGGGGCATATTACCCCAACTTTTGGTATACAACAAGGAGATTCGTTATCACCATACCTATTTCTATTATGTACGGAAGGTCTTTCATCTCCGATTAAGAAGGCGGTGGATGATGGTGTTATGGAAGGTTTAGTAGTTTGTCATGGTGGCCCTAGACTATCACATTTATTCTTTGCAGATAATAGTCTCATTTTTTGCAAAGCATCACTTGAAGAATGTAACTCCCTGCAGAGAATCCTCATAGTTTATGAACAAGCTTTTGGTCAACAAATTTGAACCGAGCAAAAACTTCGCTCTTTTTTAGCAGTAGTACACCTAATGGCATTCAACAGGAGATAAAAAGTAGGTTTGGGGCACAAGTGATTACACAGTATGAGAAGTACCTGGGCCTTCCATCGTAGCAAGAAATAAGAGGAACAAGTTCAATGCCATAAAGGAGAAGCTCGGTAAAAAATTAGCGGGGTGGAAAGAGGAATTACTCTCTAAGGCAAGGAAGGAGGTGCTAATATAGGTTGTAGCTCAAGCCATACCTACCTATACAATGGGATGCTTTAAAATACTAGACTCTCTATGTGATGATATAAATAGTATGATTCAGAATTTTTGGTGGGATCAAAAAATGGATGAGAGGAAGATGGCATGGCTTAGTTGGGATAAATTGTGTGAGCCTAAGGCAGAAGGTGGTATGGGCTTCTGCCAATTAAAGCAATTCAATCTTGCATTACTAGCTAAACAGGGTTGGAGACTTTAGACACAACACGAGTCATTGGTATATCAAGTATATAAGGCGAAATATTTCCCCCTCACTGATTTTATTCATGCATCACTCGGCACTAATCCCTCCTATACTTGGAGAAGCATAATGGCTGCCCAACATCTAGTGCAAAAAGGGATTCATTGGAATGTGGGCAATGGTGAATCTATTCGTGTGTGGGAGGACAAATGGCTCCCATCTCCCTCAACTTTCAAAGTCACCTCTCCAAGGCAATTCCTACATGCTGAAACTCGGGTCGTTGAATTAATTTCATATGAAGAGGTGGCTTGGAAAACCCAGATCATTGAAGCCATTTTCCTTCCTCATGAAGCTGAATTGAACAAAATCATACCTCTAAGCATACGCTTGCACGAAGATAAGCTAGTGTGGGCCGCCACTCCTAATGGTTTGTTTAGTGTCCGCAACGCTACAAAGTTGGCGATGGAGGATTCTCGGCCTAACAATGGAGGGGCCAGCTCGGATAACAACAAAAATCATAGATTTTGGAAGCTACTATGGAGCTTGTAGATTCCTCACAAGGTTCACCATTTTGCCTAGAGAGCTTGCTGAGGTATCTTGCCAACAAAGGAGAACCTATCGCAAAGGGGTGTTCAACTGGATGCTTGTTACAATGAATGCAGGGAGAAAGTTAAGACCTCGGGACATCTCTTCTGGACATGTCACAAGGGCAAGGGAAGCCAGGCAATGCACCAAGCTCAAGTTCCATTTTGATCAAGCTCAAGTTAAGTCCTTCTATGACCTGTTATGGCTATTGTTAATGTCTGACTCTTATGATGAAGGGGATGCAGCACTAGTGGTAACTCTGGTGTGGCCAATTTGGTTTAATCTCAATGAGGTTCGGCATGGGGTGTAACACCCTAGCCCAAGTCAAGTATAAAAAAAAAAAAAGGGGTGGTCAGATTTTTTACTCACGTGAGCCCTACCCACCTATCCCTTAATTCCCCACCACTCCTTTTCTCTCAAAATATCTCCCCTTTGGCTGGCTGGCTCTCCTTTCTTCTCACTTTGCTCTCTTTCTTTTTCATTTTGTCTCAAACACCCACAATCCTCTCTCACTCTCCCACCAGTGCATCACTCCACCGCCTCCACCATTATCTTCCGGCGAAAAAGCTCCATAAAACCTCTTAAGCTCCTACATCTCATCTTATTTAAGGTAAGAGCTTTTATACGTTTTGTGGGTTTTCATATTTTGCTAGAGGTTTTTGTAATCTAAGTTTTGGGAGTGATATTCTTGTGATAATGTTTATGGGTTTTGCTTTGGTGGACCTATTTGGGTGAACGGTTGTGGATTTTGTACAATGGTAGCCATTTGAGATTTACCAATAGTAAAGATTTGGGGGTCGAATTTCTAATGTGAAACAATTGATGAATTTAATTTTTATTGTTTATTTGGAGCTAGTGGAGGATTTACATTTGGGGTTTGTAATGGTGGATATTGTTATATATGTTGTTGTTTTGTGGGTCTCTTGAAAATGGCATGTATATTAAGGAAGAAATTCATAAAGTGTTAGGATCTCTTATGGTAAATGTGAAGCTTGGAATGACATGATTATAAGTTGGAGTCTATGCCTTGTAATGAAATTGTTGAGAAACTTTGGAAATGGAATACATTATTTTTGAGGTTAAATGCTAGGCTTGCCTAATTAATTTCTTAGTTAGCATTTTCTAATAGGTAGCTAGATACATCAAGCTTTATGCTTATTATGATAGGTTTGCTTGGTATTGTTTAGGTTCTAGCTAATTTCATTTGGAGCTTAGAAAATTAGGTTTTTGCAAGTTGCTAGGTAAGTAGCTTTTAATGGGATTTTTGGAAAATAACTATATTGTATAAACATTGTTTTGGGTCAACACATTTTGGAAAATTAATAGTGGAACTATGTTTTTCTAAAAAGTGTTGTGTTGTAACCCTACTATATATGATTATATATGAAAGTGCATATTCTTATTGCATATGGGGAATTGCATGATTTGTTAGCATAGAAAAGACTAGCATCTTTGATTAAATTCTTGAGAATGCGTTTTATGGAATTATTGTATTATTTGCAAAAATATAAAGACGCTTTATCTTGACCTTGTTATTTGGGAAGTTAATACAAAATCTTTTTAACAAGAAATGAGTTGAAGGCTTTGAGAACCTTGTGAATATCTTGGGCATTCAAATGTTTTATGAAACTACTTGGAAGTGAATTATGTATTTTGAATTAAAGGTAATTTGTGAGCTCTTTATGTTCTACCCACGTGCTGTGACATGTGATTACCTGGTGATTACCTAACTAGATACTATAGTCCGTGTGACATTGGTATCTTAGCACCTGTCTTTGTGATGGTTATTGAGTTCTGTCTTTGTGACGGAAATGAGTTCTGTCTTTGTGATAGCATATTAGTTCCGTCTTTATGACGGCGTATTTAGTTCCAGCTGTGTGTCGGCGATGAGTTCCATCTTTATGACAACAGATTAGTTCCATCTTTGTGACGGCATTATCATGTGGCCTTGGGTATGCAATTGTATTGTTATTGCTCACAAATTATAGTATGTAGTTTCATGAGAGCATTTTGAGAAGTTTTGTGCCATGTCATTTTATTCATTCTTGTCATATTCTTTTTGGAAATGGTTTTGTAGAAATTATTTGGAAATTCCCAAATTAAAACATAATTTGTAAATTGTTATCATCATAAAACTTGCAGTTCCCCCACCCTCATTAATTATGCTACTTACTGGGTTTTGTCTCATCTCATTATTTTATAAAAACTTTCGAGTAGGCAACAATCTTTTAAGACAGCTTTTTGGTGGCTAATAGTAGTTAGACTAACTACCGAAAGAGGCTGAACTTTTGTAATGGAGATATTAGATGATGTACATCTTAGAATAGGCTTCACTCGTTCTTTTGTATATTATAGTGGTTGTGACGTTATTCCCACTGATGGGACAAGCTGATGATATGTAATTATTTATTCAGACCTCTATTCTTTTGTAGCCAATGGTCCTTCTAATTATTGCTTAGAGCTCTGACTTACTTTGAGAGTATAATCAATGGAATTATTATGATAATTCTTGATATTGGTACTTGATATGATTTATGTGGACTGGATTGTCAAAAAGGAAAAATCTACAGATACTTTGAGACATCTTTCTCATGCTTTGGACCCTATGGGGTAACATGAAAAGTGTCATGGCTCTTGTTCAGTGGGCGTAGTACTATTTGTAGGAATATCAGGAGGCAAATAATGTGGATTTTATACCTGCAATGCCTTGGGTGGTTAGGTGGTCTCCTCCTCCAATGCCAAGATACAAGGTCAATGTGGATTAAGCGGTTTTCTCAGCTCAAAAATCTACTGGTGTTGGGGTGCTGATTCGGGATTCTTATGGACAGGTCATTGCTGCTTTGAGCAGAAAATCAATGCTCTTTTGGGTGCAATGGAAGTGGAAGCCAAGGCGTTTGAAGCTAGTTTGGAGTTTGCTCGGGACATTGTTGTTCAAGAGTTCATCCTTGAGGGTGACTCAGTGGTGATTTTTAACGCTTTCTGTGGTTTCTCTACACCACCATCCTCAATAGCTTCTATTGTTAGGGGTATGGTAATGGCTTGAGGGTCTTTTGGCCGGGTTGAATTTTCTCATGTTAAGAGGTAAGCTAATAGACCAACACATCTATTAGCAAAACAAGCGTTAGGCATTGTTGATTTTTTGACTTCGATGTATCTTTTCTTGGTGTTTCTTAATAAAACTCTTACTCTTAGTCTTACCATAAATAAATAAAAAATAAAGATATAAGTGGGACATCCTTCTCAAAAAATAAAATTGAACAGTAATAACAAAAAAACTGGTACATAAACTTTTTATAACTAGAATCTAACAGTACACGCAATTATAAGTATATATAACTATACCCCCCTCAAAAAAAAAAAAAAAAATATATATATATATATATATATAATAAACTATAATCCGCTATCCCCTTATTTATTCTTGTTTTGTGCTGAGGCCTTCACATCTCTACTGGCCGGGGAAGAGGAGAATGGTAGGATTCATGGAGTGTCCATTAGTCGGTATGCCCCTACTATCTCTCATTTGCTATTTGTCGATGATTCTCTTTTGTTTTGCCAAAAAACAGGTGGAAGTGCAAGTGATCTCTGATGTTCTAGAGTTGTATGTTGTGGCCTCCGATCAATGTATCAACTTAGAAAAATCCTCTGTTTTCTTTAGCAATAATACATCGAGGATGCAAAGGGATTGGATAAAAAATGAGTTGGGAATGCAAGAAGTAGAGAAATTTGAATCCTATCCGGGTTTGCCCACATTGATTGGCCGGTCAAAATATCAAGCCTTCTCTTTCCTTAAAGAAAAGGTTTGGAAGAAGATCCAGGGGTGGAAGAGGAAGTTGTTATCTAAGGCGGGGAAGGAAGTCCTAATCAAAGCTATGGCCCAATCAATTCCTACATACACGATAGGAGTGTTTCAATTACCAGTGAAACTTTGTAATGAATTAAATATGATTTGTGCAAGGTTTTGGTGGGGTCAATGTGGAGATGATAAGAAGATTCATTGGAAGAGTTGGGAGTCCCTTGTCCCGCCAAAGAAGGAGGGTGGTATGGGTTTCAGAGACATCCGAAGCTTCAACCTTGCTATGTTGGCAAAGCAAGGGTGGAGAATGTCAACCGATCACAATTCTCTTCTCTATCGGTGCTTTAAAGCCAAACACTTTCCCCGGTGCACCTTTTTAGAGGCGCTTGATCGCCCAAATAGCTCATATGTTTGGAAGAGCTTACTTGCTGCTCAGCCTATCTTGAGGAAAGGGCGTTGTTGGTGTGTTGGTTTGGGTTCTTCCATTCGGGTGTTATTTGACAAATGGTTACCAGGCCATCCAACTAACAAGTTTCTAGTCCCACCATATGAAGTAGAAGAAGATTGGCATGTGTCGGAGTTCATTGATTGGGCTACTTTCCAATGGAACCGTGCCTTCATTAACATGGCTTTTAACAGGTATGATGCGGAGGCTATTTATCGGATCCCTCCGAGTAGGTGATGTGTTCCGGACAAGTCATTACTCGCTGTATAACAAAAATGGGAGGTACTCGGTGAGATCCGGCTATCATACAACAAGGTACTTGTGGAATGAGTTAAAGCAGGAAGGTGAGGGGTCCAATCCAAGGCCTAGCAGTGAAATTTGGGCGAGAATCTGGAAGTTTCTCCTACCAAATAAGATAAAAGTCTTTATGTGGCGAGCTTGTCATAATATTTTACCAACGCTTGAAAGGCTTAGGCAGTGAAGGATTATTGAAAATGCACTGTGCCCCATATGCATGCAAGCCCCAGAAACAATAGTTCACGCCTTTGTGGAGTGTGGAGCAGCCCAAGACGTGTGGGCTGGTTGCTCTCACCGTGTTCTGCAGAAAAGGGCCGACCGCCCAAGTCTCTGTATTTCGGCTAGTTGAGGAGCTAATGCAAAAGCTGCCCGAGGATGCTCTTGAATTTTTTCTGGTGCAAAGTTGGCTGCTCTAGCATAGGCGTAACCGAGTAGTGCGTGGTGGTTTTTTGTAGGAGCCGGGTACATTGAATGAGCGGGCACGCAGCTTGCTGGCAGAGTATAAGGATGCTTAGGCTCTGCTTGCACTCCCGCCCCTCGCCGGCCCATCACCGTTGTGGCGGCCACCTGATGGATCAACGTATAAGTTGAACTTTGATGCGGCGGTCTTCTCAGATTCATCAGCTTCAGGCGTGTGCGTGATGATCGAAATGTCTTTGGCGGTCAAGTGATGGCAACATTGTCGTCAAGGGGCCACGCAGTCATGGACAATGAAGAGGCCGAGGTCCTGGCTTGCCGTCGAGCTTTGGAGTTTGCGATTGAAGCTGGATTCTCCGACTTAATTGTGGAAGGAGACAATTCAAATGTTATGAGGTCCATTGTGTCAACTCAAGCTGATTGGTCTCAACTGGGGAACCTTTATGAGGATATTCGCTGCTTGGCCGGAAGGTTGCGATTGGTGGAATTCAGGGCCATTAGACTTGCTACTAACAGAGTAGCCCATTCTTTAGCTCGGTTTGCTAGAAATCTTAGGAAGGAAGTTGTTTGGTTGGAGGAGGATCCTCCTTCGGCGCTTGAAGCTTTGTATGTGGACTCGTGTTCCTTGTCTAATTGAATGAAGTTAGTTTGGCTTTCAAAAAAAAAAAAAAACTATAATATTTTTTTATGGATATAAGTTATAACCATACTGCTTTAACTCATCGATTACTTTAATATTAGTTTATGCCCACCAATAACCTCTGGATACATATATTCAAGTTACACCTAGTGTAACTCTAAGTAATGCATGTTTAGAACATATAGAACATATAATCTAATGGTGAAATTTTCAAAATATTAATTCATTAACAATTTATTAAGTGGTGTAACATTATTTAGAGTTACGCTAGGTGTAACTTGAACCCAACCTATATATATATATATATATATATATATATATATATATATATATATATATATATATATATATATATATATAAATTAAGATGTTTAGGATTTGAATTCCTCTCCCTCTCCCCTACATAAAATGTATCTAAAACAAAATTAGCATATATTCATTAATTCGATCATAGTAACATATATAATTTTATAGGAGTAGTAACATGTGACCATTAGCTTTTCTGTTGTCCTAAATTGCTTGTATTATTTCTCATAATTTTTTATTTCAAAATAAAATTAGAGTTATGTTTAGTCTTTTCTAATCATAAACTTAATTAACTCATTATTATAAGAGGTTGATTGAGCCAAACTTAAGAGTGTCGATAGTTTAGTTAGGTTATAGTTAGAAGCCATAAAACAAGCAAACAAACAAACAAAATACAAAAAAAAAAAAAAAAATACATGTTAGACAACAAGTTCTCATTGTAGATGGAAGATGTTCTTCCACACCTTTCTCCTATAATCCTAGCTCATTTGACTGTTTTTCCTTAATAAGATTATAGTTTTCTTCTAAAAAAATTAATTACAAAGAAAAAAAATTTACATACACAATTTTATTTTTCAGTTCTTTTTTTTTTTTTTCCCAATTGTGAGTGATAAGTTTTCAATAGTAGATAATATGATTTTAGTGGTAGGCTAATGTGAAAATCAAAAAAAAAAAAGTTGTCATCTCAAGAGTTCTGAAAATTGTTGTGTATGTAACATTATAAAAGGAATTTATTGTTTCAAGGTTTTAAATTACTTTTAACTTTCATAATAAGTCTCTCTTTTTTGTAATTTGTGTGTTCTTTATGAAGGGTTTAACCTAGGTAGCCTACCAACCATGTTAGGACTTCTTATTTGATTACTTTCACCCTTCAAAAAAATTAAAAATTAAAAATTAAAAAAAAAAAAAAAAAAAAAAAAAAAAAACCTAACTTGATTACATTTTCTTAAGAGGCAAATATAATCGAAAGTTCAAAAACGTGTACAAAAACACTTTTGAACGTTTAGACCCCCAAAAACCAACTTAACCAACACAAGCAATATGTCAAACAACTAGTGTGCGGAAACTTAACATATGCTATAATATGGAATTGGTTAAACAACTATCTAAGCCATAACAAATTAAACCACAAAGAGATAATTTAAAGGCGAGAGATAGAGAGGAAGGAAGATGCAAACACGAGATAACACCAGATGTGTTATCGAAGAGGAAACCGAAGACCTCGGCGAAAAACCTCTCCGCCGCCCTCCAAGCGGTAATCAATCCACTAGAAAATACAGGTTGGGATACAAGGACAAAGAATAGACCCTCCAAGCCTAATCTACCCAATGCACCTAAGCCCTCCAAGCTTCTTGCTCCAACGAGGTTGCGCCGAACCTTTTTCTTTCCTAGCTTCCCGGATTCCGCTACTACACCGTAGCATCAACCAATGAAGATTGGCTCCTTCCTAATCGCTTCCCAGAACTCCAAACGTCTGTCTCACGAGATGATAATGGTGAGAACCAGGTTTGGTTATAATGCCTCTCAAGGATTTGACAATGGAGAGGAAGAGAGTGACGGAATTTGATGAGACTCTAAGGTAGAGATTGTGGGTGAAACAATCTGGTTTTTCTTTAGGATTTCTCTCTCAAAATTCTCTCCGGAAGCTCTCTTTCAATCGTGGGTTAAAAGGGTATTTATACTTTGGAGTGGAGAGGAATGTGAAACGTCGGGTTTTTCCAAAACAGGGGTGGCTCGCGGCTTGACCTCGCGGCTTGACTAAGTCGCGAGATCCATCCGCGAGATAACCGTATGGCCAGATTGTCCTGTTTTGTCCTGTAGTGCTCCAGCTAGCATGACTGCTCATCTTCCAACATGCTTGGCACGTGTGCAGGTTCTCAGCGGGTTGAAGGCTGCGAGTCCAGCCGCGACACTGTTTTCTTTGCACACTCTTGAGCAATCTTCACTCTATCTCACTCACTACCCTTACAACAATCCCACCTAAATACAGGGGTTACTAAATGCTTTGAATTACAAGCAAATTTGGCACGGAATAAAGCCAATTAGATGGTTGAATAAATTCAACCTTACAATCTCCCCCTTTGGCTATTCCATGACAAAACCCTAAAACAGACTCTAGACTTAAACTGTGAGTTGGGAACAGTTGAACAAAACTCACTCACACCTAACTCTAGAAGTCATGAAGCACTTGAATCATATGAACAATATACTCCTGAAACACAACAATACACCATGATCATTGTAAGCAGAAAATTATAAATGCATATGAAACAGGCAATATGAGATCAAGCAAAGATGGAGTAATACACAAACCATGGCTTGATCAACCAAGTGACCACCTCAAGGTAGTGATCACAGTGTTCATTCACACTTGGAATGAACACAAGAACATACAAGTTAGCAAGCACAAGGCAAGACACTTGTATGCTCAACACTCAACCAATGCATAGCACACAAGGCATATGCATCTAGGAACAATCCTACAAGGGCACAAGAGTGACAGTACATAAACCAAAATGCAGAACATTTAGATTAAAGTACTGATTTCAACATAGCATAAAGGCTGCACTTAAGCATGGTACGTACCATAAAGCCTACAAACATGCTTAAAAACAATAACCCTAAAAGCTTACAAAAGCATATGGGTACAAATCAACAAATACCTGAATAACATCATCAAAATATATTAAGGATTAAAACCAAGAGTATATGAAAAGAGTTAGAAACAGTTATACACCAAAACACAAAGTATCAAAACCATAAAACCACTAAGAGTACTCAAAACATAACCCTATATAAACACGCTTTACTTTTTTAGCAACTCCCCCTCAACTAATTACTCCCCCTTAAGCTTTTCTGCTTCTCAATCATCAATGAACATCAATGAACTTCTCCCCCTTTTTGACAGGAATGGCCAAAGGGTCACTTGTCATCTTTGAGTTGTGAAGTCACAAGTGTAGCAGCCAAGACATCAACTGGGTCTTGCATGGCTCTCATCCTGTCGTCAGTGCTCGATTTGAACTGCCCGATCCTATCAAGCCTTTCGAGAATGATCCGGAAAGCATCCGGAGGTGCATCTGCAGAAGTTGAAGCTCTAGACCTTTTGCCACTCCTCCCGGGTGTTGAGGTGGATGCATGCCTGCCGCCTCGCATCGGTCTCCATTGGGACTTCCTCTCCTTCATCACCTTCATCTTCTTCTCCTGGAAGCCTAACACCGATCCTTTTGCGGGTAAGTTTGTTAATTGCGGAGGGTGTAGACATGGGACTGATGTCTTGAGGGATTGGAACACCTTTACTCCTAAAAATCCTCATTAGCAAACTTGGAAAGATCAATTTAGGTCTAGATGTTGTTCTTGTCTCATCCACAATGATGTCAAAGATGTGGGAACTTATATCTATGAAGTTCTTCTCTTTGAGATCCATCGAAAAAATTGCTCTAGCACAATTGATTGTGGTCAACTTCTTAATAGGATAGAGGTTAAACATCATGATTATGGTTAGAACCCTCATGTCCACCGGAAAGGCAAAGTGGTATTCAAACACTTCCCTTCTCTCCGCCCACCTATCCTCTCGTTGAACTGTCTCAATAGAGACACTCCTATCCTTGAAATTGATAAACTCTTCATCATCCAAACCTTCAAGCCCTAGTACATCATCTATGACATGAGCATCCAAGACAAATTCTTTACCCCTCACCCAAAGAACTCAATTCATTATCCTTTATCACAAAGATTTGAGTAAAATTCCCTAATTAAGGGTTCACACACAACAGGAAACCACCCAAAAGCTTTTCCCATCCTCTTCCTTCAAAACAACTGGGAATAAAAGTTTGCCTTAAGTCCTCCAAATCCACAAATCTCTCTTGAAT
This sequence comes from Quercus dentata, assembly GCA_028216015.1. Taxonomy (NCBI): domain Eukaryota; kingdom Viridiplantae; phylum Streptophyta; class Magnoliopsida; order Fagales; family Fagaceae; genus Quercus; species Quercus dentata. The sequence continues at coordinate 73,731,172 of CP116445.1, forward strand.
GATTCCTGCATTCAAGAAGTTATCCTTGTATCTCTCAAAGTGGTGAACTGACCTAAACAATCTAGAATCCATCTTTAATCTCTTGTCGGCCTTCTTTGCGGTAGATTTCTTTTTACGAGGTGAGGGAGCCATCTCGTGAACAAGCGAGAAAAGGCCACAACAACATATAGCAATATATGTGCATAACCAATCAGTACCATGTAATAAACAGAGAGAGATATCAACCATACAAATGAGCTTCAAAACATAGACAACAAGCTACTTAGTTCAAACATATGGATATACCAAGTCTAGGATAGGAAACACATGAACAACATGGTGAAACTATCCTAAAGGCGGATAAATGACATTGAGACAGGATAATGGAAAAATGATATGACACTCAAACAATATATTGATCCTAACAGAGCTTCCCACGATTAACACACTAAAACATGCAAATCTAGCACAAGAAAACTCATATCCTCGAGAATGAACCAATAGAAGTCATTCAACAGCTCAAAGATCAGATTGAAATAGAATAAACACTTAGCTAAGCACAAGATGAAGAGCAATAAGCATATGACAATCATTTAACACAAACTATAGCAACAACATCCACAAGCTAAGCAAGAGCAAGGAGCAGAGACCGAAACACAAACCCATTTCAAAAACACAATCATATGCGAAAAATCAAGGGTAAAAACACAAAATCAAGTAGAAAAGAGTGTAAAACAGAAAACCCATACACTCGTAACTTGACGATTTTGAGCTACAAGAGTGCAACACAAGAGATTGGAAAAGGGAGCACGGAGTGTTTGGGAGGGTGAGAGTTTAGAGAGAAGATGAACAGTCACAAAAATTCGAGGAAAAACTGAAAAAGTTTAAAAACTGCTCCTGTTTTCGCAAAACACGCGATTTTCGCGACTGGATTAAGTCGCCACACAGCCGCCAGCTCAAGCCGCCAGAATACACAAGAACAAAATTTTGAAAAATTTTTCTAAGTGTTTTTCGCGACCGGAAGGTCTACCAGCAGTGAGTCGCGAGTGAGCCGCGAAAATCTCTGAGTGAACTCGCGACCGGACCTTCTACTCGCGAACAAGTCGCCAAAAATGACCAGCGAAGATGCGACCGAGGCTCGCGACTTGACACACCAGCGGCCCGAGCCGCCAAAACAGGCAAAACTGTATTTTTGAAATTTTCAGATTTTTCAACCAAAATACTTTCCAAAAACACCTAAAACACTCAAAAATCTTTTTGTGCTTGAATTAACAAAGATTGAGCATGTGAAAACACATTTTATCAAGTACAATCACACAAATGAATATGGCATTTATCGAACATAAACTTGTGTGTTGTGTGTGGATACCAACAATGAGATAGTCCTTTGTCTAATGTGAAGCTTCAATGATCAATTCAACCAAGGCATACACAATTAGCACTAGATCATGTGACCAATCTCAATTATAGAAATATGAATATATGACCTCCCACACAACTTGATAACATAACTTGGAGCTTTTCATTTGACTCCACTTTCTCGACATAACATTTGATCTTTTTAGGCAATCATCTCTCATTGTGAGAGGGATATATAACATTTCTCTTTGAAGAACAGGCCTTTGGCCTTTTGAAAGAAATTTCACTTTTAATATAAGGTCGCTTACCCTTTTTCCTAGTCAAATACTAGAATGTACGACAGGCTTTTGCAGCTCAATATCTCTTTTCATTTGGAGATTTACATTTGGTGAGCTCTTTTTAGCAAAAACATAAAATAAAAAGTGGGAAGAGATATATAGACACAAGTCTATGCATGTTTCAAGATCAACATAACCATTCACTAATCATTCATGACAAGTTTGAAGATCTATTTACAACAATCACATAGATTTCAAGATTTTTCCCACAGAGATATAGGTGCATGAAAACAAGCAATGCTCGAAAATGCACAAAGCCATTAGCACAAAGGTACAAGGCAAAACAAGTTTTGAGACAAAACTCAACAAAGTCAATCAAGCTTTTTGATTTTCAAATTTTTATGTAATTTTTGGATTTTTGACTCAAGAAACAAAAAGATTGATAAAACACAATTAAGAAATATTCACAAGAAGACAAACAAACAACCAAAATCAAAAACAACAAGCATACCAAACAAACATAGTCACAAAGCATAGGAAGTATTAATGCATGGACATGTTGTAATGCTTATGCATGAGTACCCCTTTTCACCCACACGTCACTTGCGTTTGGGGTGATTTCCTTAAAGGATTGGGTACGGGAGTTAGGGCTTTCAAACCTTCGTGAGAAGCTTTCCAAGCAGTTGGTGAATGCACCAATCATCTTCATCACGTTCATCATTCCGGGATCTCCATTTTGCTCTCTAGGTTGATCACCTGCCCAAGTTCTCCTATCAATTCTTGGTCCTCTTGACCTTTGAGGAGTTGCACTGTTCTTTGCTCTCGACTTTTGGCAATTTGGTCGAGTGTGCCCTTGAAGTCCGCAATAATGGCACACATACATTCCTCTAGGACCTCTTTGTGGTCGTGGACGTGACTTGGCACGAGATTCAGACCTGCCCACAGACCGATGATGGGGATTTAGCATCCGTTGGTTCACCAAATTCTTCTTCTCCTCCACCTCGAGCTTCTCACCAGTAGGTTCATCTACAACTGGATCTTTTGCCTTCACAAACTTCACTTCTTTAGTGATATTTACAGATGAACTACTTCCTCCGGTATACCCCAATCCGGATTTGTCGGAGAAGCTCTTTTGAGATGATATAACATCGTCTAGCTTCTTGGTGGTGACCCTCTCTATCTTAGCATTCGCTTGCACAACCTCATTCTCAAGAAATCTCACTTTTGTGTAAGCTTCGGACAATTCACCATTCGAGTTTCAATCTCACATTTGGCTTCCCTATATCGGATTAGGAGACTTTTGTAGTCCTCCTCGGCCTTCTTCATCTTTCTCACACAGCAGCCTTGGCAACCCTTGTGTACTCACCCGACTTCTCCAAGAGTGAGTTATAGTTTTCTTGAAGAGTTGCTTTGTGCTTTCTTCTTCTTCACTTCGATTCTTCAACAATTCCTAGTGATTCATCATCACTATGTTCTCCAAGGTCTTGTACAAGCAAACTCAACTCATCCGAAGACTCAACATGAGCAATAGTCATGAAAGCTGAATAGTTCCCTTCTCCATCATAGCTCTCTTGATTAAAGTCGGACGAGTCTCAATCACTCAAGGTCGTGGCATACACCTTGCCTTTCGATTTCAAATAATTAGGACATTCCTTCTTAAAGTGTCCATGACCGTTACATTCAAAACAAGTGACACCTTGTGTGGATTGGGATTCTTTTCCATCTTTCCTTTTGAAATCCCTCTTCTCCCTTCCAGAATTTTGGAATTTTCTCTTATCATCAAATTTTCCATTGTTTTTGAATTTCAAAAACTTTCTCAAATTTTTAACAAGATAGGCTACATCTTTGTCAACCTTATCTTCTCCCGATGAGCCTTCATCTTCCACCTTCTCATTAATGGTCTTTAGAGCAAGGGATTTACTCTTCCGTTGATTTGGCAGAGACATCTCATAAGTTTGTAGAGAACCAACCAGCTCCTGTACCTTGATGTCGTCAAGATCCTTGCTCTCTTCAATGGTCAGCACTTTAGCACGAAAACTTTCCGGCAATGATCGAAGGATCTTCCTTACAATCTTTGAGTCCTCCATTTTCTCCCCCAAGTTAAACTTACTGACAACAACCACCTCATTTAGCTTCCCATAGAAAGAGTCGAAAGACTCATCCTCACTCATCTTGAGCTCCTCGAACCGAGTGGTCGTCAGCATTTGTAACTTGGTATCTTTCACTTTCTTCGTGCCTTCATAAGTTGTTTCCAGAATTTCCCATGCTTCTTTGGCAATGGTAATGTGAGAAATCTGTGAAATTCATCCGGAGACACACCACGTAAAAATAGCATTTAGTGCTTTGTCTTGTTAGCATTAGATGCAGCAAGTGTTGCCTTATCCCATGTGGATTTGGCTGCCTCGGGTTTGGTCCAACCAATCTCAACAAAGATCCCACACGGATTCATCAATAGAGCATAGAAAAGCTCTCATACGAACCTTCCAAAGCGCATAATTACTTCCATCAAAATATGGAGGTGCATTAAGGGATTGAGACCTATCCATCTCAAAAAGGGAGTCAAGGATCACACAATGGTAATGAAACCAAACAGCTGTGTACCCGCTCGATACCAATTGAAAGTTCAAAAACGTGTACAAAAACACTTTTGAACGTTTAGACCCAAAAACCAACTTAACCAACACAAGCAATATGTCAAACAACTAGTGTGCGGAAACTTAACATATGCTATAATATGGAATTGGTTAAACAACTATCTAAGCCATAACAAAATAAACCACAAAGCAGATAATTTAAAGGCAGAGATAGAGAGGAAGGAAGATGCAAACACGAGATAACACCAGATGTGTTATCGAAGAGGAAACCGAAGACCTCGGCGAAAAACCTCTCCGCCGCCTCCAAGCGGTAATCAATCCACTAGAAAATACAGGTTGGGATACAAGGACAAAGAATAGACCCTCCAAGCCTAATCTACCCAATGCACCTAAGCCCTCCAAGCTTCTTGCTCCAACGAGGTTGCGCCCGAACCTTTTTCTTTCCTAGCTTCCCGGATTCCGCTACTACACCGTAGCATCAACCAATGAAGATTGGCTCCTTCCTAATCGCTTCCCCGAACTCCAAACGTCTCTGTCTCACGAGAGATGATAATGGTGAGAACCAGGTTTGGTTATAATGCCTCTCAAGGATTTGACAATGGAGAGGAAGAGAGTGAAGGAATTTGATGAGACTCTAAGGTAGAGATTGTGGGTGAAACAATCTGGTTTTTCTTTAGGTTTCTCTCTCAAAATTCTCTCCGGAAGCTCTCTTTCAATCGTGGGTTAAAAGGGTATTTATACTTTGAGTGGAGAGGAATGTGAAACGTCGGGTTTTTCCAAAACAGGGTGGCTCGCGGCTTGACCTCGCGGCTTGACTAAGTCGCGAGATCCAGTCAGCGAGATAACCGTATGGCCGATTGTCCTGTTTTGTCCTGTAGTGCTCCAGCTAGCATGACTGTTCATCTTCCAAAGATGCTTGGCACGTGTGCAGATCTCAGCGGGTTGAAGCCGCGAGTCCCAGCCGCGACACTCTGTTTTCTTTGCACACTCTTGAGCAATCTTCACTCTATCTCACTCACTACCCTTACAACAATCCCACCTAAATACAGGGTTACTAAATGCTGAATTACAAGCAAATTTGGCACGGAATAAAGCCAATTAGATGGTTGAATAAATTCAACCTTACAATAACTTTTATGGTGGACCACTTAGGTTAGCCTATGCTTAGGATCGTCCATCAATAACCCGACTTTGAGAAATCTGGCCAACCAACAAAAGGATTCGAACCAACTATTTAGATTGGGACAGATCTTGGGCTTTTGCTTTGGCAATGTAATGGTGAGTTTTTGGCCCAATTTTTTAGTGAAGTGAGGTAGGGCCAAAATAATTTGTAAAAGATATCTATTATTGCGCGTATTTCTTTCACCGACTGAGCAAATGAAAAATTTAGCTTATTTAGACTTTTAGTTTATTTTTGCTACTATATTATTTAGCTTATTTTTTAACTTATTTTCTACATTTTCAACAAAAAGTTTTCAGATTCTACTAAATAAGCCATTCCCAAATGGACACTAAATAGGTGAAATATAATAAGATTAAAATGTGTGACGTGGAAAAAATTGTCTCTCAATAATATGCAATCATTCAAAATAGTCTTTATCTATTAATATTTCTTTCCTCAATACAAGCTTTAGCAGTTAATTGGGGATTGTGCTTGTATGGAAAAGCTTATGTAGTCGAGTAATTATTGAGTATTTTTGGAGTACCATAAATGCGTACTTCCTTCTCTCACATAACTGTATGTCTCACTAATTAAATTTATAATGGGACTCACAATTCATGTAAGAGGAGAGAATACGCATTTATAATACTCTCGGAGTATTTAATAATTTTCCTAAGTAGTCAAACAACTTTGTACATCATGGTTCTTTAAATAAACAAAGAAGTTGATGTTCTCGTGCTCTGAAAAACGATACAGAAACTCGAGAAAATACAGTATAAGAAAATTCGAGAATTGTTATGCAATCCCTTTATCAATTGAGGATATAAAAGATATGAATTTTACTTTATTTTTTTATGCAAGATATTCGGAGGTCACAATCATTGAATTGAATGATAGGAACCTTGCGTTCCCCACCTCAATCGAGTGATTGGCCAAAACTAAAGTAGGATGAAAACGAAAGTCAATAATGGAAAAATGATTGCTAAAAAATGAAGACAAAATTGCTAAAATGAGAAAAAGAAACGTAAATAAATAATCAAAAGTGTTTGGCCCTTGCCTACCACTTTTGCTTTACCCCCCTATAAAAGCTATAATGACGTAATAGATTCCAATTAACTTAACTAATAAAATTTTTTATGATTGAATAAGAAATGGGGTGTCGTTAGAATCGTATTGAGCCATGACCAATAGGATTATCCAAAAAAGAAAAGAAAAGGCTATAATGATAATGCTCCTCTTGCATTATCCATATATATATATATATATATATATATTATAACTTAGTGAAGTACCAAAAATAATTTTAACGATTTTCATTTTTACATAAAGAGAACGCATTTAAAAATCTTCTTATATTGTTTTTCTTCTGTTTTTTTTTTTTTTAATAATTATTATCAAGCATTAACAAATGAAGAGGAGATTCATATAAAAAAAAAAAAGACAAAAGGGAATATTAGGCTAAAGAATTTAAAAATCCTTGGAGACCTAAATTTGCTAACAACTAAAAAATGTAGATAATAATTTTTTTAAAAAAAAAAAAACACAATATGAAGTGTCCATTGATCATGATTTATATACTTTGCAAAGACTGTGGCATAAATTGTATACACATGTGGACATATTATGGTGGGTGACAATTATAAGGATCCTTTTGCTTTCATGTAATCTCATTAAACCTACACAAAATTCAGATTCAACTGAGAATTTGAAGTGACTTCCAACATCCATAGTGTTGGATTATAATTGTCTTTAAGAGCGGGCACCCCAGGGATACTTTACAACAATTTGTTAGTGCGTTTGATTGTGTAAAGACAAATACTTAATTATTCTTCATTTATTAGCGATTAATATAAGAATATATATATAAACCCTTTTAGCATATGATTTTTCATTATACACATCATGCAAATTGGTTATAAGATTTTGCGCTCGAAATCTCTAAACAAAAACATAGGCCATTTTTAAAGGATTTTTCATTTTAATACTTGATGTGTATTGAAGAGGAGACTATACACATCTAAAGAATAGCTAGATACTCAAAAAATAATAATAAAAATAAAAATAAAAACTTTATTAATATCATTCTAAAATAAATAAGGTTGACGTTATGTCAATGAGAAACAGTATGGAAAGGAGAAACACGAGAAAAAAACTTTGTAAGAAAATTCGAGAATTGCTATTTAATTCCCTTGTCAATTGGTGGTATAAGATCTTATTTTTACTCTATTTTTAAATGCAACAGCTTTAAAGGTTGTTTAGCATGATTCACGTAGTCCAGCCGGTCGCCATTCTTAGGTTGAATGATTAGGAACTTTGTATTCCTCTTTATTGAGAGATTGGCCAAACTAAAAGCAACATGATTGATTTGATGGGCAATGAATGAAAGGTAATAATGGAAAAAGTGAATGGGAAAACGAAGACGATTGATTGAAGAGGAGAAAAAGAAATGTACTATTTATGCCATAGTGTTTCAGATAAGAGAAGAGATAGAATTATACAAACAAAAAACAGAGGTGATCACGTGGGCTTGGCCATTGCCTATTGGTTATTGCCTACCACATTTGCTTTATCCCACTATTGTCATATCGAGAATCAAAAGTCTTTTTTTAAGATAGAATCTGAAATCATCAAAGATGATAAGGGCAAATTATTGTTTTCACTTTTCAAGTCAAAAAAGTTAAACTTCTAAAGTCTTTTTTTAATATAGAATCTGAAGTCATCAAAGATGATAAGAGCAAATTATTGTTTTCAAGGCAAAAAAGTTTACTCCACACCGACTTGGAGTTATCTGGCTACAATTTACTATGTGACGATTAAAAATACTATATTTATGTGTAGTTTTAATCACATAATTTTTTAAATGAGACATATAACTTATTTAAGTAATACATATATAATACACATGTATATAGATAATTTTATAAATGGTCACATAATGAGTTAAAAAAGATAATTCTAATCCTATTTGGAGTCAAACATTTTCCTTTCATCATCATTCCCTGCGATGGAGAGGATAAAGGCTAACAGATAATCCATATTGCATTTTTAAAAATGTTACGTCTTTTAAAGGAGAAAAAAAAAAAAAAAAAAAAAAACTTATAAAGTAATACAAAAATTACAACAAAGTTTACCTCTTAACCAGTTTGAAAGAATATCCCTCAACAGACTATGTGTCAATTTATAATTTATAACATTATTCACGTATATTATTTAAATAACTCACATAACTCATTAAAAAATTTATGCAACTAAAAGTTAAAAAGTATACATAGATGGTATTTTCAACCGTTACATAGAGATGAGAGAAAGATTCCTCCAAACTAGAAACAAATTATTAGAGCATTACACAAAATTTTTCCATAAAAGAATAAAGCATACAATTAAGTGGATTAAAATCTTTTCTACTTTACTTTGAATTTTTTTTTTTTTTTAAATTACATTTGATTATGTTTTTTTTTTTTTTTTTTTAAGTAAAAGATAGAAAACATTTGATTATGTGTACATGATGTAACATTCTAAGACCACATTGGCACATTCCACTAATAAATAAGGGTTGATAATTGATAAAATAAAATAAAATAAGTGTTGAAAAATGATGGTAAGTGATTTTAAAGGACATGTGACGCTATATACGTGCAATGTAATTTCAATAATGATCATATGTAAAAATCCCAATTTACACCTTCAAATACCAATATGCCACATCAAATTTTTACAAAAAAAAAAAAAAATTAATATGTTGGATTATATATTAAGTACATTATTATTATTATTATTATTATTATTATTATTATTATTATTATTATTATTATGTGAAAATATATGGTTATGTCAAGTGTTCTATTACATTCTTCTTAAGCCAAATTCATAGAATTTAGAATCGGGTTGTATGATATGTGTGGGGCCCAATAGTTTATGGGCCCGGCCCGCTCGCTTATGGGGAGTCTACAGGCCCAAATCAAGGGGCCAGGGCCCAAGCTCAAAAATAAGAAGCCCAAAGTGGCCCGAAGATACAGCCGAGGACAGCTTAGTCCTCGGCAGACCCAAAGTCTCATGGATGAGAGTGGAATACAAGCAAACTTGAAGGATCAGAAAGTATCTCGGGGAAGTTGCCCTTAATACACTTCATTGATAAGACTCGCACCTAACGAACCTGATTTTTAGGCTTTATTAACCATTCCCAACAATTCTGGGATTAGATTGATGGGACAAATCTCGATCCGGGAAAAGTTGACCCTACACGTGGACAAGGGACAACAAACGTAGGCTAGTATAAAAGGAAAGGTAAACTAATCAGAAATGGAGGCCCGTCTCACTTCCCCGGGAAAACTCCAGGAATGAGAATGCACGGATAATATATGCGCTCCACCATGGAAAACCCACCGTCGGGTAACCGGAGAAAAACACTAGTGCTCCTCGGACATGATCCGAGGAGTCCAATTCCTCAATTTACAAAGTTACTGGGCTTGGATATCTAGACCAAAGCCTTTTCTTGTCTAGGTTTATCTAAGGTCCGGCCTGGACTAACGCCCCGTGACACAACGCTAGCCTTTCAAGCCCACTCTCTACAAATATTATTGTGAGGGATTTTTTACGTGCGAGTCCAACATCACTGTTGGACCGTTAAAGAATCGTGTCCCTACAATTGGCGCCGTCTGTGGGAAGGCTTGCGCGTTGGCGCAGGGCGCATGAGTCAACCCTCTAGCAAGCGGAGATTCGCGAGTTTTTTCCCATCTCCGGTGACCTGAAGTTGTCGCTCCGATATAAACTTGCACTAGGGCTTACATCCCGTAGCGCCAACGGCACGGGCATCTCTAGGGGCTTCCGACCCCAAGTCAGCTCCCCCCGTCATGGCCAAGGGGCTGACTCGCAAAACAAAAACAAAAAAGTTTTGGACAGAACCAAGGTCTTGCATGGTCCTCGAACTCAAGCCTATGGGGAAACCAAGTACTCAAAAGTTTTGGACAGAACCAAGGTCTTGCATGGTCCTCGGACTCAAGCCTATGGGGAAACCAAGTACAAAAAAGTTTTGGAGAGAACCAAGGTCTTGCATGGTCCTTGGACTCAAGCCTATGGGGAAACCAAGTACTCAAAAGTTTTGGACAGAACCAAGGCCTTGCATGGTCTTCGGACTCAAGCCTATGGGGAAACCAAGTACACAAAAGAAAAACAAAAAAGTTTTGGACAGAACCAAGGTCTTGCATGGTCCTCGGACTCAAGCCTATGGGGAAACCAAGTACTTAAAAGTTTTGGACAGAACCAAGGCCTTGCATGGTCCTCGAACTCAAGCCTATGGGGAAACCAAGTACACAAAAGAAAAACAAAAAAGTTTTGGACAGAACCAAGGTCTTGCATGGTCCTCGGACTCAAGCCTATGGGGAAACCAAGTACTCAAAAGTTTTGGACAGAACCAAGGCCTTGCATGGTCTTCGGACTCAAGCCTACGGGGAAACCAAGTACACAAAAGAAAAACAAAAAAGTTTTGGACAGAACCAAGGTCTTGCATGGTCCTCGGACTCAAGCCTATGGGGAAACCAAGTACTCAAAAGTTTTGGACAGAACCAAGGCCTTGCATGGTTTTCGGACTCAAGCCTATGGGGAAACCAAGTACACAAAAGAAAAACAAAAAAGTTTTGGACAGAACCAAGGTCTTGTATGGTCCTCGGACTCAAGCCTATGGGGAAACCAAGTACTCAAAAGTTTTGGACAGAACCAAGGTCTTGCATGGTCCTCGGACTCAAGCCTATGGGGAAACCAAGTACTCAAAAGTTTTGGACAGAACCAAGGTCTTGCATGGTCCTCGGACTCAAGCCTATGGGGAAACCAAGTACTCAAAAGTTTTGGACAGAACCAAGGCCTTGCATGGTCTTCTGACTCAAGCCTATGGGGAAACCAAGTACACAAAAGAAAAACAAAAAAGTTTTGGACAGAACCAAGGTCTTGCATGGTCCTCGGACTCAAGCCTATGGGGAAACCAAGTACTCAAAAGTTTTGGACAGAACCAAGGCCTTGCATGGTCTTCGGACTCAAGCCTATGGGGAAACCAAGTACACAAAAGAAAAACAAAAAAGTTTTGGACAGAACCAAGGTCTTGCATGGTCCTCGGACTCAAGCCTATGGGGAAACCAAGTACTTAAAAGTTTTGGACAGAACCAAGGCCTTGCATGGTCCTCGGACTCAAGCCTATGGGGAAACCAAGTACACAAAAGAAAAACAAAAAAGTTTTGGACAGAACCAAGGTCTTGCATGGTCCTCGGACTCAAGCCTATGGGGAAACCAAGTACTCAAAAGTTTTGGACAGAACCAAGGCCTTGCATGGTCTTCGGACTCTAGCCTATGGGGAAACCAAGTACACAAAAGAAAAACAAAAAAGTTTTGGACAGAACCAAGGTCTTGCATGGTCCTCGGACTCAAGCCTATGGGGAAACTAAGTACTCAAAAGTTTTGGACAGAACCAAGGCCTTGCATGGTTTTCGGACTCAAGCCTATGGGGAAACCAAGTACTCAAAAGTTTTGGACAGAACCAAGGTCTTGCATGGTCCTCGGACTCAAGCCTATGGGGAAACCAAGTACTCAAAAGTTTTGGACAGAACCAAGGTCTTGCATGGTCCTCGGACTCAAGCCTATGGGGAAACCAAGTACACAAAAGAAAAACAAAAAAGTTTTGGACAGAACCAAGGTCTTGCATGGTCCTCGGACTCAAGCCTATGGGGAAACCAAGTACTCAAAAGTTTTGGACAGAACCAAGGCCTTGCATGGTCTTCGGACTCAAGCCTATGGGGAAACCAAGTACACAAAAGCACAATCGGAATTCCTTATATCCCAGTTGACTGCTCGGATGGATTACTTAGAGATCATCATTCTTGGACGGTATCCATGCGCTTATCACCGAATACTCAACTCATTACCCTGGTTAGTCTCCTAAGTTTGGTTTACTACGAATTATCGACATAATGCCTAGTAGTATTGGTTAATTAGAATTATTTAGATTATGTTTCAAGGTATCTTGCTCTAAATATGCTAGAAGCAAAGACACACATGGAAGACACTCATTCACAAAGTAATATTGCCCAAAAGATCGATGCTTAAAACATGTAAATAAATTTCTATTTTTACTAAAACAAAGAAGTAGTACAACAGACAATGAAAAGTCGAATCACCCTACGTCAAAGCTCACTACATAAGCAAAAAGAAAGATACAAGAAAATTAGAGAAAGCCGAGGAGGTAGGTCGGGAGGATAGGTTGGCTACAGACTCTAAGACCTTATTCTTCCCTCGTGCTTTTACATGCCCATGGCTCAGCAAAGAAAAAGAAGCCCAACTTGAACCCGACACCGTTGAAGGAAAGGTGCAGGGAGTGGGAAGTTGAGGGGCTTTCTCTAAATATTCGCCGCCGCAGCGAGGCAATAATGGCGGAAAATCTTTCTTCCGACACACCAAAATTCTGGCATGAACAGAACCTACTTCGGATTTTGACTAAAAGAGGGAGAGACACCCTTCCCCCTCGGTCGGAATGGAGTATTCTCCTGAACTTATGCTTCCTTTGCCCATACCTTACTATTTTGAGTCTCATGAGGACACGGTGCTTCTGCGGCGGAGAGAGTTCTTTCTTCCCAACCCTTGCCTTAAACATGTTATGCTAAGGGAGGAGAGCTCCGGATATGGGAGTTATGATGTGGGAAAAAAAAAGCAAGGATTTGTGCGTATATAAAGCAACTTTCTCTCCCTCCTATTTATTTGAAAAGATAAGGTGGTGGCAGTCAACTCACGCAGCATCCCAAGGTACACTACAGACAAAACAGTTCTAGCTCAACTTCCAACGTCAACTGCAACCACAAGATTAAAGAAGCCTCGTAAAGGCGCACCTCGATCGTTTTGACATCAGAGAGTACCGCGTGGCCGCAGGTCGCAGAAGTATCTCTTAATTCATGGGCTAAGTGAATTCGCGGCCCAGGCCCGCTCTGCGTGAGGGCCCAAGGACTGTGGCCCACGCCGAGAAATAGCCGTTGCCGAGGACAACCCCTGCTCGGCGCCTCGTGAAATGCCCGATGAAAGGGAGAATCTGAATTCAAAGAGTTTTGGACAGAACCTAGGACTTGCATGGTCCTCGGACTCAAGCCTATGGGGAAACCAAGTACCGAGAAAAACATAAGTCTTGGGCAGAACCTAGGGCTTGCATGGTCCTCGGACTCAAGCCTATGGGGAAACCAAGAACATAAAAGAAAGAAAAAACACATAAGTCTTGGACAGAACCTAGGGCTTGCATGGTCCTCGGACTCAAGCCTATGGGGAAACCAAGTATTGAGAAAAACATAAGTCTTGGACAGAACCTAGGGCTTGTATGGTCCTCGGACTCAAGTCTTTGGGAAAACCAAGTACATAAAAGAAAAAGCATAAGTCTAAAACAAAACCCAGGCTTTGCGAAGTCCTCGGACTCAGGCTTTTTGGAAAATCAACTGCTCGGATGGAGAAGTTTCTCGGTTCAAATACCGGAAAAGGTTAAGGCCAGTGTGTTAAGAAGATGGCGAAACGAATCGATAATCGTTAGCCTAAGGAAATTGTTCATTGGGAGAGTGACATGTCCTCGGATAACTATTTCTTACACCTTATCGAGCATTTAGTCCCCATCTCGACTAATTTTAAGGTAAGTCTCGTTCCTCACTGGTCGGATTGTTATGTCGAATAATGATTCTGTTAAGGTTATTGTGGCGTCTTTTTATTAGCGAGTATTTTGGCCTTAGTTGTCATTGATTCAAATGCTATACTATTGTACCGAGAAGTGCTTGCAAATTTATTAAAACATATAAACAGAACATGCGAAATAGAATAACGATAACTTTTATTAATATGAAAAATTATTACAACGTACAAGGAAGGGCTTAAACAAGCCTATACAAAAATGAATCGCCAAGCGTAATAACATCCGTAATACGATAAGTTAACAATCGTGTGTCCTTTAAACTCGCCTTCAAAGTCTCTCTAAAGTCTCTCGCCTCGCATCGCTCATATCGGAGAAGAACCTTATATAGAAAAGATGAAGGAGAAGGAAGAAGAATTGGAACATATGGAAGCACTTCAAAGAAGCTCTTGTCGCCGAGGAGTGCAAAGGAAAAAGAAGATGGAGGACATGAGTAGGAAGGAGGAGAAGAAGAGGGAAGAAATGAAAAGAAAAAGAAAGGAGCAAAAGAGGGAAAAGGGGAGCCATATTAGGTATGCTCATGAGAGAGCGGGTGGAGATGATAATGGAGGTTTTCGACTCAGTCACACCGGAAGTGGGATGTGACGAGTCCCCGCTTCGGATTTTGGCTAAAAGAATGGGGAGGCAAATCTTGAGTCTCCGCCATCCTTGCCCCGACCGAGCCATCTCAAGTTTTGTTAGGACATGGCGTTTCCGGGAAATGAAGGGTTTATTCATGGTCGACTGCTATGGTGGATGTATTATTGGATAGGGAATAACCAGATGGAAGAAGTGAACTCTGAGAAGGGCCTGAGGGATTCAGATATGAGAAAATCGCCTTTTGTCCTCTCTCTTTATATAGGGAACGAAGAAAAGGGGATATAGCACGTTCGGATCTCCAGGGAAATCTATAAAGAAGAACGCGCCGTTTCGTTCTCCCACGCCATCGGTAACCGTTAGATCGGGGAGGTCTCGTAAATGGGAAGATATTAAAGGCACGCTTGAGATAACCTAACGGCATAATGGCAACGTGCGCAAATTGAGGAAAACAACTTGTAGACCGGCGCCTTCCTCGGGGAGGTGAAGAGTCGCCAACGTTGATCCAGGGCTGAATTAAATGAGCCGCAATAAAGGCTCGGTATTACCAAAACCCACCTTTCCAACCAAGACGTTGGACAGCAGGGTTTTGAGGGGCTATTGTGGGGCCCAATAGTTTATGGGCCCAGCCCGCTCGCTTATGGGGAGTCTACAGGCCCAAAGTGAAAGGGGCCAGGACCCAAGCTCAAAAATAGGAAGCCCAAAGTGGCCCGAAGATACAGCCGAGGACAGCTTAGTCCTCGGCAGACCCAAAGTCTCATGGATGAGAGTGGAATACAAGCAAACTTGAAGGATCAGAAAGTATCTCGGGGAAGTTGCCCTTAATACCCTTCATTGATAAGACTCTGCACCTAACGTAACCTGATTTTTAGGCTTTATTAACCATTCCCAACAATTCAGGGATTAGATTGATGGGACAAATCTCGATCCTGGAAAAGTTGACCCTACACGTGGACGAGGGACAACAAACGTAGGCTAGTATAAAAGGAAAGGTAAACTAATCGAAAATGGAGGCCCGTCTCACTTCCTGGGAAAAACTCCGTGAATGAGAATGCACGGATAATATATGCGCTCCACCATGGAAAACCCATCGTCGGGTAACCGGAGAAAAACACTAGTGCTCCTCGGACATGATCCGAGGAGTCCAATTCCTCAATTTACAAAGTTATTGGGCTTGGATATCCAGACCAAAGCCTTTTCTTGTCTAGGTTTATCTAAGGTCCGGCCTGGACTAACGCCCCGTGACCCAACGCTAGCCTTTCAAGCCCACTCTCTACAAATATTATTGTGAGAGATTTTTTACGTGCGAGTCCAACATCACCGTTGGACCGTTAAAGAATCGTGTCCCTACAATATGTATTAGGAAATATTTAACAACTATTTCGTTTCATGCCCATATTATCATAAAACTTATAGTATTTATTATTTTTTCAATAGTTTTTATATTGAGTAATACTACAATCATAAATTATTTTATAATATTTTTACAAACTGTTATTGCAGCCAAATTTTTATTGATTCTTATCTAGACCCATCAATAACATCACTTTTTTATTTACCAATAATCACTCACCATATCAACAATTTGTAAAAAAAAAAATTGTAAAAAAGTTTACATCTCTATCATTTTCCTTTTATATATATTGAATATCAAGAATTTGCATCTCGGCATGGTTACATCTTACATGTACAATTTAAAAAAAAATTAATTTACATTTATAAACAATTATTGAGGTTGCTTCAACACAGCTTGAAAGCCCGGTCAGAAGTTTTAACTTTTAACATTAAATTTTAAATGATACCATTGACTAGTCAAGTTACAATTATAAAGTATACTTGTAAATCGTAATCACTTATATTCTTTAAATACACCTAATAGATATTCAAGGTGCAAATTAACATCCCATAAAAAAAGGTGCAAATTTTAACATAATTTGAGGAATTACAATTAGGTGTACTCGCAATCCTTATATAGTATAAATATATTGATACAAATCTCATATCTTACCGCTTTTGTTTTATTTTGTGCTCCACTAATCATGATATGTTATGTATTTGATTTTTTTTCTCAATTCTATAAGAAAATTCAAATAAATACATGATAAATTGTGATTGGCGAAACACTAAAAATAAGATAGAAGATTTGTATAATTGTATTCCAAATCTACCTAATAAATAACCAATTAGGTTCAAAATTTGGATAATTTGGGAAATTACAAAATTTGAGCTAATCTTAGTTTGTACATGAAATCAAAACGGCTCAAGTTATAAACTTCTCGTAGAAAAATGGACAATTGTTCCCAATTCAAAGGGGTCTACCTTCACAATTGGATGTATGCCACTTTGGGAGGATTTTTCAAAACTTAAAACGGACCAATCAGTTTTTGCAACCGATAAGCAGGATGGCAGAGCCATCATCACAGACACTAAAGAAAGATTGCTTAACGGTTTTTCTAGAAATAAAGCACCATGTTAAGCATTATAGCAAAATTGTGAAAGTTATGTGATGGCCTCAACATGGCAATGGAATCCAATATCCACAAGCCTTTCATAGAAGTAGATGTCCAATCTGTTATCTCTCCCCGAGAGAGACTCTAACCTAAGGTTTTGAATGAGTCAAGTCGAGCTAAGTTTTAAATTTTTAGATTTGTTTATTTTATTTTATTTTGAACATAAGTCAAGCTTGAACTCATTACTACACAAGATTACTAAACAAGATTAACTTTTTTTTTTTTTTTTCATATAGAATAAGAGCATGACAAAAATAAATATGAAATAAAATTACCCTTCACAAATCTATGAATTAAATTTTTACCACAAATGGGCTATTTATATTATCAATGAACTACAAATAATAATTTAATGTCATATAAGCCTATTTATAAGCATATACAATTAAATTTCAAGTCTATATAAGTATATTTTTAAACAAATATAAATATAATATATAGCTAAATTGAGCTTCATGTTCGCAAAATTATATTCACAAACACATTATTATGTTTGAGTTTGGATGTTTAAATTGTCAAGCTTAAACTTGGACTTGGGCTAAGTTTGACTTGTTTGCTAAACAAATTAATATTAATAAGCATTTTTCTTGAGCTATGTTTTTTTTTTTTTTTTTTTGTGTGTGTTTTAGAAACACAGACATAAGGGTGAGAGAATAAAGTTCTAACACAAAAATACACATCAAACGGGTCAAAACTTCATAAATATACTAATATATTATATTAACGATAATTTTCTTCCCCCACAAAAGACAAATGTAAAATCAAAACTTGCTTTTTCTTATTATTATATTAGAAAGCTTGTAACAAGTTATTACCCTGTTTTGACATTCTGAAATCAAAAATCAAGAAAACACGAAAATTAAGAAAAATCCTAATTTCACCCGACATGCAAAATAATGCCACGAAAAAACTCAAACCTCCCCACTTAGCTAGATTTAGTAAAACCAAGTCAAATCCGGAAATTTGGGAGCATGATCTGAAGTTTGACCTTTGACCAAGTTTTACTTTGACTGCTTCATTCTCAAAATCCGACCGTTCAATTGCACCACTATTTTTTGTCAATATCAATATTTGACCACATTATTTCAATCAAATGGTGGGTTCATGAATCGAAGACTGCCTGAAAATCATTAGCAATAAACATTAATCTCTACACTTGTAACTCAAATAACTTTGACTACCTTGACTGCAAGATATATCCAACCATCGGATTTCAATGATTTTTCACCCACATGAATTATCTTCCCATAACCTTCAGATCCAACAGTGTGTTTCCCAATCACAGGCAAAACGGACGAGACATCATTAAACCGAGCCAGAACTAGGGTTTAATTCATGATATAAAACTTCTAGCTTCTCACTTTTCTGGTATTAGTTTTTCCCATGTTTGCCGTCAACGGAATGTTGTAGCGCATCTTATGCTAGAAGGGCAATTATTTCACCCAATTTACTTGTTTGGATGAAAGATGTGCCACCAAACATTCTTTATGTTGTTCAAGCTGATATGTCATCTTCAGGGGTGGCTTCACATAGAGTCTAGAGTGGTCACAGGACTACTCTGACCTAGGAAAAAAAATTATTATGTATAAATTTTAAAAATTTATGATTTTTTTATACTAAAAAAAATTGTGACCACCCTAAATTTTTTTAGGCCCAACATAATTAAACTTTGGCAATAAACTTAGTTGTGAACTAATGCTACAACTCAATTCAATATTTCTTTTTAGTGGATGTGAATTTTGACAAATCAACCATTTAATTACATTTTCTTTTTTTATCCTCCATACTTGCAAAACTTCAAGAATTTTAAAGTTCAATAGCTATATTATCAGTTAAATGTTTTAATTTCAAGTTTTTGTTGTCTAAAATTATACATATAAAAAAAGTTTATGGATCGAATAGTAAATAATATCTTATTGGCATGAAATTTGACATGTGTTTTAAGAACATAGAAAATATGCAATTCAACAGTTAGATTTTCAAAATATGTAACAATATTAATTTGTTTAGTAAGATTTGTAGCCTTAGGTTACAACTAAGTTTGTAGCCAAATTTTGTTCTTAAACTTTGGTCCCCTTAACAATATATTAGTTCCTTACAAACAAAAAGAAAAAGTCCAAAAAGAAAATTTATATATCTAAAATTTTGAAAGATATATAGCTTGCAATATTAATAAAGAAACTATCATATAATGATTTCAAAATAAGAAAATTCATAGAAGAAAATTGTAAAATTTTATGTATTTGCGTGTATGTGTTTTTTCGTTAATATATGAAGTTCTCTTTTTATTAGATTTTGTATAATTTAAGTTTTTTAATGACCATCCTCAAAAAAATTCCTAGAACCGCCACCGGTCCTTTTTTATTAAAAATGAGATTAATGTCTTTCTTGAAAAGAAAAATTCTTTAAATTCTTCTTCTTTTTAATCAGGCTTTACATGAAAATGAAATTAAAGGTCCGCCCCATTCTTTTAAGGAAAACTCCATGCCATCATGTTTCAATTTCAATTTGTTACATCTCGCCATTGAATTTTGGCTGGCCTTACGCGTCACGCAAGATGTTCTGTTAATGAAGAACGATTTAAAATATAAAAAAAAAAAAAAAAAAAAATCGTTCCCATTAAAAAAAATAAAATAAAAAGGTCGATAATTGTTATACAATTCTCTTATATCAGTTGAGGATATAAGAATTGAATTTTACTTTATTTTTTATGCAACAATGTCGAAGGTTGTTGGCGCATGATTCACGTAGTCCAGGTCGCCATCTTTGGGTTGAATGATAGGAACTTTGCTGTCCCCTCTACTGACTGAGTGATTAGCCAAAACTAAAGCGACATGATGTACAATGAAATGTAAAATAATGGAAAAGTGAATGGGAAATGAAGACTAGAAAAATAAACTTGAATAAGCAAAACCAAAAGGGTAAATGAATGGGAAATGAAGACTAGGAAAATAAACTTGGAAAAGCAAAACCAAAAGGGTTACTGATGAGACAAGAGATAAAAAAGCAAACAGAGGGCATCACGTGGGCGGGCCCGGCCATTAACTAGTGCCTATCACTTTTGCTTTATCATCCCACCATCATGATGTGCTGAGAATCTGAATTCTGAGCGCCTCATAGAAATAGGAGCAAATTATTGTTTTCGTCGCCTTCCCGGAGAGGAGAGAGGATAATCCATTGTACTCTGCAAGCCTGTAAAAATAAAAATATTACGTATTTGAAAAAAAAAAAAAAAAAACTGAAGTCCAGAATACACACTAAAGTTTAGAAGTGCTTGAATTTTTAATAAGTCACATATCAAAGAACTTGTAGGGAAAGCTTAGAAGTCCCATTGGGTATTGTGCTTGTAGGGAAAGCTTTGGTAGTCAAGGAACTTTGTACACCATGGTTCTTTAAATAAACAAAGAAGTTGATGTTCTCATGTTCTGAACAACTATACGGAAACACGAGAAAATAGAATGTAAGAAAATTCTCATTATCAATTGAGGATATAAAAGATATAAATTTAACTTTATTTTTTTATGCAAGATATTTGGAGGTCGTAATTATTGAATTGAATGATAGGAACCTTGCGGTCCCCACCTCAACCGAGTGATTGGCCAAAACTAAAGTAGGATGAAAGTGAAAGTTAATAATGGAAAAATGATTGCTAAAATGAAGACAAAATTGGTGAAATGAGAAAAAGAAACATAAATAAATAATCAAAAGTGTTTGGCCATTGCCCACCACTTTTGCTTTATCCCCTTACAAAGGTTATAATAACGTGATAGGTTGTAGGTAGTTCAATTTGTAAAATTTTTAATAATTAAATAAGAAATTTGAGATTTAATTCCTATTTATACCAAAAATCAATTAATGTCCTGATTTGATAATAAAAAAATTATCATTAAAAGTAGACACTATAAGTTGAAACTCTCTCAAAAAATAAAAAGCCATAATGATGTGGTGAGATTCGTGAGAATCCTATTGGGCCATGATCATTTTTGTATTTCCTAGCTTAGGTAGGACCATTTCTATCACCCATAATTTCTTTGTCGCGCTCCTCTTGCATTATCCAAATTTTATTTCTATTACAACATAGTGAAGTACCAAAAATAATTTTTATAATTTTTATTTTTACACAAAGAGTACACATTTAAAAATCTTCTTATGTTGTTTTTTTTTTTTTTCTATTTTTATTTAATTTTTATCAAGCATTAACAAATGAAGAGGAGATTCATTTAAAAATAAAAGCGACAAAGGGGAAATTAGGCTAAAGAATTTAAAAATCCATGGAGACATAAATTTGCTAACAACTGCAAAATAATGAAGATAATAATTTTTTTAAAAAAAAAGTATGAAGTATCCATTGATCAAGATTTATATACTTTGCAAAGAATGTGACATAATTTGCATACACATGTGTGTGTATATATATACATGTGAATATAAAAATGCTATGCAATTAGGATGCATCAAGAAACCGAGTATGGTGACAATTATAAGGACCCTTTTATGTAATCTCATTAAACCTACACAAAGTTTAGATTGAACAGAGAATTTGAAGTAACTTCTAACATCCATGTCGTTGGATCATAATTGTCTTTAAGAGTGAGCACCCCAGGGATACTTTACAAAAATTTGTTAGTGCGTTTGGTTGTGTAAAGACAAATAATTATTCTTCAATTATTAGTGATTAATATAAGATTATATATATATACTTTTTTAGAAAATTATTTTTCATTATACATGCATCATGCAAATTCATTATGAGATTATGTGTTCAAAATCTCTAAACAAAAAATATGGGTCATTTTTAAAAGATTCTTCATTTTAATAAATAAGGTGTATTAGACAGGAGACTATATACACCTAAAAAAAAAAACCGTATACTAAAAAAGAAAAACTTTATTATTATAGTACTAAAATAAATAAGGTTGACGTTATGTCAATGAGAAATAGTATGGAAAGTGGAAACACGAGAAAAAAAATTTGTAAGAAAATTTGAGAATTGCTATATAATTCCCTTGTCAATTGATGGTATAAGCTATGTTTTAAAAACTGAACTCAATTGGTAGGGAGCCAATCCGGTCCGGTAAAAACCAGTCAAAAATCGGGATGAACCAGGAATTTTGAAAAAAAGGGTTCAACTCTCGGGTCGGTTTTTAAAACCATGGGTATAAGCTATGTTTTAAAAACCGAACCGAATTGGCGGGTCCGATTGGTTCAACCGGAAACCGACAACCGCTTTGGTCCGATAAAAACCCCTAAAACCGGTGAAAGTTGGTCAAAATTGGGTTAAACTGGGAATTTTGAAAAAAAACGGTTCAGCTCTCGGTTTGGTTTTTAAAACAATGGGTATAAGGTCTTTTTTTTAGTTTTTTTTTTTTTTTTTTTTTTAAATGCATCACCTGCAAAGGTTGTTTAGCATGATTCATGTTGTCCATCTGGTTGCCATTCTTGGGTTGAATGATTAGGAACTTTGCAGTCCCCTTTATTGAGTGATTGGCCAAACTAAAAACAAATGATTGATTTGATGGGCAATGAATGAAAGGTAATAATGTATGTCTTTAGCATATACATTAATTGAAGAGGATCGATTGAAGAGGAGAAAAAGAAACATGATTATTCCAAGACTATGATTAATGTATGTCTTTAGGGTATACATTAATCATTTATTTTAGGAAACTTTTTATGAGAAATTGAAAAAGCTGACAAAAAAATTTATCACTTTTTCATTTTTCCATGAAAAATCTCTTAAAATAGTTTACTTAATATATGTCACAAAGGTACATGTTAATAAAACCTTTATGCCAAAGTGTTTCAGATGAAAGAAGAGATAGAATTATAGAAACAAAAAACAGAGATGATCACGTGGGCTTGGCCATTGCCTATTAATATTGGTTATTGCTTACCACTTTTGCTTTATCCCACTATTGCCATGTCGAGAATCAAAAGTCTTTTTTTAAGATAGAATCTAAAATCATAAAAGATGATAAGCGCAAATTATTTCTTTCAAGTCAAAAAAGTTAAACTTCTAAAGTCTTTTTTTAATATAGAATCTAAAGTCATCAAAGATGATAAGAGCAAATTATTGTTTTGAAGGAAAAAGATTTGGCTCCAAACCGGTTTCGAGTTATTTTGCTACAACTTATTATGTGATGATTAATAATATTATATTCGTGTGTAGTTTTAGTCACTTGACTTTTTAAATGAGACATGTAACTTATTTAAGTAATACATATACATATAGATAATTTTATAAAGAGCAAAACTTAGGTACAGTATTTAGGTGTTGTTCCTTAGGTTCCTCTTTTAAAATTCTACCATATGAATTTTTTTTCTTATGGGAATAAAGTTAATTTTTTAATTAAGTAGTCACATGGCTGAATCTTAAAAGGGGAACCTAAGGAACAATACCTAAGGTACTGTACATAAGTTTTATCTTTTATAAATAGTCACATAATGAGTTGAAAAATATAATTCTAATTTAGTTTGGAGTCAAACATTTTCCTTTCATCATATCCCTACGACGAAGGGGAGAAAGGCTAACAGATAATCCATATTGCATTTTTTAAGATGTTATTATTTTTATTTTTATTTTTAAAGCTTATAAGATAATACAAAAATTACGATGAAGTTTACCTCTTAACTAGTTTGAAAGAATATCCCTCAACCGACTTTGTGTCAATTTATAACGTTATTCATGTATATTATTTAAATAACTCACATAACTCGTTAAAAAGTTCATGCAACTAAAAGTTTAAAAGTACACTTGGATGGTATTTTCAACCGTCACATGGAAGTAGGAGAAAGATTCATCTAAACTAGTTTAGAGACAAATTATTGGAGCATCACACAAACGATTTCCATAAAAGAATAAAGCACGCAATGAAGTAGATTAAAACCTTTTCTACTTTACTTTCAAATTTTTTTTTTTAAAAAAAAAAATACATTTGATTATGTATTTTTTTAAAAAAAGTAAAAGATAGAAAACATTTGATTATGTGTACATGATGTAACATTCTAAGACCACATTGGCACATTCCACTAATAAATAAGGGTTGATAATTGATAAAATAAAATAAAATAAGTGTTGAAAAATGATGGTAAGTGATTTTAAAGGACATGTGACGTTATATATATGCAATGTAATTTCAATAATAATCATATGTAAAAATTCCAATATACACCTTCCAAAACAATATGCCACATCAAATTTTTACAAATTAA
The DNA here is from genome assembly GCA_028216015.1 of Quercus dentata. NCBI lineage: Eukaryota > Viridiplantae > Streptophyta > Magnoliopsida > Fagales > Fagaceae > Quercus > Quercus dentata. The sequence goes on from CP116445.1 coordinate 73,755,540, forward strand.
AAAATAAATATTAATATGTTGGATTATAGATTAAGTATATTAATTAATATTTTTATGTGAAAATATATGGTTATGTCAAGTGTTCTAGCACGTTCTTCTTAAGCCAAATTCATAAAATTTAGAATTGGGTTGTATGATATGTATTAGGAAATATTTAACGACTAGTTCATTTCATGCCCATATTATCATAAAACTTATAGCATTTATTATTCTTTCCGGATAGTTTTTATATTAAGTAATATTACAATCACAAATTATTTTATAATATTCTTATCGATGAAGCGTGACTTTGTCGGTTGAGTTGAATGTGTCCAAATTGATCCAAGCCATAGTCCGGATACCTGCGTAAATGAAAAGACAACTCCTTTCAAGATGCTCACCGGTGTGGTGCCCGCCACAACGCCTCCGATATCAAAGTCAGAACAGGAAAGTGCTTTGTAAAATGAAACAGAATAGCAGAATAACAATAAGTGTCTCTCCGAGTGTCTATGTACCTTGTGTTGGCAATGCGAGGGCTTTACATATGTTGCCTTGGATTCTAGCCGTTGTGATTGTTAATGCATTTCTTGGTAACGCCTCCCGCCTAGTAATGGGGCTTTAATAGGCTCCCAACGGCCTACATGACTAGCTTTGTAACTGCTCAAGTCATTTATTGACTATATTGAATGACTTCCATATCCTCGTCGGTGATGATTGGTTGCTCCATCTGTCAAGATGACTTCGTCATTCTCGGTGGCTTCGTCTAGGAGATATGGTCTCGTCAATCCCATCACTTACGAATTACTGTTGTGGTCAAATTTTTATTGGTTCTCATTTAAGCCCGTCAATAACATCACTTTTTTATTTACTAATAATTACTCATCATATCAACAATTTGTAAAAGTTTTTTATAAAAAAGTTTACATCGCTATTATTTTCCTTTTATAATTATTGAATATCAAGAATTTGTATCTCGGCATGGTTACATGTACAAATTTTTAAAATAATTTACATTTATAAACAATTATTGAGGTTGCTTCAACACAGCTTGAAAGCCCGCTTAGAAGTTTGAACTTTTAACATTAAATTTTAAATGATACCATTGACTAAGTCAAGTTACAATTATAAAGTATATAGTTGTAAATCGTAATCACTTATATACTTTAAATTCACCTAATAAATATTCAAGATGCAAATTAACATTCCATAAAAAAAAGGTGCAAATTTTAACATTAACATAATTTGAGGAATTACAATTAGGTGTACTCAAAATCACTTATATAGTACAAATCTACTGATACAAATCTCATATCTTACTACTTTTGTTCTATTTTGTACTCCACTAATTATGATATATAATTTTATAAAAAAGTCAAATAAATATATAACAAGTTGTGATTGGTAGAACACAAAAAATAAGATAGAAGATTTGTATAATTGTATTCCAAATCTACCTAATAAATTCCCAATTATGTTCAAAATTTGGATAATTTGGAAAATTACAAAATTTGAGCTAATGGTTTAAGTTATAAAATGGCTTGAGTTATAAACTTCTCGTAGAAAAATGGACAATTGTTCTCAATTCAATGGGGTCTACCTTCACAATTGGATGTGTGCCACTTTGGGAGGATTTTTCAAAACTTAAAACGAACTAATCAGTCTTCGGCAACCCACAAGCAGGATGGCAGAGCCATCACCACAGACAATAACCAAAGATGGCTTAATGGTTTTTCTGGAAATAAAAGCACCACGTTTAGCATTATAGCAAAATTGTGAAAGTTATGTGATGGCCTCAACATGGCAATAGAATCCAATATCCACAAGCTTTTCATAGAAGTAGATGCCCAATCGGTTCTCTCCCCGAGAGAGACTCTAACCTATGATTGTGAATGAGTCAAGTTGAGCTGACTTTTAAAAGTTTAGATTTTTTTATTTTATTTTATTTCAAACATAAGTCAAGCTTGAACTCATTACTAAACAAGATTATTATTTAAATTTGGACATTTTTTGTCGAACAAGTTTGAATTTATTCATAAGCTACTTGATTAACTTATTCTTTTTTCTCATATAGAATAAGAGCATGACAAAAATAAATAAATAAAAATAAAATTTCCCTTCATAAATCTATGAATTAATTTTTACTACGAATGGGCTATTTATATTATCAATGAACTTCAAATAATAATTTAATGTCATTAAACCTATTTAAAAGCATATACAATTAAATCTCAAGTCTATATAAGTATATTTTTAAACAAATATAAGTATAATATATAGCCAAATTGAGCTTCATGTTCACAAACTTAATTATATTCACAAACACATTATTATGTTTGAGTTTAGATGTTTAAATTGTCAAGCCTAAGCTTGGACTTGACCTAAGTTTGACTTGTTTGCTAAACAAATGAATATTAATAAGTATTTTTTTTGAGCCAGGGTTCTTTTTTTTTCTTTTTTAGAAACACACACATAAGGGGGGAAAAATAAAGTTCTAACATAAAAGTACACATCAACCTCAATTAAAAAATCATAGTAACTTTTAAAAGAGAATGTGACAAGTTATATTATACATAACACATTCTTGGGCAACTTAATTGGTTCATTTATTTATAGCTTTGCTTTAATCTCATTGTGGACTTTCACGAATCACGTGCTAACGTTAATAATAGTAGGGCCCTCATGGCACAATTGGAGATCTTTCAGCTTTGATCACTCACATTTGGAAGTCATATGATCAGACTAATGTTCCTTGTATATATTGCAGTCAAACTCTCCGAGTAGTTTTCAAGATAGCTTAACTCATATGCTTGGGTGGCATGTTAACTCTTTGATGTTTAGTTTTTTCGTTTAACGCTCTCAATTGCCACCGAAAAGAAAATACTTGAATAGACAAGCTTTCCCAATTCCAACAATCTAATTTCTTCTGTGCAAGGGAAAAAAAAAAAAAAAAAGAATTAGGGGTGGCAAACTCGGGGGTTTAAGATAAATCATAAATTTGAAATACAAGTATTGCTAACTAGAACTCAAGGTCAGCTCTGGTATTTATTAAAGCCACATAGGCAATTGCTTAAACCTCGATCTAAATAGACAAAAATCTCATAGGTTTTTTTTGTTAAGACTGTAAATATACAAAACTGTTTACGAGCAGTTCATTTTGGCTTGGGGAAAATATTTGTTTATGTTTTTTGGCTGGAAAAACAAATCAAACTCAGGTCCAAGTTTCGGCTTGACTATTAAATAAGTTAAGTTCAAATATAAAATATTTTCATAAATAAACTCGTGAACATAAAACTCAATTTAAAAATATATAATATAATATTATAGTTTTATACGTGTACTTGTCTTAAAATAATACTTATATAGATAATAATATTTATACAGGTTGGCAGTGGCAAGGGAGGACTGCCCCTCGACCTCCCCAAAACTTCATAAATATACTAATATATTATATTAAGGATAATTTTCTCCCCCTACAAAAGATAAATGTAAAATCAAAACTTGCTTTTTCTTATTATTATATTAGAAAGCTTGTAAGTTGTAACAAGTTATTACCCTGTTTTGACATTCTGGAATCAAAAATCTAGAAAACACGAAAATTAAGAAAAATAATGCCAAGGAAAAGCTCAAACCTCCCCACTTAGCTAGATTTAGCAAAACCAAGTCAAATCCGGAAATTTGGGAGTATGATCTGAAGTTTGACCTTTTACCAAGTTTTACGTACTTTGACTGCTTCATTCTCAAAATCTGACCGTTCAATTGCGCCACTGTTTTTGGTCAATATCAATATTTGACCACATCATTTCAAGCAAATGGTGGGTTGATGAATCGAAGACTGCCCGAAAATCATTAGCAATAAACATTAATCTCTACACTTGTAACTCAAATAACTTTGACTACTTGTCTGCGAGATGTATCCAACCATCGGATTTCAATGATTTCTCACCCACATGAATTATCTTCCCATAACCTTCAGATCCAACAGTGTGCTTCCCAATCACAGGCAAAATGGACGAGACATCATTAAACCGAGCCAGAACTAGGGTTTAATTCATGATGTAAAACTTCTAGCTTCTCACTTTTTTGGTATTAGTTTTTCCCATGTTTGCTGTCAAGGGAACCTTGTAGCGCATCTTTTGCTAGAAGGGCAATTATTTCACCCAATTTACTTGTTTGGATGAAAGATGTGCCACCAAACATTCTTTATGTTATTCAAGTTGATTTGTCCCCTTCAAGGGTAGCTCCACATAGAGTCTAGGGTGGTCACAGGACCACCCTGACCTAGGAAAAAAAATTATTATGCATAAATTTTAAAAATTTATGATTTTTTTATCCTAAAAAAAATTATGACCACCCTAAATTTTTTTAAGCCCAACATAATTAAACTTTGGCAATAAATTTGGTTGTAAACTAAGGCTACAACTTCATTCAATATTTTTTTACTGGATGTGAATTTTGACAAATCTATCATTTAATTACATTTTTTTTTATCCTCCATACTTGCAAAATTTCAAAAAAATCAAAGATCAATAGTTATGTCATCAATCAAAGGTTTAAATTTCAAGTTTTTGTAGTTTAAAATTATACATACAAAATAAATTTATGGATCGAATATTAAATAACATCCGATTGGCATGAAATTTGATATATGTTTTAAGAACATAGAGAACATGCAATTCAACAGTTAGATTTTTAAAATATGTAGCAATATTAATTTGTTTAGTGAGATTTGTAGCCAAATTTTGTTCTTAAACTTTGTTCCCCTTAACAATATGTTAGTTCCTTACAGATAAAAAGAAAAAGTCCAAAAAAATTTTTATGTAACTAAAATTTTGAAAGATACGTAGTTTGCAATATTATTAACAAAGCTATCCTATAACGATTTCAAAATAAAAAATTCGTTGAAAAAAATTGTAAGATCTTGTGTTTGCATATGTTTGTGTTTTTTGGTCAATAAATGTAATTATCTTTTTATTAGATTTTGTATAATTTAAGATTTTTAATGACCATCCTCAAAAAAATTCTTAAAACTACCACTGGTTCACTTTGATTAAAGATGAAATTGATGTCTTTCTTCAAAAGAAAAATTCATTTTCTTTTTAATCAGGCTTTACACGAGGGTGAAGTCCGCCCCATTCTTTTAAGGAAAATTCCATGCCATCATGTTTCAATTTCTATTTGTTATATCTTGCTATTGAATTTTGGCCTTAGTTACGCGTCACGCAATTGATGTTCTGTTAATGAAGAACGATTAAAAAAAAAATCGTTCCCTTATAAAAAAGGTCGATAATTGTTATACAATTCCCTTATATCAGTTGAGGATATAAGAATTGAATTTTACTTTATTTTTTATGCGACAATGACGGAGGTTGTTAGCGCATAATTCACGTAGTCCAGGTCGCCATCTTTGGGTTGAATGATAGGAACTTTGCTGCCCCCTCTACTGACTGAGTGATTAGCCAAAACTAAAGCAACATGATGTACAATGAAATGTAAAATAAAAATTTACCAAAAAAAAAAAGAAAATGCAAAATAATGGAAAAGTGAATGGGAAATGAAGACTAGAAAAATAAACTTGAATAAGCAAAACCAAAAGGGTAAGGGGGTGTTTAGTGAGTTTCCAAACAACAATTTTCAGTTTTTAAACAATATTTTACGTATTTTCATACACTTTTTCATCACATGTATTTTCACAAAAATTTTTAGACAATAATTTTCAATTTTAAACACATATACCAAACGGGACCTAAATGAAACATATATACCAAATAGGCTTTAAGTGAATGGAAAATGAAGACTAAGGAAAATAAACTTGGAAAAGCAAAACCAAAAGGGTTACAGATGAGACGAGAGATAAAATAGCAAAACAGACGGCATCACGTGGGCGGGCTTGGCCATTGACTAGTGCCTATCACTTTTGCTTTATCATCCCGCTACCGCGATGTGCTGAGAATCTGAATTCTGAACGCATCATAGAAATTATTGTTTTCATCGCCTTCCCGGAGAGGAGACAGGATAATCCATTGTACCCCGCAAGCCTGTAAAGATAAAAATTTTACGTATTTGAAAAGAAAAAAAAAACTGAAGGTTTAGAAGTGTTTTAATATTTAATGAGTCACATATTAAAAACATATTAATTTTTCGAGGTGTGATACAAACAAATATTAACAAACTTTTTCTTAAAAAAATACATGAGTTCAAATTTAATAAGAATGTAGTATAAAACTCTTATTTTCCTCCCATACTAGTTTGTCACATTAGACTTTTAAAAATAAGAATCTAAATACAATCACACACGATCAGATTCTCAAACACTTTGATCTAATTGAATAACCAGTAAAGAAAAAACTAAAACCCAATATCCTTCTCGTAGGCAGAAGCTGCTAGTGTCGCCATGGCACCGGAATCTGGAATTTCCGCCAGATCCACCACGGATGTGGTGGTTGAGGCTTTCAAATTTGGAGTAGTGAGTAGTGATTACCATATCTGCTAAGTAAATCAATAGAAATATTGCACGCCCACTAATTCACCATAAAGAAAGGACTTCCACGAAATTTATGTCCTTATTTGACAAAATTGAAGAATGAGATATAGTCCCAGATTCTAGCTGTGTCACCACTGACTTCAAGACTTTCATTTAGAAGCTCATATTCTTGAATACCCCAGCTGGATATTGTCATTTTTGAAGCCGGAGTTCAACTGTGTAAATTCCATTTCTTTCAATGTGTATGTGTGAGAATTTACGTATGTTTTTTTGGTTCTGAGATTTGATTCAACTTATCTACCATCAACGATGATGACCCCACTTGTCTTTTAGTCTTACAGAATCGGCTGCCGATTCTACGCACGGAGTTTTTTTCTTTTTTCATTTTTGATTTATTAATATTTGAATACATTCAAGGGGATTGTGATCATGTGTTAGTCAATACTCTTTTATGTGAAATCATTAAAAAAATCTAATTTGGCATCATTTTATTGGAGGGCATAAAAACCTATGTTTACACTATGTCTTTATTGAATTTATTCTCAATATATATATAAACTTGGTGCAAGCACGGTGTGTGCTGTCTAAGTTTTACTATTTTAAAACACAAATTAATAAAATCAAAGTAATTAAACTATCGACAAAATAATTAAACTATTTTAAAACACAAAGTAATAGAGTTTAATCTTAACTAAAATATCTTAATAATTATTTAATAAATACTTCAAAAAAATTAATTGATAAGACTATTGCCTTTTTTCTTTCTTTTTTTTTTTTTTTTTTGAAAAAAGGATAAGACTATAGCTACTTGTTATAAAGAGAAGATAGTTAATTGACAGAACTATGGTACGTTTCTAAAAACTCACTTATAATTATATATTATTTTTTTATATAATATATTATGAATAAATTGTTTTATATTGCCGCAATTGCTAATTAGTTTTGGTTTGGATTTTCTTGATGTAGAACGAAAGGTTTCTCTTTGGTGTGGAAGACGAGGATTCTCTTTGACATAGAAAGAAAAATATGTTGGAAAAACTGGCTTTGTATCTCATACAAAACCCACAGTAGAAGTAATATAAGGATTTACTTCATTTATGAGATATAGCATATAACCTTGAATTCTAAAATAAAGAAGAGAAAGTAATAATGATAAAATTCTTCATGTAAGAGTAAAATCGTTCAACGATAAATTCTTCGTGCAAGAGTAAAATCGTTTAACGGTAAATTCTTTGTGCAAGAATTAAATCATCCAAAGCAATAACGATTCAATTCTTCATATAAGAGTAAAATCATTTAACAATAAACTCTTCATGCAAGAGTAAAATTGTTCAACAATAGAATTCTTTATACAAGAATAATATCATAATTCAATGGTAAATTCTTTTTGCAAGAATTAAATCGTCCAAAACAAAAACAATAAAATTCTTCATATAAGAATAAAATCATTTAACAATAAACTCTTCATGCAAGAGTAAAATCGTTCAACGATAAAATTTGTGCGTTTTTAGACCCTAGCAAACACAACAAATTAACTTAGTTAATTAGCCAAGTTGATTACTTAGTCCAATTTCCGATTTAGGTTAACACAAACACATCATATTTGTAAGGTTGAATTTATTCAACCATCTAATTGGCTTTATTCCGTGCCAAATTTGCTTGTAATTCAGCATTTAGTAACCCTGTATTTAGGTGGGATTGTTGTAAGGGTAGTGAGTGAGATAGAGTGAAGATTGCTCAAGAGTGTGCAAGAAAACAGTGTGTCGCGGCCGGGACTCGCGGCTGGACTCGCGGCTTCAACCCGCCGAGAAGATGCACACGTGCCAAGCATCTTTGGAAGATGAACAGTCATGCTAGCCGGAGCACTACAGACAAAAACAGATAATCGGCCATACGGTTATCTCGCGACGGAACTCGTGACTTAGTCAAGCCGCGAGGTCAAGCCGCGAGCCACCCCTGTTTTGGAAAAACCCGACGTTCGCATTCCTCACCACTCCAAAGATAAATACCCTTTTAACCCACGATTGAAAGAGAGCTTCCAGAGAGAATTTTGAGAGAGAAATCCTAAAGAAAAACCAGATTGTTTCACCCACAATCTCTACCTTAGAGTCTCATCAAATTCCCTCACTCTCTTCCTCTCCATTGTCAAATCCTTGAGAGGCCTTATAACCAAACCTGGTTCTCACCATTATCATCTCGTGAGACGAGACGTTTGGAGTTAAGGAAGCAGATTAGGAAGGAGCCAATCTTCATTCGCCGATGCTACGGTGTAGTAGCGGAATCCGGTAAGCTAGAGAAGAAAAAGGTTCGGCGCAACCTCGTTGGAGCAAGAAGCTTGGAGGGCTTAGGTGCATTGGGTAGATTAGGCTTGGAGGGTCTATTGCTGTCCTTGTATCCCAACTATATTTTCTAGTGGATTGATTACCGCTTGGAGGGCGGCGGAGAGGTTTTTCGCCGAGGTCTTCGGTTTTCTCTTCGATAACATATCCGGTGTTATCGCTGTGTTTGCATCTTCCTTCCTCTCTATCTCTGCCTTTACATTATCTGCTGTGGTTTATTTTGTTATGGCTTAGATAGTTGTTTAACCAATTCCAGATTATAGCATATGTTAAGTTTCCGCACACTAGTTGTTTGACATATTGCTTGTGTTGGTTAAGTTGATTTTTGGGGGTCTAAACGTTCAAAAGTGTTTTTGTACACGTTTTTGAACTTTCAATTGGTATCAGAGCGGGTACGCTTGTTGTGGTTTAAATACCTAAGTGTGATCCTTGACCCCTTGTGTTTATTTGCCATGGATTGTGCTTTGTATGACTCCTTGCATGATTTGGTTGGTGATGAATGTAACATGCCACGTGTTTGTGAAAATGCCTCTATGAGTGTTAATCCTCATAAGTGTGATGACATGTTATTTGAATCTATGGGTGTTGTTGACAAACTCTTAAAGAAAAGTGCTAAGAAGTTTCAAAAGAATTTGAGCAAGTTATTTTGTGAAAAGGATGATTTGATTGCTAAGCTCAATGAATCCAACAAATTGGTTGTGAAATATAAAAAACTTGTCAAGATTCTCTTGAAAAGCTAAAAGAGTTTGAATGTTTGAATATGGACTTGGATGCTAAACTTGTTTTGTCTAACAAACTTGTTGATGAGTTAAAATGTGAAAATGAGTCTCTTAAGATGCATGCCAAGTGTTTGATTGCTGAACCCATTGATAAAATGGATGATAATATGTGTTGCAATCATGTTGTGGTACCCGATCTTGTGCCTAATGAGTATTCTACCTCTAAGGACAAATCGGTGTACGTTCCTCCACATAAAAGAAATCAAAATGTGGAGAGAAAGGTCTGTTAAGTCAAAGCCTCTGTTTAGGTCTCAACTTAAGGCTTTGGATGGATCTAAGTTTGTTCCAACTTGCCACCATTGTGGTGTGATTGGTCATATAAGACCTCAATGTCATAAGTTGAAGAGGGAACAAAACCATATTGCTAGATCCCTTCCCAAAAGGCCTAGTGGACCTAAACACATTGTGTGTCACCATTGTGGTGCCTTTGGTCATCTAAGACCTCAATGCTCTAAGTTTTATGCTTTTAAAAGAATCAAAAGAAAAGAAAAACTTGAGCTTCTTGGAAGTTGTGCTAAAAGGATAAACCGGTTTGAGTGATAATAGCATGTTGTTAAAGAAAGTGTTTAATGCTCTTAACTCCTTGTCTATGTGCATCTCCGGTTCTCATTCTTCCAACCCTCGTTTCACTTCTCAAGAGACACTCATTCCAAACAATTGTTCTGTTTGGATGAGGAAGGGTTCCTATGGTTGAGCTTTTGCTCCTTTGGTCCTTGATCTAATTCTTTCGATCTTTGTAGGACCCTTCATGCATTAGATGCTTCATTGTCATGCATTTGTGCATCATGCATATCTTTATATGCATTGTTTTGTTTTTGTTTTGATCTTACTTTTATGTCTTTGGTTTGTGTGTGTAAAAATCCAAAACCACATAAAAAGTAGAAAATCAAAAAGCTTAATCGACGTTGTTGAGTTTTGTCTCAAAACTTGTTTTGCCTTGTACCTTTGTGCTAATGGCTTTGTGCATTTTCGAGCATTGCTTGTTTCTTTGCACTCATATCATTGTGGAAGAAATCTTGAAATCTATGTGATTGTTGTAAATAGATCTTCAAACTTGTCATGAATGATTAGTGAATGGTTATGTTGATCTTGAAACTTGCATAGACTTGTGTCTATATATCTTCCCACTCTTTATTTTTGTTTTTGCTAAGAAGAGCTCACCAAATGTAAATCTCCAAATGAAAAGAGATATTGAGCTGCAAAAGCTTGTCGCACATTCTAGTATTCGACTAGGAAAAAGGGTAAGCGACCTTATATTAAAGAGAATGTTTATTCAAAAAGCCAAAGGCTTGTTCATTAAAGTGAAATATCAAATATCACTCTCACAATGAGAGGCGATTGTCTCAAGAGATCAAAATGATCAAATGTTATGGAATCAAATGTAAAACTCCAAGATATGTTATCAAGTTTTGTGGGAGGTCATATATACATATTTCTATAATTGAGATGGATCACTTGATCTAGTGCTAATTGTGTATGCCTTGGTTGAATTGATCATTGAAGCTTCACATTAGACTAAGGACTATTTCATTGTTGATATCCACACACAACACACAAGTTTATGTTCAATAAATGCCATATTCATTTGTGTGATTGTACTTGATGAAATGTGTTTTCACATGCTCAATCTTTGTTAATTCAAGCCAAAAAGATTTTTGAGTGTTTTAGGTGTTTTTGGAAAGTATTTTGTTAAAAAAATCTGAAATTTTTCAAGAAACCCGGTTTGCCCTGTTTTGGCGACTCGATCGCGGGTAAGTCAAGTCGCGAGACTCGATCGCGTCTTCGCGGGTCATTTTTGGCAACTTGTTCGCGAGTGGAAGGTCCAGTCGCGAGGGTTACTCGAGATTTTTTGGCGGCTCGGATCGCGACTCCCTCGCGGGTAGACCCTCCAATCGCAAAAAACACTTAGAAAATTTTTCAAAATTTTGCCTTTGAGCGTTTTGGCGGCTTGCCCTGGCGACTTAACTTAGTCGCGAAAATCGCGTGTTTTGCATATTGAGGGTTATTTTCAAAAAAAAAAAAAAAAAAATTTTCTTCATTTTTCCCCTCATGCATCATTGGCATTGTTCGTACCTTCATCTCTTGCCCTTGTTTCTTCTTGACCCTTTGTCTATTCCCGACAAAAAGGGGGAGAGTATACTCTAGAGAATGTTTCGGAGTATTTTGTCATTTCTATATGACTCTTGTGCACATCCTTAGGGGAGAAATTCTATTTCTCACATGCACATTGGTAGGGGAGAGATATTCCATAGGGGAGATGCATATACCAAGGGGAGAAGACATTGTGTTAACTAGAAAACTTTGTTATGTTTGTTTTCTTGTTGGCTTTATGGTGCTTTGAGTTATGCTTTGTTGTTCTTATTGCATCATGTTTGTGCTTTGGACATGCATACTTCCTTATGCTATTGTGCTTCATTGAATGCATGTTTGGATGATCAATTGCTTTGCTATGTGTTCATTGTAGTCATTTCTATATGACTGTTTTGGTGTTTGATCAAGTTGCTCATATGTTTTACATCATGTTTACTTGATCGCAATTTGCTTGTTACATTATACTTGTCCTTTTATTACTTGCTTTACCTTGAGGGTCTAATGTGTTTTGTGCAAGTGTTTCAGGTTACAAGTATATATGTTCCAAGTGCATCACATGACTTCTCATCACTTTGAAGGGGAGTAACTTTATGCACTTTTAGTTTATATTGTTTAAGTTTTTATTCAATATAATGTGTTTGTACCCATATGCTTTTGTAAGCTTTTAGGGTTATTGTTTTTAAGCATATTTGTAGGCCTTGTGGTTTGTACCATGCTTAAGTGCAGCCTTTATGCTTGTTGAAATCAGTACTTTGTTCCAAATGTTCTGCATTGTGGTTTATTGTCTTGTCACTCTTGTGCCCTTGTAGGATTGTTCCTAGATGCATATGCCTTGTGTGCTATGCATTGGTTGAGTGTTGAGCATACAAGTGACTTGCCTTGTGCTTGTTAACTTGTATGTCCTTGTGTTCATTCCAAGTGTGAATGAACACCGTGATCACCACTTTGAAGTGGTCACTTGGTTGATCAAGCCATGGGATGTATACTACTCCATCTTTGCTTGATCACATTATGCTTGTTTCATATGCATCTATAATTTTCTGCTTACAATAATCATAGTGTATTGTTGTGTTTCAGAGTATATTGTTCATATGATTCAAGTGCTTCACAACTTCTAGAATTAGGTGTGAGTGAGTTTTGTTCAACTGTTCCCAACTCACATGTTAAGTCTAGAGTCTGTTTTAGGGTTTTGTCACGGAATAGCCAAAGGGGAGATTGTAAGGTTGAATTTATTCAACCATCTAATTGGCTTTATTCCGTGCAAATTTGCTTGTAATTCAAAGATTTAGTAACCCCGTATTTAGGTGGGATTGTTGTAAGGGTAGTGAGTGAGATAGAGTGAAGATTGCTCAAGAGTGTGCAAGAAAACAGTGTGTCGCGGCTGGGACTCGCGGCTGGACTCGCGGCTTCAACCCGCCGAAAGATGCACACGTGCCAAGCATCTTTGGAAGATGAACAGTCATGCTAGCCGAGCACTACAGACAAAACAGGACAATCGCCATACGGTTATCTCGCGATCGAACTCGTGACTTAGTCAAGCCGCGAGGTCAAGCCGCGAGCCACCCCTGTTTTGGAAAAACCGACGTTTCGCATTCCTCACCACTCCAGTATAAATACCCTTTTAACCCACGATTGAAAGAGAGCTTCCCGGAGAGAATTTTGAGAGAGAAACCCTAAAGAAAAACCAGATTGTTTCACCCACAATCTCTACCTTAGAGTCTCATCAAATTCCCTCACTCTCTTCCTCTCCATTGTCAAATCCTTGAGAGGCCTTATAACCAAACCTGGTTCTCACCATTATCATCTCTGTGAGACAGGCGTTTGGAGTTAAGGGAAGCGATTAGGAAGGAGCCAATCTTCATTGGTTGATGCTACGGTGTAGTAGCGGAATCCGGTAAGCTAGAGAAGAAAAAGGTTCGGCGCAACCTCGTTGGAGCAAGAAGCTTGGAGGGCTTAGGTGCATTGGGTAGATTAGGCTTGGAGGGTCTATTGCTGTCCTTGTATCCCAACTATATTTTCTAGTGGATTGATTACCGCTTGGAGGGCGGCGGAGAGGTTTTTCGCCGAGGTCTTCGGTTTCCTCTTCGATAACATATCTGGTGTTATCGCTGTGTTTGCATCTTCCTTCCTCTCTATCTCTGCCTTTACATTATCTCTTTGTGGTTTATTTTGTTATGGCTTAGATAGTTGTTTAACCAATTCAGTTATAGCATATGTTAAGTTTCCGCACACTAGTTGTTTGACATATTGCTTGTGTTGGTTAAGTTCATTTTTGGGGGTCTAAACGTTCAAAAGTGTTTTTGTACACGTTTTTGAACTTTCAATATTATTGTAAAGTGTGAAAAATAAAGAATACAACAATATGATAACCCAGGAAACCAAACTAGTAAAAACCTGGGGAGGATTTAACCTAGCGATCCTCAAGGTAAAACTGAATCCACTATGAAAGAATTGAAATTTATACAATAGCAACTTAGACCACTAACATCCTATTGCTATCTCGAGTAGGAAATTTACTACCACGATCATGTGACAGCTCTGAATCCACAGACTACTTCTTTCTTGGATTCCCAACAAATACAAGCACTCCCGCTTGCGTATTTTTAAGCTCTTTATTGCAAAGAATCGAATGATCATCAAGTTCTTGAATCGAATTCTCCTTCTTGATAATCCTAAGTTTGTGTGAAGGCAACCACCTCTCGGATCTCACAAGAGATTCACACACACAACAAATAGAGTAACCTAAAACGTGGCTAGGGTTTTCCCTTTTATACTTAGGGTCAAACATAAAACCCTACACGTCATATGGGCTTAGGGCTGAGTTGGAAAATTCTGCAAAAAAACGTTATGCCTGAATTTCGATCGATTGAGCCTAATTCTCGATCGATTGAGCCAGACAGAATAATACTATAACTTCTGCAGCAACTCGATTCCAACTTTACATAAAACGCATACACTTTTAGCAAGTCTAAATAAGACTAAAAACTTTTTTTGATCATGGTTTGCCAACAATACAAATTAAAGTTCTAATACATTAGTTCCTAAGTACTTAGAACCTAACAAACTCCCCTTTTAGCAATCTGTGACAAAACACAAACTAAAATGCTCAAAGTTTACAAAGAAAAGCCCATTACACAAATAATGCCCATTATAACAAATCCAACATAATTACTATCTATCATTTGCAAGTGTAGACAAAGAAAGACGATCAATCCAACCTAACTACAATCTATTAGTTACAAGTGTATATGCATGTGTGGAAAATACAAGTAAAACACAACTAACTTCTTGATTTCACATAAAACAAAAAAAGACATATATCATGAATAACTCATAAATATAAATCAATAAGCGAAGAAACAAGAAACATATAAACAAAAACAATGTATCTCCCCCTATCAAAAATACATCAAGAGTCAAAAAAATGTAAATACACAATGAAGCACCTAGATACAATCTAAATAACTCCACAAGCTCCAAAACATAAAAAACTCCCCCTAAAACAAAAATCTCCTTTATATAAAGTACTTAAATATACTCCCTTTTTTGTGACGGAATGCCAAAGTGCAATCAGAATCCATCATCAAAAGGAGGTAGTGAAGGCGAACATCAAAGATGCTTCAGATCAGCTCTCAAAGCATGGATTTCATCAAGCATGTCCACCAAAAGCTAACCATGAGCCACTTGAATGGTCATGACAGTCTCCAACATACGTCGAATGTCAAAAACATCCGAAGTAGATGGTGGAGGAATAGCAAAAGACATCAATAGGATTAGCGGACACCTCACCGGAAGTAGTACTTGTAGCAGAAGAAGGAGGCGATGCGGTACTAGAAGAAGGAGGCGATGCCCTAGGGTGTTTAAAGCTTGGTCTCAACCGAGCAGCCTTCTGCCTAAGAAAGGTGACACCTATAGAAGCTACAATATGAACAGACTTAGAAGCAAGGAAATCCTCTAACCCTAAATGTAATAAAATCCGATGAATGAAAATTGGAAAGAAGAGAGTGTGACTAGTGGAGGCACTCCTATGAACTTCATTCAAAGAACGAAGAAACGGATGAGGGAAACTAATAGGAGCATCCGTGACAAGAGCATAAAAAAACACACATCGCTTAATAGGAATGGTGTGAAGATGAAAAATAGGCCACAAAGAATGACAAGCTATCCTCAAGAAAAGATAATGAATCTCGGAGAGCTCAGCAATGGTGATCCTTGGATCAGAACTCGACCGGATAGAAGACCCAATGATGTATGATATGACGTCATCCAAGAGAAGAGACTCATCATAAAGGTAGATAGGGTCCTAGACCACGAGTACCCTAAGAGCAGCAGCCACTATCGAAGGGGTAATGGTGAACTCTACACCTCGTATCCAACACTTAACTAGAGTGTTGGAATCATAGACGTTAATAGATAGGTTCGAGTAGAATTCTCTAATCGGGGTAGCAGGAGGAGGATGGTCTATATCCAAAAGAGGCAACCAACCCTTACGCTCAAAATTAGCCCTAATGGCAAGATCAAGCTCATTTAACAACGATTGACGCCTTTCACCCAAATTTTTCTCTTAAGGTTTAGATTCAAATACTTCTCTTCGTTTTTCAGACTCAGAAACCTCTCACTATTAAAAGGTGGGTCGAAAGAAGTGGAGGCATCCCTATTTGCTCTAGTTTTCCTAGGCATGGTGCTAAGGAAAGGGCAAGGCACACGAAAAAGAACCAAAAGGAACAAAAAGAAAAACCAATGGCAGATTACAAGTTAGCACAAAAATATATAGAAATAACAATCTATATGATGTATGAATAGATAAATGTCATGATGCATGCTCTAATGCGGTGAGAATAGGTTCAATTTAGGTTCAAATGCACAAAATTGGCTTGAGCATAGAGTTTCTTAACAAAAAACCCCAAAATTTGAAAAACCACTTGTACAATTTTTTGAAAATTGACTAATTGATCATTCAACAAGATAGATAACACCAAATAATGATCAAATAAATCAATTCAACAAGCCAATTTCATCAAATTAGACCTAATTGAACAAAATCCCCAAATTGGGTAGATTCAAATTCTAGAATTTTCAATTTCTCACAATTCACCAAATTGATCAAATTAAACCATCTAGATCAGTTATATAACAACTTATAACAAAAACCCATTGATCGCTTTCAAGAAATATGGCTTGAATCAACAAAAATCCCAAAATCTAAAAGGTTCGAAATTTTCTCAAAAAACATGATTTAATGCATGAAAACATAAAAGAAATGAAAAAGAAGGGGCAAAAGAGTCTTACCGGCCTTGTAGAAGGAAAACCTTGCAAAACTTTTGGAGGAAAACGACAAAAAACTTGCTTGGATCCTTAGACCAATCGAATAGAGAGAGAAAGAGTTTGAAAAGTTTTGAAAAAGTGTATGAACACATGAGAAACTCAGTTTTTTATAAACTCTCTATACGATTTTCTCTCGATCGAAAATTAGATTCGATCGGTTGAAAATGCTTTGATTGATCCAACACCAATCGAGCACCGATTGAAACAAACAGAGACTCATAGCAAATTTGAATCGCAATTTCGATCGATCGAAAAATAGGTTCGATAGGTCAAAATTCTGGAAAAATCGGTTTTTTGAAAAACACAGCATTTTTACACAGAAACTCCTCAAAGCATTGAATTTTATGAAAAAAAATGCATGAGTATGAGATGAAATGCTTTTTCAAAAACACTATTTTTGAACCCAGTTTTTCCAAAATTAAGATTTTCAATCAAGACCCTTATATTTTCAAGGATCAAACATGTTTTGGAAAATCTCAAGGAATTTTCAAACTTGGTTGGCCAAACCAAAATCATACACAATAACGTGTATAAAGTTTAGCAAAGAGTAACTTGTATAGTGTGTGCAACTAGCAAAAGCGTGATATACATGTGAGGTGATATGTGAATAGAAATCAAGCATAGTTTTTACAAAATTCATCACAATTTGATGAATTAAGTGACTATCGACTAAAGAGTTACATCATATAACTCCTACATCTCCTAGAAAACAAGCTTGCAATCATGTATGTATATTTTTTAATTTACCTCATATTGTACACACCAATTTTATTTAGAATAGAATTCATTATAGCCCAATAATGTACACACCAATTTTAATTATTTAAACTGAGGCTACACCTTATGTTCTTTTTGTGTATGTGCTACACTTTTTTTAGCACAAAAACTTACGATATGTACTAAGGTGTTCATGATTGGCCAGTAAACAGTGATGAGATGATTATTTATGCCTTTCTCTTAGGATTTTTTAATCCTTACAATCAAAAGCATGTGACTTCAAGATCAAGATCATGATCATGTGATCAAAAACTATAAACATTTTTTCCACACAACATGCACTACAAAACTTCAACTAGTAAAGTGTAATAAATAAGCTCATCCAAGCTACACAAGGTACATAGACATGTTATGTAAAGATAAATTGGCCAACCTTGATTTCAAATCCAAGAAAATAATGCAAAACACAATTTGCTTCCCTTTTTCCTTTATTTTTATTTTTATTTTGAAGAGAAGAAACAAAAAAATTCCTAGAATGAAATACATGAATGTTATGCAATGCAAGTCCTAGAAAAGAAAAAAAAAAAAAAAAAAAAACAATAACAATAACAACAACAACAACAACAACAACAATAACAACAACAAATAACAATGGTCACAAAAGATAGAGTAATGAAGCACAAAGATCATGTCAGAAAGACTCAATTAGATTGAACCTTTTACATCCAAAACTTTTTAGATGAACCTCGAGCATTAGAGTTCTTGTTCACATTAGAGTAATTTCCAACTCCAGGATTGGAATAAAGGTTAAGAGCCTTTACCAATTCACCAATAAGTACCATAGTATCTTGTATTTGATACCCGGATACTTTTGGTTTGTTTGCTCGTTTAGCAACTTGCAATTTGAAACAATTTGGACGAATGTACCCGGACTTTCTACAAAAATGACAAACCCAAGCAGGCTTACCATGCAACTTGTCCTTTGAAAGGGTAGACTCCTTAGGTTTAGACTCTTTCAAATCAACCTTAATCTTCCTAGGAGGTGTGACCACTACGGGTTTAACGGTCTCACTTATAGCAGGTTTGACAATCTCACTCATAACCTCACTCACAGGGGGTTCAGAGGAAGAAGAAGGAATAAAGTTTGTAAAATGGGGTGCGGACACAGAGATGCTTTCTACAAAACCTAATCCAGATTTGTCATAAGGAGACTTTTGAACACTCAGCATATGATCAAGTTTGAAACTAGTAGATCTATTAGTTTGTTCTCTAACAACAGATAGTTCAAGTTCCAAATTCTTAACTTTATCAAGCAAAAGCATATTCTTAGTTTTCACATTGTTCAAAAGTTCATTAGCATCAAACAGTTTCACAAACAAATTTTTCTTATAAAGCTCAAGAGATGCAATTTTCTTTAAGCTAAGATCAACATTCATAGCATCTTTTACAGCAACTTTGCAAAGTTTATTATAAGCTTCTTAAAGATTTGCATCCTCGGAGAGTTCCACATCAGAAGGGTTCTCTTTAATAGTCACACTTTCATTGATTACAACAGTAGTAGTAAAAGCAATGAAGTTTCCATCCTCATCACAACTAGACTCATCATCAAAAACTTCATCATCACTAAAGGTTATAGCTATAATCTTACCCTTAGACTTCAAGTAAGTAGGACATTCAGATTTCATGTGACCATATCCTTGACACCCAAAACATTGTTAACCCATAGAATTATTAGAAGATTGACCTACTTTTCCTTTAGGTTTCTTAGTGTTGCTAACCTTAGTGGGTCATTCTTCCTAAAATTTCTAGGTTTAGCAATGTTCTTACTTCTTGCCCTTCTATTGTTGTTTTTGAGAAAATTCCTAAAGTTCTTGGCAAGGTAAGCAATCTCTATAACAGAGAGCTCATCATCAAATCCACTCACATCAACATCACCAACCGACTTAAGAGCCATTGACTTGGATTTTTTTGTCTTAGGTAGGTCTAACTCATAGCAATGAAGAGATCCTACAAGTTCATCAGTAGGAATGGAGTCCACATCCTTATTTTCAGTGATAGCAATCACTTTGGATCTAAAGTTTTCAGTCAAGGATCTAATAATCTTCCTAACAATTTTATGTTGATCATAGATTTCACCCAGATTATATGCAGAATTAACAATATCATTAAGTTTAGCATAGAATTCATCAAAAGATTCATCATCTGACATCCTAATGCTTTCAAATATAGTAATTAATTGCAGTAACTTATTAATTTTAATTGCCTTTGTGCCTTCATGCACAATCTGGAAGATATTCCAAGCAATATGAGCAACCTCAATATTAGAGATTCTCTTAAATTCCTCCATAGAGACAACATTGAAAATAGCATTCATAACTTTACTATTGAAAGCGGCTGCTTCTTTCTAAGAAGTTTGCCACTCACTCACAGGAGTAGTGGGCTTCTCCCATACGTGCTTAACGGAGTTCCGGACTCTCTCATCAATAGATTTCAGGAATGCTTTCATCCTAACTTTCCAATAAGCATAATTATTCCCATCAAAGTGAGAAGGAATGACCAGAAAGTGTCCGTGTTCCATGACAACAGGGGTCAAGGATCAACTCGAAAATCAAAAGATCTACAACAAAAGAGCTACCCGCTCTAATACCACTTATGCATTTTTAGACCCCAACAAACACAAAAGATTAACCTAGTTAATTAGCCAAGTTGATTACTTAGTCCAATTTCTGATCTAGGTTAACACAAACACATCATATTATTGTAAAGTGCAAAAAATAAATAACACAACAATATGATAACTTAGGAAACCAAACCAGTAAAAATCTGGGAAGGATTTAACCTAGCGATCCTCAAGGTAAAACTGAATCCACTATGAAAGAATTGAAGTTTACACAATAGCGATTTAGACTACTAACATCCTATTGCTACATCGAGTAGAAAACTTACTACCACAACCACATAACAGCTCTAAGTCCACGGACTACTTCTTTCTTAGATTCCTAACAAGTACAAGCATTCCCGCTTGCGTATCTTTAAACTCTTTATTGCAGCAACTGAATGATCATCAAATTCTTGAATCGAATTCTCCTTCTTGATAATTCTAAGTATGTGTGAAGGCAATCACCTCTTAGATCTCATAAGAGATTCACACATATAGCAAATAGAGCAACCTAAAACGTGGCTAGGGTTTTCCCTTTTATACTCGGGGCAAAACATAAAATCCTACACGTCATATGGGCTTAGGGCCGAGTTGGAAAATTCTGCAGAAAAACGTTCTACCCGAATTTCGATCGATCGAGTCTAATTCTCGATCGATCGAGCCAGGAAGAATCATACTATAACTTCTACGGCAATTCGATTCCAACTTTACATAAAACGCATACACTTTTAGCAAGTCTAAACAAGACTAAAAACCTATTTTGATCATGGTTTGCCAACAATACAAATTAGAGTTCTAATACATTAGTTCCTAAGTACTTAGAACCTAACAAAATTCTTCATACAAGAATAATATCATAATTCAATGGTAAATTCTTTGTGCAAGAATTAAATCATCCAAAGCAATAATGATAAAATTTGTCATACAAGAATGATATCATTCAACGATACATTCTTCATGCAAGAATTAAATCGTCCAAAGCAACAATGATAAAATTCTTCATACAAGAATAAAATTATTCAACAATAAATTCTTCATATAAGAATAAAATCATCAAAACAGCAATGATAAATTCTTCAGGCAAGATTAAAATCATTTAAAGCAATAAAACCTTTATACATGGATAAGTCAAAACTAAAAAGTTACTGTTTCAAACAAAAGGAAAAGGCCCAATCAAAGGTGAAATGCCCACTAAAGGCAATCCAAATGGTTGCCAAGGAAATAATTCCGATGGCAAGAGATCATCCAAAGAAATAATTGATCCAAGTGATCGTCATCTTCAATAGGGGGCATCCAAAATGGTCATCCAAAGAAATCACCTTGCTCTTCAGCAGTGATTAACAATGGTCATTGAAAGAAATTAGCTTGCTCTTCAGTAGTGATAAAAAATGGTTGTTTAAAGAAATCACCTTGCTCTTCAGTAGTGATAAAAAATGGTAGTCCAAAAAAAAAATAAAAATAGCTTGCTCATAAGATCAAGCAATGATCCTTCAAACATCCAAAAGGACCTTCAAAAGGAAGGCACTAAGAAGTCTAAAACTAAACAAGTCAAGAAAATTCCCTAACTCTGACCAACACAAAATCAAACTTGGGAATGGGGGGCAACCGATGAGTCTATAAAAATTATTAAGGTCGTCCGTTAATATGGACGTCCTTACATCATTAGTAGACCATCATGGAAAAAGATGTAATTGCACAAGCACATTCAACACACATTAATGACGATCATTACTCATCAACGTTAAACTCCCATTAAGACAAAGACCATTACAACATGGAAATAATTACCTACAATTGTGTACATGAAGACATTTATGAGCACAATAGCTATCCAAGCTACCTATAAAAGGGACAATCTATCAATTTGCTAAGGTACGTCAAAAAGACTACAAAATGCTATTTATATACAAAATATATGGGCGGATACTGACTCAAGCATTGGAGGCTCCCTCATCGAAGCTCACCCCGGTGGTCTCTTTGACCAGCTTTATTTCACTTGTAGATCTCAGAAGCTCGTCAAAAACTCTAGATTGGATGAATGACCTAATTGAAAATTTTTGGTTTCATCACTAGTTGCACTTTTTCTTTTAAATGCATTTATAGGTTTTCCACTTCATCATTAATTGTTTGTGTTCTTTACTTTACTACTTTGTGCTTTTTGTTTAGTGAGGTTTATAATATGTGGTAACTAACAAGTATGTCCAATAATAATTGAAATTGCATAATTGTTTAATTTGTCAAAGTTGATTAAATTCCACTTAAAATCAACCAAGGGTTCAAAATATTGTTTTCAATGCAAGTATAAATGCAATTGTTCCAACTAACAGTTTCTCTTCTTTCTTCTAGAACCATATTCCAAACAGCGAAGATCAGACTGACAGAAAAATAAAGCTCATTGAATGAAGGACTTGGCCAATCGGAAACAAGTGTTATTTTCATAAGCACGCTTTGAACCGCTCCCAAACATTTTGTGGAAAATACAATTCCCTTGAATTAGTAGTAGGAGATCGTGAACTCAATTGCTTAACCAAGTCTTTGTTTTTTGCCTACAGTCAGAAGACCAACAGTCATGTATATTCCAAAGTAGTAAACAAAAGGCCGTCTTGACTTGACTTTTTCGTTTTGTTTTTTTGTTTTTGTTTTTTGTTTTTAACTAAAATTCATTAAACAAGAGCAATAAGATATAACTGGGACGTCCTTCTCAAAAAATAAAATAGAATAATAATAACAAAACAAAACAAAAAAAAACTGGGACAAACTTTTTATAACTGGAATCTAATAGTACACGCAATTATAAGTATATAACTATAATATATATATATATATATATATCTCTATATGTATATATATATATATATATATATTTATGGATATAAGTTATAACCATACTACTTCCTTTCAAAAAAAAAAACCATACTACTTTAACTGATCAGTTAGTTTAAGATTAGTTTATGCTCACCAATGACCTCTAGATACATGGTTATATTTCTCTTTTTTGGGTGTGTTTTTATTAAGATGTTCAAGATTTGAATTCCTCTCCCTCTCCTCTACATATCTAAAAACAAAATTAGCATACATTCATTAATGCAATCATAGTAACATATATAATTTTATAGGAGTAGTAACATGTGACCGTTTATCTTTTTTGTTGTCCTAAATTGCTTGTATTATTTCTCATAATTTTTTATTCCAAAATAAAATTAGAGTTATGTTTAGTCTTTTGTAATCATAAACTTAATTAACTCATTATTATAGGAGGATGATTGAGCCAAACATAAGAGTGTCAGTAGTTCAGTTATGTTATAGTTAGAAGCTAGCCAAAAAAAAAAAAAAAGCTAATAAACAAAATTCAAAACAAAACAAAAAAATTTACATATTATTTTTCAGCTTTTTTTGTTATGCCAATTGTGAGCGATAAGTTTGTAATAAGGTTAATACATGTGACGTGGAAAAAATTGTCTCTCAATAATAAGCAATCATTCAAAATAGTCTTATATATTAATATTTCTTTCGTTTACCAAAAAAAAAAAAAATATATATATATATATATATATTAATATTTCTTTCCTCAATCTAAAGCTTTAGCAGGTAATTGTGGACTCTGCTTGTAGGGAAAAATTAGGTAGTCAAAGAACTTTATTCAGCACGCAGGACCGGCTCAAGATACTTTGAAGCCTAAGAGAAATATTTTAAAGAGGCATTTTTATATTTAAATATCACTTAAATAATATTTATTTTATTTTTTATTATATATATTTTCAAATCTATTATTAATTTTTACTTTTTTTTTTTTTTTACAAGATAGAAACTATATTCTAAAATAATCCAAGTGTATATGTGTGAAGCTCTCTTTTGGAAACTTAAACTCCGGCTCTTACCCTTACACTTTACAAATACTTATATTTGTGGAGTACTGATTGCTACACTAAGGGGTGTGTGATTATAATGATATAACTAATTTTTACTTATTAATATGATTAATTCTGTAATTCACTCAAAATGAGTTAATAATATTTATTAATTATTATATAGGTTTTATGCCTTTTTTTGCTGCTTATTTTTTTCGTTATTATTATACTTTCTAGCTTCTACCCTTTTATTCTTACCAAACTATAAGAACCAAAGAGATGTAAATCTTCAGCTTAACAAACCTTGAACTTGAATTTGGTCTGAATAAGCAATTGTTTAGTCACAATAACATTAGTGATGAAAAGTCCTCCTTAATGCACATAGGATGTGCTTCATTTTTTTCATCCTCTGAGATTCCTATTATTGCCCATACCAACATGGGACCTATTTCAGATCTCATACTTTTCACCATATGGTTCTTTAAATAAACAAAGAAGTTGATGTTCTCATGTGCTGCCAACGAACAACGACACGGAAACACGAGAGAATACAATGTAAGAAAATTTGAGAATTGTTATGCAATTCATTTATCAATTTAGGATATAAGATTTGAATCTTACTTTATTTTTTATGCAATAATTTCGAAGGTTAGCATGATCCACGTAGTCCAGGTCAACATCCTTGGATTCAATGATGCGGTGGTGCCCACTACGGAATGATTGGCCAAAACTAAAGTAACATGAAAATGAAAGTTAATAATGGAAAAAATGATTGCTAAAAAAATGAAGACAAAATTGTAGAGGAGAAAAAGAAACGTAAACAAATAATCGAAAGTGTTCGGCCATTGCCTAATGAATAATGATGCCTGCCACTTTTACTTTATCCTGTATTTCCTAGCTTAGGAACGTAGGACCATTTCTATCACCTATTATTTCTTTGTCGTGCTCCTCTTGCATTATCCCATTTTTTTTTTTTTTATTTTTTATTATTATTATAACATAGTGAAGTACCAAAAATTATTTTAACCATTTTTTTAACACAAAAAGTACGCATTTAAAAATCTTCTTATATTGATTTTGTTTTTATTTTTTTATATATTTAAAAATCAAGCATTAACAAATGAAAAAGAGATTCATTTAAAAATAAAAGTGACGAAGGGGAAATTAGGCTAAAGAATTTAAAAATCCTTGGAGACCTAAGTTTGCTAACAACTGCAAAATGATGTAGATAATCATTTAATTAAATGGTAGTGACCTACGTTGTTGATAACAAGAACCCTATAGTACCAAGGTGGTACTACATATGCGTGAAGATGAAACAAATACATCTAGTATTTAACATTTATATATATATATATATATATATATAACATTTTTACATATGCGTGAAGAATCATTTGGAGAACAAATAATAAACATCTAGCAAAACTGAACCACAATATATAAATATATATATATATATATATATATATATATATATATATATATATAACAAAACCATTTTTGTGATTTTCAAGTCAGAATATTTAACATTTTTATTATGGTAGTCAAAATATGTTAGTTTAGTATATATATATATATATATATATATATATTTTTTTTTACAACTATATATATACAATTTTTTGCAAGTCGGGGTGATCCTGTGACCACCACGACATAAGGCGGAGCCGCCACTAGCTCTGGAGACAATAGCAAATTCAAGGCAATGGAAGTTGGATGAGAGAGATTGGGATGCGGAGGGTGGTGAGGTTTGCTAATATGTAATTTTTTTTTTAATAAAAATAATTGCCGCATCATTTAAAAAATGACATATCACTGCTTTGTTAGGCGCATAAGAAAGAAAATTAGAGGAAATTGACAAAGGAACCAATATACAATAATGCTTACTTGAAATTTCAAAGACAAAAAGCACATAATAGGCTATCTTGTCAATGTTTTAACACCATTAATCAATAATTTAATATAAAATCCTTTGAGATACATCGATAGTTAAGGTATAAACTCTTAGCTAATATACAATACTTTTCCTTTTAATTTTTTGTGTTCTTTACCTCACTACTTTGTGCTTTTTGTTTAGTGAAGTTTATAATATATGGTAATTAACCAGTATGTCCAATAATAATTGAAATTGCATAACCTGTTAATTTTTAATTTATTTGTTAAAATTTGATTAAATTCAACTTAAAATCAACCAAGGGGTTCAAATATTCTTTTCAATGCAAATATAAATGCAATTGTTCCAACTAACATTTTCTCTCCTTTCTTCTAGAACCATATTCCAAACAGCGAAGATCAGACGGACAGCAAAATAAAGCTCATTGTATTAAGGACTACACCAGTCGGACACAAGTGTTATTTTCATAAGCACGCTTTGAACTGCTCCCAAACATTTTGTGGAAAATGCAATTCTCTTCCCTTGAACTAGTAGTATAGGAGACGGTGAACTCAATTGCTTGACCAAGTCTTTGTTTTGCCTACAGTCAGAAGTGCAATAGTCATGAAGATTCCAAGCTCTCTAAGATTTTCATATTAAATTAATTAATTTTATGAACAAATATACACACATATATATATATATATATATATATATATATATATATATATATATATATATATATATAAACAATATGAAGTATCCATTGATTATGATTTATACACTTTGCAAAGAATGTGGCATAATTTGCACACACATGTAGACATATATATATATATATATGCAATTAGGAGTTAGGACGCATCAAGAAACTAATTATGGTGGGTGACAATTATAAGTACCTTTTTGCTTTCATGTAATCGCATGAAACCTACACAAAGTTCAGATTCAACAGTGAATTTGAAGTAACTTCTAACATCCATGTTTTTGGATTATAATTGTCTTTAAGAGCGGGCACCCCAGGGATACTTTACAACAATTTGTTAGTGCGTTTGGTTGTGTGAAGATAGATACTTAATCATTCTTCATTTATTAGCGATTAATATAAGATTATATATATATATATATACACCTTTTTAGCATATGATAATGAATCATGCAAATTGGTTATGAGATTCTGTGTTCAAAATCTCTAAACAAAAACATGCGCCATTTTTAAATGATTCTTCATTTTAATACCTGATGTTTATTAGACAGGAGACTATATACACCTAAAGAATAGCCAAATACTCAAAAAAAAAAAAAAAACCTTTATTAATATCATTCTAAAATAAATAAGGTTGACATTATGTCAATGAGAAATAGTATGGAAAGTGGAAACACAAGAAAAAAACTTTGTAAGAAAATTCAAGAATTGCTTTTTAATTCCCTTATCAATTGTTGGTAGCATTCATAGTAAAGCATCCAAAAAATTTGGCTTTTAGCAACTCAAAATGCTACTTTATCTATTTGAACATCATACTTTATAACACATCCAACATCAAAGGTTTTATTTTAACATTTAACACGTTAAAATAATATTAACAATACAATAAAATGATATATCCACCATAATAAATAACAATCACAACTATCAACACATTAAAATACTCAAAGTCAAATTTTTTTTAGTATAATTTCTTTCTTGTAGAAACAATTTTGGAGAATTGGTAGCTAAATTAACTTTTTTGTCAATTTAGCAACGTTGTTGAGGATGCTCTTATTTTTATTCTATTTTTAAACGCAATAGCTTCGAAGGTTGTTTATTAGCATA
Source organism: Quercus dentata (assembly GCA_028216015.1). Taxonomy (NCBI): domain Eukaryota; kingdom Viridiplantae; phylum Streptophyta; class Magnoliopsida; order Fagales; family Fagaceae; genus Quercus; species Quercus dentata. The sequence continues at coordinate 73,783,447 of CP116445.1, forward strand.
ATTCATGTAGTCCAATGGTCGCCATTCTTGGGTTGAATGATTAGGAATTTTGCGTCCTCTTTCTTGAGTGATTGGTCAAAACTAAAAGCAACATGATTGATGGGCGATGAATGAAAGGTAATAATGGAAAAAGTGAATGGCAAAATGAAGACGATCAATTGAAGAGGAGAAAAAGAAACATGATTATGCCAAAGTGTTTCTGTAAGGTTGAATTTACTCAACCATCTAATTGGCTTTATTCCGTGCCAAATTTGCTTGTAATTCAGCTTTTAGTAACCCCGTATTTAGGTGGGTTTGATGTAAGGGTAGTGAGTGAGAGAGAGTGAAGATTGCTTAAGAGTGTGCAAGAAAACAGAAACTCGCATGGTGGGCCTCGCGGGTGACTCGCGGCTTCAAGCCGCCGACGCAAAGACACGTGCCAAGCATCTTTGGAAGGTGAACAGTCATGCAAGCCGGAGCACTACAGGGACAAAACAGGACAAGCGGCCATATACGGTTATCTCGCTGATCGGATCTCGCGACTTAGTCAAGCCGCGAGGTCAAGCCGCGAGCCACCCCCTGTTTTGTAAAACCCGACGTTTCACATTCCTCTCCCACTCCAGTATAAATACCCCTTTTACTCACGATTGTGAGAGAGCTTCCAGAGAGAATTTTGAGAGAGAAACCCTAAAGAAAAACCAGATTGATTCACCCACAATCTATACATTAGAGTCTCTTCAAATTCCTCAACTCTCTTCCTCTCCATTGTCAAATCCTTGAGAGGCATTATACCAAACCCGATTCTCACCATTATCATTCTTTGTGAGAGAGCTGTTTGGATTTAAAAGCGATTAGGAAGGAACCAATCTTCATTGGTTGATGCTACGGTCTAGTAGCGGAATCCGGGAAGCTAGAAAAGAAAAAGGTTCGGCGCAACCTCGTTGGAGCAAGAAGCTTGGAGGGCTTAGGTGCACGGGGTAGATTAGGCTTGAAGGGTCTATTGCTGTCCATGTATCCCAACTGTATTTTCTAGTGGATTGTTTACCGCTTGGAGGGCGGCGGAGAGGTTTTACGCCGAGGGCTTCGGTTTCCTCTTCGATAACACATCGCGTGTTGTCTTTGTGTTTGCATCTTCCTTCCTCTCTATCTTTGCCTTTTTATTATCTGTTGTGGATTGTGTTTTGTTTTGGCTTAGATAGTTTTTAACCAATTCCATATTATAGCTTATGTTAAGTTTCCGCACACTTGTTGTTTGACATATTGCTTGAATTGGTTAAATTGTAATTTGGGGGTCTAAACGTTCAAGAGTGTTTATACATGTTTTTGAACTTTCAATTGGTATCAGAGCGGGTACACTTGTTGTGGTTTAAATACCTAAGTGTGATCCTTGACCCCTTGTGTTTATTTGCCATGGATTGTGCTTTGTATGCCTCTTTGCATGATTTGGTTGGTGATGAATGTAACATGCCACGTGTTTGTGAAAATGCCTCTATGAGTGTTAATCCTCGTAAGTGTGATGACATGTTATTTGAATCTATGGGTGTTGTTGACAAACTCTTAAAGAAAAATGCTAAGAAGTTTCAAAAGAATTTAAGCAAGTTATTTTGTGAAAAGGATGATTTGATTGCTAAGCTCAATGAATCCAACAAATTGGTTGAGAAATATAAAAAACTTGCTGAAGATTCTCTTGAAAAGCTAAAAGAGTTTGAATGCTTGAATATGAACTTGGATGCTAAACTTGTTTTGTCTAACAAACTTGTTGATGAGTTAAAATGTGAAAATGAATCTCTTAAGATGCATGCCAAGTGTTTGATTGCTGAACCCATTGATAAAATGGATGATAATATGTGTTGCAATCATGTTGTGGTACCCGATTTTGTGTCTAGTGTGTGTTCTACCTTAAAGGACAAATCGGTGTATATTCCTCCACATAAAAGAAATCAAAAGGTGGAGAGAAAGGCTGTTAAGTCAAAGTCTCCGTTTAGGTCTCAACCTAAGGTTTTGAATGGATCTAAGTTTATTCCAACTTGCCACCATTGCGGTGTGATCGGTCATATAAGACCTCAATGCTCCAAGTTGAAAAGGGAACAAAACAATGTTGCTAGATCTCTTTCTAAAAAGTCTAGTAGACCTAAACGCATTGTTTGTCACCATTGTGGTGCCTTTGGTCATCTAAGACCTCATTGTTCTAAGTTTCATGCTTTTAAAAGAATTAAAAGAAAAGAGAAACTTGAGCTTCATGGAAATTGTGCTAAAAAGAGTAAACCGGTTTTGAGTAAAAATAGCATGTTGTTAAAGAAAATGTTTAATGCTCTTAACTCTTTGACTATGTGCATCTCCGGTTCTCATTGTTCCAACCCTCGTCTCGCTTCTCTTGAGACACTCATTCCAAACAATCGTTCCGTTTGGATGAGGAAGGGTTCATATGATTGAGCTTGTGCTCTTTTTGGTCCTTGATCTAATTCTTTCGATCTTTGTAGGACCCTTCTTGCATTAAATGTCATATCATCATGCATTTTGTGCATCTTGCATTTATTTGTATGCATTGTTTTGTTCTTGATCTTACTTTTATATTTCAGTTTTGTGTGAGTAAAAAATCCAAAACCACATAAAAAGTGAAAAATTTAAAAAGTTTGATCGTATATGTTTGAGCACATATCACATGTGAGTTTGGCCTTGTACCTTTGTACAAATGGCTTTGTGCATTCTGAGCTTAGCTTGTTATTTTTGCACTTATATCTTTGTGGGAAAAATCTTGACATCTTTTGTGTGATTGTTGTAAATCGATCTTCAAGCTTGTCATGAATGATTTGTCAATAGTCATGTTGGTTTTGATACATGCGTAGACTTATGCTTATATCTCTTCCCACTCTTTTATTTTTATTGCTTAAAGAGCTCAATACATGTAAATCTCAAAATGAAAAGAGATAGTGAGCTGCAAAAAAGTCATCGCACATACTAGTATTCGACTAGGAAAAATGGAAAGCGACTTAAATGAAATTGTATGATGCCCACAAAGCCAAAGGCTTGTTCACCAAATTGAAATATCACAAATTTCAGGCATCGATCTCAAATTGAGAAGTTTTGATTCAAAATGATCAAATGTTATGAATTGTAAAGAAGCCAAATGAAAAGCTTCATCATATGTAATCATTTTCTTGTGGGAAGTCATATATGTTCATTTCTATAATTGAGATAGACCACTTGACTTAGCACTAGTTGTGTATGAGTTGATTGAATTGATCATTGAAACTTCACTCTAGACTAAGGACTATTCCACATTTGATACACACACACAACACACATGCCTAATGTTCAATGAATGTCTTATTCATTTGTTAGATTGTACTTGTCTAAATGTGATGTGTGTGTGCTCAATCATATATGGTTCAATCCAAAAAGATTTTTGATCATTTTATATGTTTTTGGAAGTGATTTTTATCACTCTTTGTGTTCATGTTAAGTGTTTACTTTGTTTTTCATTGTTTAAACATGTTACGTATTGAAAAACAGGTGTCAGAGTTTTTCGCGGCTCGGTTGGCGACTCGCCCGTCGCGAAACCCGAGTCGCGAGCTCATCCAGAAGCTTTTGGCGACTCACTCGCGGCTTTCTCGCGACTCACTCGCAACTCGCGAAAATTTTTATGACTGAAACTCGCGACTCGAGAAAATTTTCGCGGCTGAACCTCGCGACTTGCCCGATCGCGAATCGCCCGAAACTTGACTTTTTAAAGGGTTTTTTGTGGGAAACTTGTTTTAAACCTCTCCCATCCTCTCTAAAACCCCTCTTTCAATATTTTTACATCAAAACCCCACCAATTTGAATGGTTTTTCATTTCATTAACATTTCTAAGGTAATTATAAATTCTTTTCATTATTTTTGATCCTTGGATTATGTTTTGGAGAGTTTTGTGCTCTTGGTTGGGATTTTTATCAATGGGGTTGGGAAAACTTAAGTCTTGTCAAATTTCTTCATGGGATTGGTTTCATTTGTTGATATGCATTGGATGTTGGCCCCTTGTGGCAGAAAGAACATGTATTAAGGGTGGATTTCATGATGTTCATGCATTGTTTCACATTTTTGTTCATAGTGTGCATGCTAGGTGTTTGATAAAATGCCTCTTAGACATTTTCTCGCTTGTTTGGACTCCGATGAGTACCAAACTTTGGGGTTTCTCATGTTTCCTTATTAGGAACATGTTTGGTTCATTGGTTGTGTATTTAACACACCTTGCCCCATATGTGCATTTTTCATGCATTGGTCATGCATTGCACTTAGCCACCTCTTGCACACACCTTTGCTACCATTGTCATGCATTGGTCTATACCTTGCTTCTTCATCCTAGCATGTCATGTCTGTCTTATACTTTGTAGCATTTTACTTTGTCATGGGTTTGAGCTTCATTTTCTCATTCATCTTGCACCCCTTATGCATCATTATCATTGTTTGTTCATTCATCTCTTGCCCTCTTTTCTCCTTGACCCTTTGTCTATTCCCGACAAAAAGGGGGAGAGTATACTCTAGAGAGTATACCGGAGTGTTTTGTTATTTCTATATGACTCTTGTTATGACTCTTATGCACATCCTTAGGGGAAGAAATTCTATTTCTCGTGCACATTTGTAGGGGGAGAGATTTTCCATAGTGGAGATGCATATACCAAGGGGAGAAGACATTGTGTTATCTAGAAAACTTTGTTCTGTTTGTTTTTTTGTTGGCTTTATGGTGCTCTGAGTTATGCTTTGTTATTCTCATTGCATCATGTTTGTGCTTTGGACATGCATATATCCCTATGCTATTGTGCTTCTTTGAATGCATGTTCGGATGATCAATTGATTTGCTATGTGATCATTGTAGTCATTTCTATATGACGGTTTTGGTGTTTGATCAAGTTGCTTATATGTTTTACATCATGTTTACTTGATCACAATTTACTTGTTATATTATACTTGTCCTTTTATTACTTGCTTTACCTTGAGGGTCTAATGTGTTTTGTGCAAGTGTTTCAGGTTACAAGTATATATGTTCCAAGTGCATCACAGCTTCTCATCATTTTGAAGGGGAGAAACTTTAAGCACTTTTAGTATATATTGTTTAAGTTTTTATTCAATATAATGTGGTTTGTACCCATGTGCTTTTGTAAGCTTTTAGGGTTAATGTTTTATGTATAGGTTTGTAGGCTTTATGGTATGTACCTTGCTTATTGCACCCTTTATGCTATGTTGAAATCAGTACTTTAATCTAAATGTCTTGCATTTTGATTTATGTCTTGTCACTCTTGTGCCCTTGTAGGATTGTTCCTAGATGCATATACCTTGTGTATTATGCATTGGTTGAGTGTTGAACATACAAGTGTCTTGCCTTGTGCTTGTTAACTTGTATGTCCTTGTGTTCATTCCAAGTGTGAATGAGCACTGTGATCACTACCTTGTGGTGTTCACTTGGTTGATCAAGCCATGATTTGTTTCTTAACTCCATCTTTGCTTGATCACATATTGCCTGTTTCATATGCATTTTATAATTTTCTGCTTACAATGATCATGGTGTATTGTTGTGTTTCAGGAGTATTATGTCCATATGATTCAAGTGCTTCACAACTTCTAGAGTTAGGTGTGAGTGAGTTTTGTTCAACTGTTCCCAACTCACATGTTAAGTCTAGAGTCTGTTTTAGGGTTTTGTCACGGAATAGCCAAAGGGGGAGATTGTAAGGTTGAATTTACTCAACCATCTAATTGGCTTTATTCCGTGCCAAATTTGCTTGTAATTCAGCTTTTAGTAACCCTGTATTTAGGTGGGTTTGATGTAAGGGTAGTGAGTGAGAGAGAGTGAAGATTGCTCAAGAGTGTGCAAGAAAACAGAGACTCGCGGCTGGGCCTCGCGGGTGACTCGCGGCTTCAAACCGCCCGGACGCAGCACACGTGCCAAGCATGCTGGAAGGTGAACAGTCATGCAAGTTGGAGCACTACAGGACAAAACAGGGACAATCGGCCATACGGTTATCTCGCTCTTTGGATGTCGCGACTTAGTCAAGCCGCGAGGTCAAGCCGCGAGCCACCCTGTTTTGTAAAACCTGACGTTTCACATTCCTCTCCCACTCCAAAGATAAATACCCCTTTTACCCACGATTGTGAGAGAACTTCCAGAGAGAAATTTTGAGAGAGAAACCCTAAAGAAAAACCAGATTGATTCACCCACAATCTATACATTAGAGTCTCTTCAAATTCCTCAACTCTCTTCCTCTCCATTGTCAAATCCTTGAGAGGCATTATACCAAACCCGATTCTCACCATTATCATTCTTGTGAGAGAGAGTCATTTTTGGATTTCTAGGAAGCGATTAGGAAGGAACCAATCTTCATTGGTTGATGCTACGGTCTAGTAGCGGAATCCGGAAGCTAGAAAAGAAAAAGGTTCGGCGCAACCTCGTTGGAGCAAGAAGCTTGGAGGGCTTAGGTGCACTTTGGGTAGATTAGGCTTGGAGGGTCTATTCTTTGTCCATGTATCCCAACTGTATTTTCTAGTGGATTGTTTACCGCTTGGAGGCGGCGGAGAGGTTTTACGCCGAGGGCTTCGGTTTCCTCTTCGATAACACATCGCGTGTTGTCTTTGTGTTTGCATCTTCCTTTCTCTCTATCTTTGCCTTTTTATTATTTGTTGTGGATTGTGTTTTGTTTTGGCTTAGATAGTTTTTAACCAATTCCATATTATGGCTTATGTTAAGTTTCCGCACACTTGTTGTTTGACATATTGCTTGAATTGGTTAAGTTGTAATTTGGGGGTCTAAACGTTCAAGGGTGTTTATACACGTTTTTGAACTTTCGATTTCAGATGAGAGACGAGATAGAATTATAGAAACAAAAAACAAAGGTGATCACGTGGGCTTTGCCATTGCCTATTGGTTATTGCCTACCACTTTTGCTTTATCCCAGTATTGCTATGTTGAGAATCATTTTTAAGATAGAATCTGAGTGAATTATTGTTTTCAAGTCCAAAAAGTTTAACTTCTAATTAAAGTCTTTTTTTATTATTATTATTATTTTTTTAAGATAGAAGATAGAATTTGAAGTCATCAAAGATGATTAGAGCAAATTATTGTTTTCAAGGTGAAAAAGTTTGACCCCAAACTAGTTTGAAGTTATCTTGTTATAACTTATTATGTGATGATTAAATATATTAGATTCATGTATACTTTTAGTCATATGACTTTTTTAAATGAATCATGTAACTTATTTAAATAATACATATAGATAGTTTTATAAATTATTATGTAATTAGTTAAAAATATATTTCCAAACCATTTTGGAGTCAAACCTTTTTTTTTTTCATCATCATCTCCTATGTAAAAGAGGAGAGAAATTAACGAATAATCTTATTACATTTTTAAAATGTTACCTTCTTTAAAGGGGGGGAGAAGCTTATAAGTAATACAAAAATTATGACAAAGTTTACCTCTTAACTAGTTTGAAATAATATCCCCCAATTGACTACATGTCGATTTATAACATTATCCATATATATTATTTAAATAACTCACATGACTCACTAAAAAGTTCATGCGTCTAAAAATCTAAAATTACACATGAATTGTCTTTTCCACCATCACATAAGGGTTGGAGAAATATTCTTCCAAACTAGTTTGGAGGTAAGACTTTTCCATAAAATAAATCAATAATGCACACAATTAAGTGGATTAAAATATTTTCTGCTTTACTTTGAAAGTTTTTTAAAAAAATTACATTTGATTATGTTTTATATATAAGTATGTACATGGATAAGTTGTAATAATGATGTTTGAGTTTGGAGAATATTGTTTCATAAAGTTGTTAAAGTGAAAATTCAAGTTTTGGAATTTTCTAAGTGAAAATTCAAATCTGACATTTTCGATTGGTGAAACTTTGGCTCGATTGATCGAAATAGTATGAAAATAATCCTGGAGTCTCTAGATGGTTCGATCACTATTCAATTCCTATTCGCTTGATGGAAAAAAGCATTTGATCAATTGAAAGGAACTCTCGACCGATTGAAACTTGAAAAAACTGAATTTTCTGTAGAATTTTCTAGTGATTGTTCAAAGAGTGTGAAGAGATTTCAAGCCTTGTGAATGGTTTTATGAAACATTTTAACTCTCCATACATGCCTTTTGATGAAATAGTAAGTTCTGAGAGAAACACAAGAAATCCTGTGGCTATTCTCCGAGTGCTATTGTAGAACCTAACAATTTGGTTGTATTCTAGGGATAAATTTGCGATAACCCTTTAGCAACAAGAGTGTGGGGACAAATATTGTCTAAAAATAACAATTTTGTGTCTCTAAGTTATCTAATTTTGTTTGTCTTTTGTATTATCCTTGTTCTTCCTTTATCACTTTGTGTATTATTCCCAACAAATTATGTATATTTTTTTTTAAAGTAGAAGATAGAGAACATTTGATTATGTGTACATTATGTAGGGTTATTATTGGATATTCAAAAAGTATACTCTCTCCCTCTCACGGATAGAGAACATTTGATTATGTGTACATTATGTAGGGTTATTATTGGATATTCAGAAAGTATACTCTCTCCCTCTCACATAGGAGTGGGTTCCACTTACCATGAGACCTACCCCCATGTGAGAGGGAGAGAATATACTCCCGACTACCTAATAAAATTTTCATTATATATGTAACATTCTAAGACCACATTGGTGCACTCCATTAATAAATAAGGATTGATAATTGATAAAATAAAATAAAATAAGTGTTGAAAATCGATGGTAAGTGATTTTAAAGGACATTGGACATTGTAGGGATAAGGGCCCAAATTATATATTGGACCTTGGGCCTTGGCTAAGAGCATGGGGTGATCCGAGGACGAATAAATGATAGTGGATGATTTAAGCTCAAAGTTCCATGAGTAGGTTACAAGTGGAAAGGTAGGCCAAGGAGGAATATCTCCTCGGATAAGCCAAGCACAATCCAAATGTGTATCATAATATTCAAGGTGACCTTCCACGAAGTTTCAAAGATAGAGACGATTGTCATGAACGTACAAGAGGGAAGGGAACTCAGAAATATCTTTAGGAAAGCTACTATCACCGTATTAAATGCTCTACAACTAACTTTCTGGCTGCATTAATGTAGAGAAGACCCCTAAACAGTGTTACCTTGGCTACCCTAACTCACAGAGGGCTTGAGGGGGTGTCCGATGGGACAAGCACTCAAGTAGTGGCTTAGATGACCAACAAGTGTAGGACCAAGATCATTCAAAGCGAACCATATAACATAAGAGACCCTCCATGGAGTGGAGATCAAAAATTTGTAAGAGAAAGCACTGTAGTAGCTTGAACCATATCTATAACCGTTTTCAATCAATATATACTAGAATAGACTTCCTCGGATTGTGCCAAGGACAAATTTACTTAGATAACTCCAGTCCATTTTTGTTTAATTGTTTGGTAAAATCCATTCTAACTATTATCTCATTCATTAGAGCCTAGTTTTCCAACCTACTCTCTACAAATTCATTATATTGGGCTTATTGGGCTTGGATCCAATCATACTTTAGGTCTAATGTCCAAAATGCGGCCTTACAGACATTATATATGTGCACCTTAATTAATTTCAATAATGATCTGAAAAAATAAATATTAATACACACTATCATATTCCTATTAAATCATATTCGATGAGTATATTTCAAATATTAAGAACAAAAACAAAAACAAAATTGTTGTGCCCTTGTAAAAGAAGTGTCGGATGTCGATAAAAGTCCTCGGATACGCTAACCAATATTTGAAGAAGCCACTGGAGCTGCCACCCTTAATTGAGAAATCTTCAAGCTGCTTTGATCCACTGTTGAAACAAGTGTTTTAATCTTAGATTTCAGCCTCCTTTCCCTTATAAGTGACCGTCAATGGAGAGGGAGTGAGGATTACGTGAGAATAGGAGATTGCTTGAGAACTACAGCAAGTAAGGAGGGTTGGGTTTGTTTGTTTCATACTGCTCTTTGTGAGTAGCAACAAAAATAATTTAGTTGTTATTTCATACTGCTCTTTAAATGAAAAGGTCAACATCAATCTTTTATGTCACAATTTTTGCCACAATTTTAATGTAGTCAACTATAAGTGATGATTAAAAAAAAAAATTTGATAAATCATTACGAAAAAGATCATTGTTCATTATTCACAACTAACCACTTTAATAAGTTGTGATAAAATGGTATGGTCCTCAACAATCTGTTTTTAATTGGCTAAAATATTCATGGAATACACACCAATTTTAATTTGCACAATGCTTATATAGTAGGGTAGTAGCTATGTCAGATTCGAAATTTTTTGTAAAGAAGCATGGAGATTTGAGTTTTAAGGCTTTTAAAATAGAGCAATCCAAGATGAACAATTTTTTTCGATTGTTCACGTAATTGTTTATGTAGCCCATACCTACTACACTTTCAATATGAGACCTAACAAACGACCAAGCTATACACAATTATATAATCTGTACATTTTTAAACCCCTTAAAACACAAGTTGTTTAACCTAGTTATTTAATCAAGTGATTACTTAGATAAAATATTCAGATCTAGGCTAACACAATCAAATCATATCATGTAAGTAATGTGGAAATATAAATAACACACGATATGATAACCTAGGAAAACCAAACCGGTAAAAAACCTGGGAAGGATTTAACCTAGCTATCCTTAAGGTAAAACAAATCCACTATGAAAGAATTGAAGTTTTTACAAAAGAACTTAGACCATTAACATTCTATTGCTACCTCGTGTAGAAAACTTACTACCACGACCACGTGATAGCTCCGAGTCCACGGATTACTTCTTTCCTTGATCCATTGCAACCACAAGTACTCCCACTTGTGACTTTAAGACTCCACTCAAAGGTTTCTGTTAGAGATTTTATTGGGTCATTGTAATTGTACTCTCTATAATTACTTTGTGTACTCTAATAGTGACTGCCAAAGTGCAATAGTTGCTATGATAGGATTCTTTGTAGTTGGTTACATTGATAGGTGCTAGAAGTTAGTTACGTTGGTTAGTAACAATTGGTGACAGCTGTGGGCGATTAGTTACAGAGGGCAGAATTGAGGGGTATAAGAATAACCACAATGTGTACAAAGAAATCAATCAAAGAGTTATGTCAGTACACTTCTTTACGTGTTCCTATTCTTCCCTTCTATTCTTTCACTATTCTTAGAAGGCCTAGCTAACCTCGAAACTAGCTACCATCTTTCTTTTCCAATTTGTTTCTTTACAATTGGTATCAGAGTAGAGGTTTTGTGACCGATGGTGAGACATGATTAAATGCTTCCATGGTAGCCACTAATGAAGCCATTGCCTCTCTTCGAGCTACTTGAGACCATCACAACAAGAACATTCAAGAAATCCAAAAGATTCAAGAGATCCATACCAGAACAATGAATGAGATGAATCAACATCTTATGGAAATCCTTCAGAAGTTGGGTCCTGATGAAACCGGATCACGCGAACCTTCATCTCCAATGCGTAATTCTTCTACGATGTCCCATGCCAAAACTGTCAAGCTTGATTTCCCACACTTTTCAAGTGATGATCCTGCTAGCTTGGGTGTACAAGGCAAACCAATATTTTGGGTATTACAAAATTCCAGCTATGAAGAAACTCATGGTGGCCTCATTTCACATGGATCAAGAAGCTCTGGTTTGGTTTCAAGATGTAGAGGAGGCCGGTGTGTTCTATAATTAGGAGGGTATGGTACAGGCCTTACATGTTAGGTTTGGCTTAACACCCTATGATGATCTTATGGAGGCCCTTACTAAGTTGAGGCAAACTTCAACAAGAGCGTGTTTACAAGGCAAATTTTGAAGCTTTGTCAAATAGAATCAAGGGCTTGTCTTCAATGCATAAGATGAGCTGTTTCCTAAGTGGCTTAAAAGATGAGATACACCTGCCAGTGAGGATGCTAAATCTACAGTCATTGAATGCAACTTTTGGATTGGCTAAAATTCAAGAGGAATACTTGATAAGTTGTAGAAGGAGTTCTAAGATTCAGCAAGAAACAGGCAAGCCATCTATCTTGGCTCTTCCTAAAGTCAATACCTTTGTAGAAGCTTAGTCCAGAATTCCAATTAAAAGAATTTCCCTTGCCCAAATGAAAGAGAGGAAGAAAAAGGGTTTATGTTATAACTATGATGATAAATGGGGCCCTGGTCATAAGTGCAAAAGTGCCAAAATATTCCTTCTTGAGGGTATTGAATTGGTGACTGATTCACGATCTGGGATTAAGATCATTGAGTTGGAGGAAGAAGTTGGAAGTCCAATCAATGAAGGGCAAAATACTAGTACTACTTCAGAGGAGGTTGAGATAACTCTATATGCTCTAATTGGTACTCCCACACCTGGTACTATGAGGATTAAGGGTAAAATCAATGGAGTCGGTTTGGTAGTTTTGTTGGACACAGGTAGCACCCACAATTTTATTGATGCAACATTGATTCCTAGTTTGCATTTGTTGGTTGACCAATCTCAAACCTTGGAAGTTAAGGTAGCTAATGGTGTAGTGGTGAGGACTCAAGGGTTTTGTGATCAAGTACTAGTATGCATTCAAGGGGAGGAATTTTCTATTCCATTTCATATTCTGCCACTTGGAGGGTGTGATGTTGTGTTGGGAACTCGGTGGCTTACCACACTTGGTGATATTCAATGGAATTTCCAGTTCTTAACTATGGAGTTTTGTCATAAGGGGCACAAGGTTATGCTGCAAGGATTGAAGCAATCTGGTTCACATCTCATTGATGGGGATCAATTCTTTAAAACTTCAATCAAGAAAGGCCTTTTGGTTCACATCTTAACTCCTTCCTCACCGGTGAGAAGCGATGCTCTACCTGTAGAAGTGGCAGATTTACTTCAAGAGTTTGCTCGGGTTTTTGACACTCCAGTAGGGCTACCTCCTTTTAGGGGGCATGAACATCACATTACCCTTAAGGAAGGAGCTCAACTAGTCTGCCAAAGGCCATACAGGTACCCTTTTTACCAAAAGAATGAGATAGAAAAGATAGTTAAAGAATTATTGGCTGCTGGATCTATAAGGAATAGTTGTAGTCCTTTTGCTTCCCTGTTTTGTTGGTTAGGAAGGCAGATGGGTATTGGCGTATGTGCATTGATTATAGGGCACTTAACTTGAATACTCACAAGGATAAATTCCCTATATCGGTTATTGATGAATTGAATGGTGCTTGCATATTTTCTAAACTTGACTTAAGGTCTAGATATCACCAAATTAGGATGAGTGAGGAGGAAATTCCTAAAACATCTTTTAGGACTCATGAAGGGCATTATGAATTTCTGGTTATGCCATTTGGCCTTACTAATGCACCTTCAACATTTAAGTCCCTAATGAATCAAGTGTTTAAGCCTTTTCTCAGAAGGTTTGTTCTTGTATTTTTTGATGATATTTTGGTTTATAGCAAATCCTTGGTTGATCATGTCTCTCACCTTAGGGCTGTATTAGAGGTGTTAGCTAAGGAACAATTATTTGCTAAGAAGTCCAAGTGTGTTTTTGCTTGTGGTGAAGTTGAGTATTTGGGGCACTTGATTTCTGGTGAAAGGGTAAGAAAAGACCTTAAGAAAACTATGGCAATGCAACAGTGGCCTACCCTAAAGGATGTTAAGGCTTTGAGGGGTTTCTTAGGTCTCACAGGGTATTATAGGAAATTTGTAAGAGGGTATGGGCAGATTGTAGCCCCATTGACTACTCTTCTAAGGAAGGATTCTTTTACTTGGACCAAGGAATCTGATTTGGCTTTCCAAAATCTCAAATATGCTATGTCCACGCCACTTGTTTTAGCTCTCCTAGATTTTGATACGATGTTTGTGGTGGAGTGTGATGCCTCGGGTGTTGGGTTAGGTGTTGTCTTGATGCAAGAAGGGAGAGCTATAGCTTTCCATAGCCAAGCTCTCAAGGGCGGGAGTTTGGCCTTATCAACTTATGAGAGGGTACTACTGGCCTTGGTGACTGCTGTGCATAAGTGGAGGCCATATTTGGTTAGGAAACCCTTTTTGGTGAGGACAGACTAGCAGAGCTTTAAGTATATCTTAGAGTAGAAAATTGGTACTCCAACTCAATAAAAATGGATTACCAAGTTGTTAGGATATGCTTTTATGGTAGAAAATAAAAGGGTAAGGAGAATGTGGTGGCTGATACTTTGTTAAGATAGGTTTTTGGTGGTGAAGTTTCTTCTTAGGAGGGTGTTTTGTGCATGATTTCCTTTCGCACCCCTAATTGGTTGGCTCAACTTAAGGCTAGCTATGCTACTGATCATTCCATTATGAGTATTTTAGATGCTTTTCAAGCAGGGAAGGAAGGTACTAAGGGCTTCACTATGCAGAATGGGTTGTTGCTATATAAAGGTAGAATGTATTTGAGGACTTGTGATTCATTAAAGACAACCATTTTGCAACAGGTGCATAGTGGGCCATAGGGGGGTCATTCTGGTTTCCTTAAGACATTGCATAGGGTTCGGATGGATTTTTACTGGCCTGGGATAAGGGTAGATGTTAGGAAGTATGTTAAGGAGTGTGATACCTACCAAAGGCTCAAGCATGAAACCTGTAATCCAAATAGTGCTCTTTCATGCCCCTGCATATACCAGAGAGGCCTTGGGTGGCTATGAGCATGGATTTTGTTGAGAGTCTTCCAAAATCTTGGATGAAGGAGGTGGTTATGGTAGTGGTGGACAGGTTTACAAAGTTTTTTCATTTTGTAGCCTTGTCTCATCCATACACTGCTTCTAAAGTAGCAACTCTTTATATGCAAAATGTGTTAAAGTTACATAGAATGCCTACTTCAATTGTTAGTGACAGGGATCCTATTTTTACTTCTCATTTTTGGCAAGAGCTAATGAAGCTTCAAGGTATTCAATTAGCCATGTCCTTAGCCTATCACCCCCAAATAGATGGCCAAACAAAGGTTGTGAACAAGAGTCTTGAAGCATTATATAAGAGCTTTTGCGGCTGACAAACCAACTACTTGGGTTGAGTGGTTGCCACTTGTTGAATTCTAGTTTAACACTAATTTTCACACCTCACTCAAGCTGACCCCATTTGAAGCATTCTATGGATATCCCCCTCCTAGGCTGATCGACTACATTCCTAGGACAACAAAGGTTGAAGGAGTGGATGCTCATCTCAAGTCCAGGGAATGAGGTGACTTCTTTGTTAAAGCGAAACCTGGTAGCAGCACAAGAAAGGATGAAGCTATATTCTGACAACCATAGGACTGAGAGGATTTTCTCTATGGGAGATTGGGTATTTCTACGACTTCAAGCGTACAAACAAAGTCCCTTAAGCACCACCAATTGAAGAAATTATCTTCTAAGTACTATGGACCATTTCAGATCTTGCATAAGGTTGGAGAGGTGTCTTATAGGTTGGATTTGCCTCTAGATTCTAAGATACATCCCACTTTCCATGTATCCTATCTCAAAAGCTAAGTCAGGGCAGCATGTGGTCTTTATTCCAACCTTACCACCAACTGATTTAGAAGGGGCTATCATTTCAGAACCAGTAGTTGCTCTCAAGGAAAGGTTTCATCAACTTCAAAATAGGACTATCACTCAAGTTTTGGTACAATGGCAAGGTGAAAGTCCCGATGATGCCACTTGGGAGAGCTTGTATATTCTGCAAGAGAGATTCCCTCACCTTGTGGGCAAGGTCTTTTAAAGGGGGAAGTATTGTTAGAGATTTTACTAGGTCATTGTAATTGTACTCTCTGTAATTACTTTGTGTACTCTAATAGTGACTGCCAAAGTGTAATAGTTGCTGTGATAGGATTCTGTTGTAGTTGGTTACATTGATAGGTGATATAATTTAGTTAGGTTGGTTAGTAACAATTGGTGATAGCTGTGGGTAGTTAGTTACTGAGAGGGCGTAATTGAGGGGTATAAGAATAACCACAATGTGTACAAAGAAATCAATCAAAGAGTTATGTCGGTACACTTCTTTCTGTGTTCCTATTCTTCCCTTCTATTCTTTCACTATTCTTTCACTATTCTTAGGAGGCCTAGCTAACCTCGAAACTAGCTACCATCTTTCTTTTCCAATTTGGTTCTTTACAATTTCAGATCTTCTTGAAATTCTTTATGTAGTAACTAAAGCGATCACCAAGTTCTTGACATGAATCTTGATAACCCTAAGTGTGTATGAAGGTTAGATCTCACAAGAGATTCAACACACAGCACATCAACAACATCTAAAACGTAGATAGGGTTTTTTCTTTTATATTTGGAGTAAAATATAAAACCCTACACGTCAAACCGGGCTTAATGAGTTGGAAAAAATCTATAGAAAATTAATCTGCATAAGGTTCAATTGATTGAGCCTAATTTTTGATTGATCGAGCCTTGCAGATTTAGCCAATAATCCTGCAATTCACTCGATTCTAACTTTACAAATAAACACACTTTGAGCAGCCTAAATCTAGACTCTAAGTTTTGATCATGATTTGCCAGCACATTACACATTGAAGTTCTAATACATTTAGTTCCTAAAGTCTTAGAACCTAACATAATCTAATTTGATCTTTCTCAAAAAAAAAATAATAATATATATATATATATATATATATAAAATCTAATTTGATATCCAATCCAGTTGAGGATCACATGAGACATTGTATAATGTAGAGGCATTGATGACTTAATGCTCCTTGATTAAAGGACTAACAAATTAATGAATGTCTGAAATATTTGTCCGCAACCCTTCCCAAAAGATAAAAGATTAGAAGTATGGTCCAAAATTAAAAGTAAAAAAGTAAAGACTACCTTTCTATTTATTTTCTTCTTTTTCATCTTGCTTACTATGCTACCTACCGATTAAAATAAAAAAACTATGCTACCTAGTACCTACCGTGTTAGGATTTTTTTTTTTTTTTTTTCTTTTTTTAAGGGACCGTTTTAGGAATTCTCAGTTGACTACAATTTCTTTAGGCGAAAATAACTTTTTGGCCAAAACACTATTTTGGTCTCTACAATTTAGAGTCACAGTTAGTGGCAGTTTTAGGATTTTTTCCTAGGGGGGGTCAGCAGTGGTGAAGTTAGAAATTTGTCATGGGGACAAGTAAAAATATAAAATAATTAATTTTTTTTTTTTTTTATATTTACAACTTCCATATTATATACATTATATAATAATCTAAAATAGCATTCTAAATATAATTTAGTATAAATATTGGTAAGACAACAACCATTGAATGTATAAACAAATATAATTAAATATCTAATTATACATGTGGTCAGTCTCTTGGAGATAGACTAATGGTAAATGTGAAATTAAGAAGAAAAAAATAGTACCTAATATAAGTTTTTACTTTTAAAGTGTATGACTTCCTAACCATACATGTGGTTAGTCTCTTAAAACTGGAGCAAGCACCAAAAGACTTCTTGTATTTGGAAATCTATAGAGCATTTATCAAACTCCTTGATCAAAAAGAGAGAAAAACTAAGAAAGCGTAGAAGGAAAAAAGAAAGATAGAGAGAACGAAGCAATAATCACAGAAATAGATAAAGATTTGTTAGTTGTAACTGTGGTGTACTTTTTTGTTGATGAAGAAAAAAAGTGCAGGGAAAAACAATTTTACTCTGCTGTTAATGGAAAAGTAAGTCAAAGTTCTAGAAAAAAAAGTTTTTTTTTTTTTTTTTTTTTTTTTTTTTTTTTTAACGAATGAGCAAAAATTTGAAACCTTTTTTTTTCTTTTAAAACTAAATATTTTAAGAGTTGTGCTATTGACACAACAATTTCACAATAAAACCCAGGTGACAAGTTGTTAAAGGTAGGAAAAAAGAGGTGTTAGTTGCGGATCATAATAAAAACTAATTACAACTTGCCACTTAACCTTTATTGTTAAATTATTATGAAAATATTGTAAATGTAACATTAAGATGATCATATTCAAACTTATATTTAAGGTAAAGGGGTTCAAAATTTTTTTTAAGGACTCAAAAAAAATTTATTAGAAATTATATAGATATAAAAAAAATAAAAAAATAGGCCAAGTTAGGGGGTTCATTTGAACCCCCTGGCCTTAAGGTAACGTCACCCCTGGTTACGGTCAATTTGGTCTCTACATTTTGGTAGCAGTCAATTTGGTCCCTGTTATTTTCAACTTGCAGTCAATTTGGTCCCTATCGTAAACTTACTAACAGAAAATGCATATGTGGCAAACAGTGTACATTGTTGGCACACTTGAGGCCGACATGGCTAATAAAATATTATTAAAAAACATTAAAAAAAAAAAAAAAAACCCTCGCTCCCCATTTGTTCTTCTCCACCATTTCCCCAAATTCCAAAATTTGTTTCTACTCTCGATTTCACCCCACTACTCAAGATTTTTCAAGTTCTCACAAGCACTCTGAATGATCAAATTAAAAATAACATACAACAGAGTGGTGAAGTTTGTTGTAGCCAAGATGGTGCCCCTTTAACTTGCCTGATTGGAAAGCCCAATCCTCAACCATTTCCCCTCTCTAATCTCTCTTTTCTTTTCCTCTTTTCCTTTGTGTTTTTTGGGTAAACCCAATAGATATGGCTTTGGGTTTTTTTTTTTTTTTTTTTTGGTTATTGAGAAAATGAGGGAAAACAAATATTTTGGCTAAAGTGGAGATTATTTTAGGTTTGTCTATATTTTTCTGTTGCTTGTAAATATTCTATTTTCCTTTACCGTTTATTGTTAGTGGTTTTTGTGTTTGACTTTTGAATTGGAATTTGCAAATCCTATTCTCTGTTTTGTTTATCTTTTTAATCAATCAAAGTTGGTTGGAGATTTGGATTTGATGAAAGATTCTCTTATTAAGAGGAAATAGGAAATATAATTTGATGACAGAAGGTAAAGGAGGAAGAGGCAAAGATAAGGTAGTCAATACTTTGATCTTATACTGGCTGGTATGTACCATACTGGTATGTATACCAAGATCGAAACAATCAACGTTTTATACCGGTTTAAATACCGCCTATACCGGCCAATTTCGAGCAATATCGGCCGGTACTAGGCGTACCGGCCGGTACATAATTTTTTTTTTTTAAGTTTTGTAATTTTTGAATTTTTGTTAAGGCAAAATGGTAACTTATTTGCATTAACTTATTAGTATTATTTGTTTTCTTAGTATGCAATGGTGACTTTTAAGCTTTCTATTTTTTATATTGTTTTTTTTTCTTTTAATTGATACTAAAGTCTAAAACCATGAATAATTAGTTTTGAATTGAGGAAACGTTTTATGGTAAATTTTTATATTTATTATAATACACACACACACACACACACACACACACACACACACACACACACATATATATTTATTTATTTATTTATAAATATAAAAAATAATGGTAAACCAAAAACGGTACACCAGTATTGACTAGTATCCGAAATATATCGTACCGTTGGCTAAACCGATATAGCCTCCGGTGCGATATTGACTCTCTTGGGCAAAGAAGGTGGTGGAGTTTGCAAGAATCATTTGGAATTTGGGGAAATGGTGGACGAGAACAATCAATGGAGAGAGAAAACTATGTTTTTTATTTTTGTGTGATTTATTTTAAATATCGTTTTAGCTGACATGGTATTTTTTGTACGTTATTTAATATTTTTTAATATTATTTTATAAGCCATGTTAGCCTCAAGTGTGACAACAATGCACATTGTTTGTCACATATGCATTTTCCGTTAATAAGTTAACGGTAGAGACCAAATTGGCTGCAAGTTGAAAATAGCAGAGACCAAATTGACTGCTAACAAAATGTAAGGACCAAATTAACCATGACCCCAAAATGTAGGAATCAAAATAATGTTTTCACCTAACTATTTTGGTGGACCACTTTGTTGTTTTTACCAAAAGTGATGGGACTGCTCAACGAAATGTGAGGCAAGGAAATTAAAACGAAGAGTAGACAAAGTTCAAACGCTGGTTTAATGAAAAATTTGTTAATATATATATATATATATATATATATATATATATATATATATATATATATATATATATATATATTTATAGGATTTAGTAACATCAAGAAAAAATAAGTAAAAAGAAAAACTATATTTGGTTAACAAAAAAGTGTGGCTTATTTTTAGAAATTATTTTCACTTAAATTTTATTTAAAAACTACTCCATTTTACAGAAAACTAAATAAAAGAAGTTAGAAAAATTGTTTTTTTTTTTTAATATCTCATTTAAGGTTTCTACTAAACATAGGGAAATGAGATAGTTTTATAGAAAATATATTTTTTTAAATATTTCATTTTCTAGAAAATATTATCGTCGAAACAAATAGCACGTAAGATTGTCTTGACTAAATTTTATCTTTTTTTTTTTTTTAACTAAAATTCAATAAACAAGAGTGACAAAGTTATAACCGAGACATCCCGACCTTCTCAACAACAACAAAAAAATAAAAATAAACAGTAAAATTGGGTGTGGGGCCCAATGGTTTATGAGCTCGGCCCGCTCGCTTAAGGGGAGTCCACCGGCCCCAAACTGAAAGAGGCCAGGGCCCAAGCTCAAAAATAGGAAACATAAAGTGGCCCAAGGATACAGCCGAGGACAGACTTGGTCCTCGGTAGACCCAAAGTCTCGGGGGCTGGAGTGGAATACAAACTAACTTGAAAGATCAGAAAATATCTTGGGGAAGTTGTCCTTAATACCCTTCACTGATATGACACTGCACCTAACAGAGCCGGGTTCTTAAGCTTTATTGATCATCTCCAACAATTTGGGGATTAGACTGATGGGACAGATATCTGTCCCGGAAAGGTCGACCCTACACGTGGACGAGGGACAACGAACGTAGGCGAGTATAAAAGAAAACGTTAGGTAACAAAGCAGGGGGGCTCTTCCATCTCACTTCCTGGGAAAAACTTCAGGAATGAGAATGCCCGGAAAATATATGCGCTCCACCACGGAAAACCCACCGTCGGGTAACCGGAGAAAGCATTAGTGCTCCTCGGACATGATCCGAGAGGCCCAATCTCTCAAACTATAAAGTTAATAGGCTTTGATATCCAGCCTAAAGCCCTTTTCCTTGTCCGGGTTCGCCTAAAGTCCGGCCTAAACCAACGCTCCGCGACCCAACGCTGGCCTTTCAAGCCCACTCTCTACAAATATTATTGTGAGGGATTTTCTTTGTGCGAGCCCAACATCGTTGTTGGACCGCTAAAGATTCGTGTCCCTACAATTGGCGCCGTCAGTGGGAAGGCTTGCGCATTGGCGCAGGTGGCGTTTGAGTCAACTCTCTAGCAAGCCGAGATCCGTGGGATTTCCACCATCTCCGGCGATATGCAGTCGTCGCTCCGACACAAACTTCTGCTAGGGGCTACGCCCTGCAGTGTCAACAGCGCGTGCAGCCCTAGGGGCTTCCGGCCTCAAGCCAAACCTCCCCGCCATGGTCTAGGGGCTAACCTTCGAAAAACAAATAAATACAAAAAAAATATATATATGTAAATAAATAAAAGTTTTGGACAGAACCAAGGCATTGCATGGTCCTCGGACTCAAGCCTATGGGAAAACCAAGTACTCAAAAAAAGAAAAAGTTTTGGACAGAACCAAGGCATTGCATGGTCTTCGGACTCAAGCCTATGGGAAAACCAAGTACGAAAAAGTTTTGGACAGAACCAAGGTCTTGCATGGTCTTGAGACTCAAGCCTATGGGAAAACCAAATACAAAAAAAGTTTTGGACAGAACCAAGGCCTTGCATGGTCCTCGGACTCAAGCCTATGGGGAAACCAAGTACAAAAAAGTTTTGGACAGAACCAAGGCATTGCATGGTCCTCGGACTCAAGCCTATGGGGAAACCAAGTACAAAAAAGTTTTGGACAGAACCAAGGTCTTGCATGGTCCTCGAACTCAAGCCTATGGGGAAACCAAGTACAAAAAAGTTTTGGACAGAACCAAGGCATTGCATGGTCCTCGGACTCAAGCCTATGGGGAAACCAAGTACAAAAAAGTTTTGAACAGAACCAAGGTCTTGCATGGTCTTCGGACTCAAGCCTGTGGGGAAACCAAGTACGAAAAAGTTTTGGACAGAACCAAGGTCTTGCATGGTCTTCGGACTCAAGCCTGTGGGGAAACCAAGTACGAAAAAGTTTTGGACAGAACCAAGGCATTGCATGGTCCTCGGACTCAAGCCTATGGGAAAACCAAGTACGAAAAAGTTTTGGACAGAACCAAGGCATTGCATGGTCCTCGGACTCAAGCCTATGGGGAAACCAAGTACAAAAAAGTTTTGGACAGAACCAAGGCCTTGCATGATCCTCGGACTCAAGCCTATGGGGAAACCAAGTACTCAAAAGTTTTGGACAGAACCAAGGCCTTGCACGTTCCTCGGACCCAAGCCTATGGGGAAACCAAGTACATAAAAAATATATAAGTTTTGGACAGAACCAAGGCTTTGCATGGTCCTCGGACTCAAGCCTATGGGGAAACCAAGTACACAAAGGAAAAGCCAAATACACAAAAGCACAGACGGAGTACCCTACTTCCCATTCGACAGCTCGGATGGATTATTAGGAGGTCATCATTCTTGGGCGGTATTCACGCGTTTATCACAGAATATTCAACTGCTACCCCGGTCGGTTTCCTATGTTTGATTTATTACGAATTATCGATATAATGCCTGGTAGTGCTGGTAAACTAGAATTAGTTAGATTATGCTTCAAGATATCTTGCTGTAAATATTCTCAAAGCAACACATACATGGAGCACCTTCATTCACAAAGTTATATTGCCCAAAAGATCAGTGCTTGAAACATGTAAATAAATTTCTATTTTTATTAAAACAAAGAAGTGGTACGGCGTACAATGAAAAGCTGGAATCAGCCTACATCAAAGCTCACTACATAAGCAAAAAAGAAAGATACAAGAAAATTAGAGAAAGCCGAGGAGGTAGGTCGGAGGATAGGTTGGCTCTGACTCCAAGACCTTATCCTTCCCTCATGCTTTTGCATGCCCATGGCTCAGGCAGCCAAAGAAACCCAACTTGAACCTGACACCGTTGAAGGAAAGGTGCCGGGAGTGGGAAATTGAGGGGCTTCCTCTAAACATTCGCCCGCCGCAGCAGCGGGCGATAATGGCGGAGAACCTTTCTTCTGACACACCAAAATTCTGGCATGAGCGGAACACCTTGGATTTTGGCTAAAGAGGGAGAGACACCCTTCCCCTCGGTCGAAATGGAGTATTCTCCTGAACTTATGCTTCCCGTGCCCATACCTTACTATTATGAGTCTCATGAGGACACGGTGCTTCTGCGGCGGAGAGAGTTCTTTCTTCCCAACCCTCGCCTTAAACATGTTATGCTAAGGGAGGAGAGCTCCGGATATGGGGGTTATGATGTGGGAGAGAACTAAAGGATTGGTGTGTATATAAAGCAACTCTCCCTCCCTCCTATTTATTTGAAAAGACAAGATGATGGCAGTCAACTCACGCGGCGTCCCAAGGAGCGCTACAGACAAAGTGGTTTTGGCTCAACTCCCAACGTTAACTGCAACCACAAGAATAAAGGAGCCTCGTAAAGGCGCACCTCGATCATTGGGGCGTCGGAGGGTGCTGCGTGGCCCGAGATTGCAGAAATATCTCTTAATTCGTGGGCTAATTGAATTCGCGGCCCAGGCCCGCTTTGCATGAGGGCCCGGGGACACCCTGTTCGGCGCCTCGGGAAATGCTTGATGAAAGGGAGAATCTGAACTCAAAGTCTTGGACAGAACCTAGAACTTGCATGGTCCTCGGACTCAAGCCTAAGGGGAAACCAAGTCTTTGAAAAACATTAGCCTTGGACAAAACCTAGAACTTGTATGGTCCTCGGACTCAAGCCTAAGGGGAAACCAAGTGCTGAGAAAAGCATTAGCCTTGGACAGAACCTAGGACTTGCATGGTCCTCGGATTCAAGCCTAAGGGGAAACCAAGTGCTGAGAAAAACACAAGTCTTGGACAGCACCTAGGACTAGCGTGGTCCTCGGACTCAAGCCTAAGGGGAAACCAAGTACGTAAAATAAAAAGCACAAGTCCTAAACAAAACCCAGGCTTTGCGAAGCCCTCGGACTCAGGCTTTCTGGGAATTCAACTACTCGGATGGACAAGTTCCTCGGCCCAAATACTGGAAAAGGTTAAGGCCGGTGTGTTAAGAAGATTGCGAAACGAACCGATAATCGTTAGCCTAAGGAAATTGTTCATTGGAATGGCGGCATGTCCTCGGATAATTATTTGTTACACCTTGTCGAGCACTTAATCCCTATCTCAACTAATTTTAAGGTAAGCCTCGCTCCTCACTGGTCGGATTGTTATGTCGAGTAATAATTTTGTTAAAGTTATTGTGGCATCTTTTTATTAGCGAGTATTTTGGCCTTAGTTATCATTGATTCAAATGCTATACTATTGTGCCGAGCAGTGCTTTCAAATTTATTAGAATATATAAACAAGACATACAAAATAGAATAACAGTAATTTTTATTAATACGAAAAATTGTTACAACGTACAAGGAAGGGCTTAAACAAGCCTATACAAAAAATGAACTGCTAAAGCGGTAATAACATCCGTAATACAGATAAGTAAACAGTCAGGTGCCTTCTGAACTCGCCTTCAAAGTCTCTCTAAAATCTCCTGCCTCAGTCTTGCTCATATCAGGAGAAGAACCCCTTTATAGAAAAGATGAAGGAGAAGGAAGAAGAATTGGAACACATGGAAGCACTTGAGCAAACTCTTGTTGCTGAAGAATGCAAGGGAAAAAGAAGATGGAGGACGTGAGCAAGGGAAGGAGGAGAAGAAGAGGGAAGAAATGAAAAGAAAGAGAAAGGAGCAAAAGAGGGAGAAGGAAAAACACCAGGACGGAGCTGGTGGTGGAAAGAAGAAGAAAGAAAAGTAAAGGATGGCGCCAGTGAACGAAGAGAGGAAGAAGCCGGGGCATTTAGTCCCCGCCTCAATCCTAACTCTTAGCCCACTGGAGCCATATTAGGTATGCTCATGAGAGAGCAGATGGAGATGACAAGGGAGGTTTTCGACTCAGTCACACCGGAAATGGGATGTGACGAGTCCCCGCTTCGGATTTTGGCTAAAAGAATGGGGAGGCAAATCTTGAGTCTACGCCATCCTTGCCCCGATCGAGCCATCTCAAGTTTTGTTAAGACATGGCGTTTCGGGGAAAGGTAGGGTTCGCTCATGGCTGATTTCTAAGGGGGATGTATTATTGAATAGGGAGTAACTGGATGGAGGAAGTGAATTACGAGAAGGGCACGAGAGATTCGGATGGGAGAAAGTCACCGTCCGTCTTCTCTCTTTATATAGGGGACGAAGAAGAGGGTATATAACGCGTTCGGATCCCAGGGGCAATCCATAGAAAAGAATGCGCCGTTTCGTTCCCCCACGCCATCGATGAATTAGATCTGGGGAGGTCTCGTAAATGGAAGAATATTAAAGACGCTACTGCAGAATAACCACACGGCATAATGGCAACGTCGTCGCAAATTCAGGAAAACGGCTCATAGAACGGTACATTCCTCGGGAGGTGAAGAGTCGCCAGCGTTGATCGAGTGAAGTAAGTGAACGGTAATGAAGGCTTGATATTATCAAAACCCACCGTCCAACCATGACGTTGGGCAAAGCGGGTTTTGAGGGGCTAATGTGGGGCCCAATGGTTTATGAGCCCGGCCCGCTCGCTTAAGGGGAGTCCACCGCCCCAAATGAAAGAGGCCAGGGCCCAAGCTCAAAAATAGGAAACATAAAGTGGCCCAAAGATACAGCCGAGGATAGCTTGGTCCTCGGCGGACCCAAAGTCTCGGGGGCTGGAGTGGAATATAAACTAACTTGAAAGATCAAAAAATATCTTGGGGAAGTTGTCCTTAATACCCTTCAACGATATGACACTGCACCTAACAGAGCCGGGTTCTTAAGCATTATTGATCATCTCCAACAATTTGGGGATTAGGCTGATGGGACAGATATCTGTCCCGGAAAGGTCGACCCTACACGTGGACGAGGGACAACGAACGTAGGCGAGTATAAAAGAAAACGTTAGGTAACAAAGCAGGGGGGCTCTTCCATCTCACTTCCTGGAAAAACTTCAGGAATGAGAATGCCCGGAAAATATATGCCCTCCACCACGGAAAACCCACCGTCGGGTAACCGGAGAAAGCATTAGTGCTCCTCGGACATGATCCGAGAGGCCCAATCTCTCAAACTATAAAGTTAATAGGCTTTGATATCCAGCCTAAAGCCCCTTTTCCTTGTCTAGGTTCGCCTAAAGTCCGGCCTAAACCAACGCTCCGCGACCCAACGCTGGCCTTTCAAGCCCACTCTCTACAAATATTATTGTGAGGGATTTTCTTTGTGCGAGCCCAACATCGTTGTTGGACCGCTAAAGATTCGTGTCCCTACATTGGGACATAAACTTTTTATAACTAGAATTTTTCCCTGGAATCTACTAGTACAATTAATTATATATATATATATATATATATATATATATATATATATATTACTTTTAATTGTTGAGTTGAGTTAGTTTAAGATTAGTCTATGCGGACCAATGACTTCTAGATGCATGGTATTTTGTGTATTTCTAACAAAAATGTTTACAATTCGAAATCTCCGCTCTCCCCACGTAAAATGTATCAAAAAATATTAGCATATATCCATTAATGCATTCATCCTAACATACATAATTTTATAGTAGTAGCATGTGATCATTTAACTTTTTGTTGTCCTAAATTGCTTGTATTATTTCTCTCATAACTTTTTATTTTATATTCCAAAATGAAATTATAGTTATGTTTAGTCTTTTCTAATCATAAACTTGATATTAACTCATTATAGGAGGTTGATTGAGCCTAACATAAGTGTGTCGGTAGTTTAGTAACGTGATAGTTAGAAACCAAAATTACATCCAACTAAATTGTACGGAAAAAGAAGAAAATATTCATAATATCACAATATTTATTTTATCATAATATTCATGCTGATTAAGATCAATGCTTTTATAAAATAAAATTCACAATATCACAATATTCATTTTCAGTTTCCTTTCCTTTCATAATCACAAAATTCTATGTCTATACTACTAATTAAGTCCAATGATGTTTAGTATAGTAAGGTAATTATATAACTATAAACCAAATTGATATTATGCCCTATCGGAATGGACAAAATTTAGTTACAAAAATTGTTGTGGTCTAAACCCTCATTTGGGAGGAGAGAATGAAATGGAATGGAAATGAATGAAAAGAATAATTTTAGAATATTCTTCCATTCCCTTGATTGAGAGTTTTAATGGAAGGAATTGAAAGTTCATTATCTTATTTGGAAGTTTAAGTAGGAGGGAATGGAATAAGAATGAGGAAGCACTCATTCCTCTCTATTCTTTTAAAACCTCAAATTTTCATTCCCCCTGAAATTGGGAGGAATTTGAGAGAGTGGAATCAAATTTAATGATTTTTTTTTTATACTAAAACTCCCAAAATACCCTTATATATTCAACCCTTTATTTTAAAATAGGGTTCTAATAGTAATATCGCCATAAAATGATTCCATTCCATTCTCTCTATGTTACTCCCAAACAAAACTACTAACATTCCATTCATTTTTATTACCTTCCATTCCTTTATTTTAAAACATTCAAATAAGGTTACTTAATTTCATTTCTTTCCTTTCTTTTCTATTCCTTTCCCTTGTTTAAATACATTTAATTCCTTTATAATCACTCTATTTCATTTCTTTCCATTCCTTTATGAACTCTGTTGAGATACAAATTTTCGGGCCTTAAATTCATTAGCCCACCCACAAAAATACCCACAGAAGCCCATAAATTATTTTGAGCTCACATAAATAGTTCCCACATATATTACCCAAATATTCTCCATGTTATTGGGCTCCCATAAACATTCCTTATATAAGCCCCATAAATTGCCTTGGGCCCTCTCACACATATTACCCACATATTACCCAACTTGGGTTTTCACAAAAATACTCACCATATTGCTACCAAAATTGGGCCACAAAATTATGCTATCTCCACAAAAAGTCTCAACAAAACCCTTGTAAAGCCCGTTACAATACGGCACCTCTAAAGCCCGTTACGATATGGTACCTCTAAAAGCCCGTTACGATACGACACTCTAAAGCCCATTACGATACGACATCTCTAAAGCCCATTATGATACGACACCTCTAAAGACCGTTACGATATGGCACATTTAAAAGCCTGTTGCTATACCACAATATTTTTACAAAATCCTACAAAACCCAAATACTAATTTAGCACCTATTTTATAAAGCCCAAATACTAATTTGGCACTTATTTTGCAAAGTCCAAAATACTATTTTGGAAAAAACAATTACATTATGCTCAAAGTCCAAAACTATTTCTTGGCAAAATATATACTAAAGTCCCTAACTCATGGGAAATATAAATTACCCACCTCTCAAGAATATTTCTCTCAACAAAATTTATGAGAGCTATGTTTATTTTTCCATAATCAACTAACTACAAAAACCCATGTATATCACCCATGGCAAAACTCTTCATTTTGTAGGGATAACCAAGCCCAAAGGAGCCCAACTACAAAACCCAACCGAGCCAGCCCAGCCCATACGCAAATCCGAGTAGTTGGAGATCACGTGAGCTTACCACCCAAATTTCAGCATAACTCAACAGCTGGAGCCCATTCCCATCAAGTCCCAACTTGTCCAATTAGATAAGAAGAAGACACGTGTCCATCAAGGGTTAAAGCCTTCCTTCACAAGCTGAAATTCCATCATTTCTCATGTGACATAAAGCTAAAAGTGATGTGACAAAAAGCTAAAAGTGACGTGACAAAAAGTCGGGAAGCTTGAGCCAACTGTCCCTTCTTTCTTCTCCAACCAATTCGATCAAAAATCAAGAGCAGCCATGACCAGGCCATTAAAGCTCTTGAAACAACTTGAAATCAATTCATTTGCATACTAAAAATGTGTATTCTCTGGTTCATAGGTCAAGCACATGAATCTTAAATAGGGAAATTTAGGAAAATGTGGTTTGGAGGGTACTAAGGGGATCCTAGTAGAGTTCCCAACAAGGGCTCCAAGATTGACACTTGGCTTGAGGTGATATAATCTGCCCTAGGGAGCTTTGATTCTAGCAGCAACATAACCAAGATCATCGACCTAAAGCATACTTTAATCCCATCGACCAAGGCCAATCAGCATTCAATGCTAAGTCAAAATCCCAAATTTATTATTTCCCAAAACAATAAGAATCTTCTAAAAGTTGAGCTTACCACTCTTAGCTAAAATCCTAAAAACGATTTTCTAAGAATTTTCTGAAGATTGAGAAAGATTTAGCAAAGATTATTTGCTAATTACCTCCTGAAAACCCAAATATAAATGGAACTCTACATTAATGCTTCACCTAGATACACTAAGATACACACCAAGAAAGAACTCTTCTTTAACCTCTCTATTTAAGCATTCTCTAAGCTCTAAAAAAAGTCACTAAGTTCTTAGTTTCAAGCTTAGAAACTAAGTTCTCCAGCTCCTAGCTCACAAATATTCCTTATAGCTCTACTCATAAACACTTATTTACCCCTAGCGAAAAGCCCCAACAGACTTTACTATACACACTCTCTCTTACTACTCATAGTACCTAAAATATTCCTTATTAGTCACTATATTCATGAGCATGTCTTGGCACCATAATGATCTTCCCGTGCTAGTTGGGATCTCTCTCCCTCCCTCCATCTCACACTAAGTTTTCCTCATTATTTGTTATAATGGAACCCATGATATTTACTCATTCATTTACTATTGATGCTTATGATGTAACTGTTGCTATAGAATTTTTCGCTTATATTATTGTATTAGAAGATTCTTCTCCAGAGCTAACGGATGATGAGTCTGAAAATGTAGATATTTTCCTTAATCTGTGAAATAGCTAACAGCTGGAGGTTTATCCTGTTTTATCTCACTTTACCGTTGAGACGTTTTATTCTTTGAGCCGTTTCTTCGCAGAAACACTTTTCCACTGGGCTATTTTCTGCAGAATCACTTTACTCTTGGGCTATTTTTTATAGTATGTTTTTTAACTATGTTGACATGTCTACTTTAGGGATTGTTTATAGGCCATTCTTGTCAATGTGAATCTAGGTCCAAGGCATAAAATACTGTGAATTCTTTGGATCTTCATCAATAGCCTTTGGCCTGTGCATCAAGCCCATCGTTTCAATAAAATAAATATTACAATATATTTTGAAAATCTAATCATTGAATTGCATGTTCTTTATGCTCTTAATACACATGTCAAATATTGTGTCAATCAAATATTATTTACTATATGATCTATAATCTTATATTTTATGCATAATTTTAAATTACAAAAACTTACAATTTAAACAATTTATTGAAAACGTAGCTACTGATCTTTAACTTTTTAAAAAATTTTCAAGCACGGAGAATATAAGAAGAAGATGTAATCCTATAGTGGATTTGTCAAAATTCACTTCCAGTAAAAAGATATTGAGGTTACAACTAATTTTGTAACTAAATTTTGTCCTATAAAAAACTGCTTCATTGATTAACAAAGGCAATGAATTCAAAGTCGAGCTGCATTTTTTTCACTCACCAAACATCCAATATAAACAAAGACAACATTTTGCTAACTCAAGGGAAAACTTTATCAAAACAGTCACTTCTTCAAAAATGCCGTAGATTTGTTTTATTACACTTTCATCCACACCTTGTAAAAATACATTGTCTTTCTTAAGAGTTTAAATTCAATAAGGACTTAGGGCAAAAGCCTCTATTTATACTCTCAATATCAATATGACACATCAGCATTTTACAACTTAAAGAATAATACTTGTCACACGCAATAATTACTCATTCATACCCAATTTCCCAAACATTCGAAGTCATTGATCAGTCTAAAATCTCATTCTTCTACTGCTTAGCCACCAACGAACCCCCCACCCACTAGAGACACCGCCAAGCAGTGTTGTTGAAGCCCCCAACAAAGACACTACCTAAATTGCCATTTGTGTGGTGGCCACAAGCTAGGGATTGATTTTTTTTTTTTTCTTTGATAAAAGGCTTGAAACCCAGTTAAAAATATGGGAACTTTTCAATAAAAATATATATAGAAACTTTGATTTGAATTTGAATTTGGAATGTTTGAGTAATGATAGGGAGTCTGAAGAAATAGTGCTCCCTCCTGTTACATTCATGGTGAACTTTACCTTGAATTTAATTAGTGGACTCCATCATGAATGTGAGAAGAGAAAGTATTATTCTCTGTACTCGGGAAGTACCTAAAAATTACTCTCCCACACTATGCTTATGTGTAAACTTCTATTAGAATTTCAACACTTCCACATAGGTCCACCGCATATACTTGAAAAAGTTGAAATCTAATTAAAAGTTGACACATCATCAAGGTGTGAGAATGGGTGTCCTAGCAATAATCTTTTATGTTTTTAACTGTTTGCACAAATGTATTTTTGTGATTTATACATGCTGAATAATAATAATGGGATATGTTTCAGTTATATTTTCACAACGTATCAATCTTTCTGAAGCTACTGAACATTGAAACAAGAGAAAGGCAAAGCACCTTTCCATTTATCTTGGCAAAACTAAATCTATACTCTACAGGCATGTTCTGGGCATAAGGAATTTTGAAAATTTTGTATACTGCACAGTTAAGTATAGACTAGCTAGTGCGAATGAGTCTCCTTAATTCATCAAGCTCTGCTAGCTACATTAAATTGAGGACATATCTTCAAGAAAAAAATCCAACCTTGGGGTCACGGTCACCACATTAATGGAAGCACTCGCGTCTCCGATGGCTACACTTGACCGCATGGGTTGGATGATTGTTGGTGGCTTACTGGTGGGAGGAGTGGATGTTAGATTGGTTGATCTGAAAATGTTTGAAAAATTAGGAATTTACCGAGATGTTATTGTATATAGTAAGATATATTGAGTTTTATGTAAAATATTGATATGACAAGTTCTTATTGAACAATGAAAATTATGAGTTGAGCATCATATCTTTATTAAATTCAACTCTTCTTAGCAATATATTTTATGCCAATTAAGCAACAATTTAAAAATTACATATGTAGGGACTTGGTTCGAGCACTCCTTCAGTTGGATAAGTGGACTCAAGCTCAATTTGCCCAATACAATAAATTTATAGAGAGTAGGTTCAAGAACTAGGTCTTAGTGAGGGTTACAATAACCAAACATGGTTATGAATGGATTGAACAACAAGTAGCTGGACTAAAGTATAAAATTCTGTCCTAGGGTCTTTCGCCCAAGGACCTCAATCTTCTTATTCTTTCTTCGATGCTAGGCTATAAAGGTTCTCGAGAATCATGCAAACTGCTCCAGTCTTCTCTTTCTTTTCTTCTCGTCCCGGGGCCCCCTTTTCCTGAAGGATTTATCACATTATATATCCCCCTCTGGTTGATCTTGGCCCTCCATCCGTTGATCATGCAGATCAATACTCGAGTGTTTGTCCCATCGCCCACCTTCCCGGGCCTTCTGTGTGTTGCGGCTCGGACAAAGACCTTTGTTCAGGGGTCATTTCCTCATTAATGTGGCTAGAACGTTAGTTGTGGGCATTTAATGCGGAGATGACAGTTTCTCCTTAAATTACCCCTCCGCCAGGCTCCCATGGATGCCCTACTGTACTTGTCTTTTTCCTTGGGATGCTCTGTATACCAAGGTGCGAGGAACGTGCCTTAGACGAGTGAAGAGGCTCTGTGCTCCCCACGTTCAACGGTGTGATGGTAATCTAATGGTGGGGATTTCCTTAACTTTATGGGCTGGAAAACCCGCACAGTTACTTTTAATAGGAGGTATAAATACCCATTTGAACTGATTTGTCTCCTTATTTTTGCACTCAAGAGTTCTTGTGCACATATCCTAAGTTCAGCCAAATCTCCAGCCAAACTCACGTCTCTTTCTAGCATAAAAAGCCTGTCCGAGGAGCTTTTCCTCATTTCTGTAAGTTTTCTTCTCTCTCTAACTCACGTTTTCTTTCTTCCAAGTTTCTTTTCGTCTTACTCCTTTCCTTCTTTCGTCCTTCCCCGACTCTTTCTAGCCGTTTCTAGGGATGGGTAAATTAAAAAAGTTGGTTGAGTCCGAAGAGGCAATAGAAAAATTCATCGCCGATTATAGGATACCCTCTAATGTAGGTTTGAGGTACTGTGAGGAAGGGGAGTGGTATTTTAAGAGGCAAGAGGGTGAAGTGGTGATTTCCCTAATCACCTTTATAGAAGGTGGCATGAGGATCCCTATGGGGCCGGTGATGAGGGATTACCTTAGGCATTTCCAACTAGCTCCCACCCAATGCGCCGCCAACGTATTTAGGATCCTGGGTTGTATGGATGCCTTAAACGAGAAAATGGAATTGAGATTAACCCATCATGATTTGAACTGGTGCTACAACCTCCAACACCTAAGGGGTAAGTCCTATTATATGAAGATGAGAGACAATAAGGTTCGGCTTATCCAATGTCTCCTCGAGACCAGCAAATGGTTGAATAAGGACTTCCTTATTGTGTCTAGGGAGTGGCACGACGACCTTCATTGCCCAACAGAGGAGGGGGAGCCGGGTAGGGTATCGAGAGTAAGAGAGGGCTAATCTTTTGTGCCATCGTAGTTGTATTGTTCAATTACTAATATGATTATGTTTTCTTTTGCAGACCCACACACCTTTACACGACATTTTCACCTGGTCAATCGGGGAGACCTAGAAACTATTCTCAAGGCGGAGGTTTTTGTAAACGAAGGCGACAACCGAGTCGGGGCCACTCACAAGATCCTAGGGTACGATCCCATCCAGAAATCGTTCCTCGCTCCGAAGCACGTGATCAGAGCTAACGACCCTTGGCTCCAACAAATCATCGTAGCAAAGCATGGGTTTGTGTTTCCCGAAGGATCTCCCGTCCCAGAAGGCATCCCGTTGGCGGGCCCTTCTTCATCCCACGAAGCAGCAGAGGCTAAAGGTGACTTGGGTCCGTCCGAGGAAGAATTTGGCATATTTGACCGAGCTAATCCATCCGAGGATCCCTCTGGTGACTTGGGCGATCCTAATTTGACTGAAGCAAACCTCTTATCGGTAAGGACATCTTCTCTGGCTGAAATGGGCTTTAAGAGGAAACCTCTGACCAGCCTACTCGACCTAATTGAGGGCCAACCGGGGAAGGATGCACTGGGGAATTTACAATCCAAGCTTCCTCCTTCTCCACCCTAGCCTTAGCCTGCCCGGACTAGGTCGTCTTCCGCCCAACTACAACAATCATCCCCACGATCCGGACTTCCTCCTCCTCCACAATCGACCCTACCTCCTCGGCCTGAGCCCGCCGATCCAAAAAGGAAGGGCTTCCAACGACAAGAAGCCCACGGATGGGGGGAAATCTTGCTCCTCCCGGGATGAAGATGAAGCCTCGCGGGCTTTAAAGCAATTAAAGATTGGGCATTAAGGCCAGGTAAAAGAGGTCGATCCTCAACCCACGCCCCAAGCTTGGCTCCCTACCCCAATGCTTCACGGGGAGCCATTGATGGACAACGCCTCCCTAAGGGACTTCCGAGGCGGTGAAGGCACTTATGTGGCCGATGCATTGGAGAGGTCCCTACTGCTCCCCACCGATATGGCCGAGTTGGGGAATCTGAGGAGGCGGGAGGTCTTCCTCGGCATCAAGAGGTATTTGGGCATGGTAAGGCTTCTAACACTTGTGACTCCGTTAATTTTTGTTCCTTAATTTCCCACTTACTGTGTGTTTGTTCCAATTGGCGGGCCATCCGGACCACTTATAGGCTAGATGAGGATGCTAAGGAGCAGAGCAAGTCCCCGGAGCTCGAGCATGACAAGTGTTTGGATGCTACGCAGACCCTCAAAAACTCTGAGGCTAATCTCTCGAAGGCTAGGGAGGAGTTAAAGGAAATGACCGAGAGCCGGGACAAAGATCAAGCAAGCCTGTCTGGCACCCAAAAACAGGCTGAGGACCAGGCGAGGTACTCAATTGAAGCCGAGGAACAGTTAAAGATTGCCAAGGAGTAGATCAATGATTTAAAGAAGAAACTGTTCGAGGTAAAGTGGGCCAAAAGCGTTGCGGAATGGGCCAGGGATGAAGCCCCGAGGGCTAAGACAGAGGCAGAATTCGCTAGGACGGAGGCCGAGAGCTCCAAGGAGAAAGCCGAGGAGGAGGCTTATAACTTGGGGGTGGCTAAGACCCAAGCCACTCTCAAGGCTCAAATCCTTGGAGTATGAAGGCTCTACTGCTCCTAGGTTTAGAATGAAACCCTCAAATAAGTTGGGGTTGAGACTTCATCCGATCTGTGGAAGGTGGAGAAGGTATACTACCATTCGGCCATCCGTAAGACCTCCCCTGCCAGCTCTGAGGTTGAGAGTGCTCCAGAGGAGGCCGAGACTGCTCGGCCTGAGGTTGCTTTGGCTGTAACCACTCCTAATGAGCTAGCTAAGTCCTGGGGCGACAGGAACACATGGAAGTTTGAATCCTAAAGCGCCCCAGGAGGCTGCCGAGTCTACAGGTGGTGCTCATGCCTCTCATGCCGAGGAGCCAGCTCTCTTGGTTCAGCCCCTTTAGACCATTCCCCTAACTGATGTCTCCAAGGGTCCCGAGGTCACTCCTACTCAACTCCCCAAGGAAGGGGTCAAGATAAAGTTGAAGAATTAGGCGACCCGGCTAACTTTTGTGTTAGTTCTAATTTAGTTTTTTAGTTAGTTCTTTTTTGTTTTAAGGACCTTGGAATCATTGTAATTAAATTTTTTGACTACATGTATGAAATTCCTTTCTTCCTTTTCTCTTCTTCCCTTTTTTTTTTTAAAAAAATTATGTGTTTATTATCATTACTGCTATTGTTATTACTGTGAACGTTGTGTCTCGTGAATTGGTTATCTTAATGGGTAAGAAGGGCTTTGTTCATGAACAACTTTACAACCCCAATTATCAAAAAATTGAACTAAACAATTGGTAATAAAACGTCACCATCCATCCATGAATTGCTTGATAAAGGGTATGAGAGAAGGTGAACTTTAAATTGAAAGAAATGATTCTACCAATTTAAACTTTAAGCTCTATATATACACTATTGCTGCTGGGTGTATGTATCATATTTGAAATTAAAACTTCAAATTCTAACTCACCGGCATTAAAGGGATGCTTAGTTTGTGTCTACCCACATTTTTAGGGGGCGGGGGCCGAGTTTATGATCCGAGGTACCGAGCGCGTGCTTAGGCCATATTCAAAACTTTTACGAATCTTGAAGTAGCTAGTTTCCCCATAGGTCTGAGTTCGAGGACCATGCGAGGCCTTGGTTCCGTCTAGTACTTGGATTTTTCTTGAAGTAACTAGTTTCCCCATAGGTTTGAGTCCGAGGACCATGCAAGGCCTTGGTTCTGTCTAGTACTTAAATTTTTCTTGGAGTAGCTAGTTTCCCCATAGGTTTGAGTCCGAGAACTATGCAAGACCTTGGTTCTGTCTAGTACTTAGATTTTTCTTGTAGTAGCTAGTTTTTCCATAGGTTTGAGTTCGAGGACCATGCAAGACCTTGGTTCTATTTAGTACTTAGATTTTTCTTGAAGTAGCTAGTTTCCCCATAGGTATGAGTCCGAGGACCATGCAAGACCTTGGTTCTGTCTAGTACTTAGACGGTTTGCCAAAATTCAAGACATACACTCATGATAGACTTAAGATTTGAATTAGAGAAATGCTTTTGTTAATAATAATACCTTCTCAGGTTATTTAAATTCCATGGACGAGGTACAGCTTTTTCATCTAAGTCTTCTAAGTAGTATGCTTCTATTCCTGCTCATCAAGTAATTCGGTATGGTCCTTCCCAATTGGGTCCAAGCTTTCTCCGGGATGGGTTCTTAGCAGCGCCCACCACTTTCCTCAGCATTAAGTCCCCTGGTGCTAATGGTCCGGGCTTCACATTGGCATCATATTCTTACTTGAGCTTCTAGTATAATAGGCCAATCGGATCATTGCCTTTTCCCTTCGTTCGTCGATCGGGTCTAGGTTCTTCCCCAGCAGTTCATCATTACTCTCCGAGGTGAAGGAGTCCATCCTCGGCGTTGGGAAGTTTGCCTCTAGAGGGATAACGGCCTCGGCCCCATAGGTCATGGCAAAAGGTGTCTCCCCTGTTAACTGTCGTGTTGTAGTTCGATAAGTCCATAAGACGTGCGGCAGTTCTTCCACCCATCTTCCCTTAGCGTCATCCAATCTCTTCTTAAGCCCGCTGACTATGACCTTGTTGATAGCCTCGGCTTGCCCATTTCCTTGAGGGTAAGCTGGAGTTGAGTACTTGTTAGCGATCCCTAGTTCACAGCAGTATCTTCTAAAGGCTTTGTTGTCAAATTGGAGTCCATTATCTGAAATGAGGGTACGAGAGACCCTGAATTGGGTAATAATGTTTCTCCGGATGAATTTCTTAGCATCCACATCTTTGGTATTTGCCAATGCTCAACTTTGACCAATTTGGTGAAGTAATCAGTCTTTGACCAATAGATATTTCTTATTTCCTGCTGCCTTTGGGAAAAGGCCTACAATATCCAGGCCTCTCTAGGTGAACGACCATGGACTGGTCAAAGGGTTGAGGACCCCTTTGGTGATGAATATTTGGGGCAAACCTTTGGCACTGGTCACACTTCTTAACGTATTCCAGGGCTTCCTTCTGCATCCCCGACCACCAATATCCCCGGGTAATGGCTCGGTGTGACAGAGAACTTCCTCCTGTGTGACTCCCACAAATCCTTCGTCAGACTCTTGAGCAAGAAACTCCGATGCTTCTAGGTGAATACACAATAAATGTGGCCCAAAATAGGAATGCCTATACAATTTGTGATCCTCGGACAACCAGAACCGAGGGGCTTTCCTTTGTATTTTTTCAGCCTCCGATTTCTCCTCGGGCAAGACATCATCTTTGAGGAACCTCACCGTGCGGTCCATCCATCTAGGACCCACTCTAACCTCATGGATATGAACCATGCCTTTTGCTACTTCATTTGCTCTATCCAAATGCTCGACAAGAATAATTCGAGGCAAACACCCTGGCGAGGAGGTAGTAAGTGTGGCTAGTGAATCTGCATGAGCGTTTCCACTTCTGGGGACATGTGACAGGCTGAAAAGATCAAAGTCTGACTACAAACATTTGACCTGGCTTAAGTACTCTTGCGTTCTTGCGTCTTTGGCTTTTAACTTTCCCTTTACCTGGCCCACTACTAGTCTCGAGTTTGAGAACATTTTCATTGCTTTTCCTCCCATTTTCTGCACCATGGCAATTCTTTGTAGCAAGACCTCATACTCGGCTTCGTTGTTCGTGGCCGAGAACCTAAGTTTCGGGGATTTCTCTGTGATATTCTTCTCGAAAGATATTAGGACTAGCCCCACTCCAGACCCTCTTTGATTCGCTATGCCATCAACGTACACCTTCCAACATGGGGGTCCCAGCGTAGAGATTACTCCAACCGATTTTCCATCCATGTTCTGCTCTTTTGCTACTATTTCTATTGGTGGTTCAAGAAATTCGGCCACCAAGTCAACTAGGACCTGGCCATTTATGGAGGTTTAGGGCATGTACTTAATGTCAAAAGCTCCAAGAATTGTGCTCCATATGGCAATCCTTCCAGTGTAATCAGCGGTCCAAAGTATGGACTACAAAGGTAGTTGGGTTAGAATAACCACTGTGTGGGCTTGGAAATAATGGGGAAGCTTTCGAGTAACGTGGACCACGGCCGCATGGCTTTCTCCGGGGGTAAGTATCTGATCTCGACTTCATGCGATTACTTGTTCATATAATAGAATAGCTTTTGAAGGCCGTTGTCGTCTCGTATTAGCACTAAGCTCACGGCATGGGGGCCACAAACAATATAAGCGTATAGGACTTCATTGGCTTCAAGACTGGACATTATGGGTGGCCGGGATAGGTATTCTGAGCTGTTAGAAGGCTATAATACAGTCCTCGAGACCACTCAAATCCTTTCCACTTGTTAATTAAGAGATAGAATGGTCTGCATCTATCTCCGACACGGAAATGAATCGATTCGAGAGTCTGCGATCATTCCTGTAAACTTTTGGACCTTCTTGGCATTTTATGGTGGTTTTAGATCATTTATAGCCTTGATCTGGTCCGGGTTAATCTCAATTCCCCTATGAGTAACCATGTAACCTAGAAACTTGCTTGATCCCATGCCAAATGAGCATTTGGAAGCATTTAGACGAAGCTTATGTTTCCTTAAGACACCGAAGGTGCTACCGAGGTCTCCTAAATGCTCGGACACCACTTTACTCTTCACCACCATATCATCGACATAGATTTCGATGCTCTTGCCCAACTGCAGCTCGAACATTCTTGTCATCATCCTTTGATAAGTGGACCCTGCGTTGTTCGGACCGAACGACATCACCTTGTAGTGATAGTTCCCGATTGGTGTCACGAAGGTTGTCTTCTCCTGATCCTCCAGTGTTAGTGGTATTTGATGATAGCCTTGAAAGGCATCTAAGACGCTCATCCGAGGATGGCCTGTCGTTACATCCACTAGTTGGTCTATCCGAGGCATGGGGAACGGGTTTTTTGGGCATGCTTTATTTTGGTCTGTGAAGTCAACACAAACCCGCCATTTTCCGCTTTTCTTCTTAACCACCACGGTGTTAGCCAACCACTCGGGGTAAAAAACCTCTTTAATAGCCCCCGCACACTTCAACTTCGTTACTTCGTCCCTAATCTCATCAGCATGCTCTCTTGATGGGTGGCGGGGTGGTTGCTTCTTGGGAGTGATAGTCGGGTTGACATTGAGATGGTGACAAATGAAGGTTGGGTCGATCCCGGGAGGTATCGTAGGCATCCCATGCAAACACGTCAATGTTTCTTTTGAGAAACTTAATCAGGTCCTCCTTCTCCCGAAGAGGCAACTGAGCTCCTAACCCAAAGAACTTCTCCGGGTCACCACCAATAACCATCTCCTAAAGATCTTCGCATTTCACCTCCTCGGCAGCCGTATCGGGGGGCAAAAATGGGGCCCTTGATTGCTATAAATTCTTTTCAACAGAGGCCGAGGACTCCGTGTCGAGCCGATGTGAGACGGCGGCCACCACACACTACCTTGCCGTGGATAGGCAACCGCGGATTTTGAGAACTTGGTCCCTTGATGGGAATTTCACCTTCTAATGCAATGAGGAAGCAATAGCCCCCAAGGTATGGAGCCAGGGTCTATTGATGATGACTGTATAGGGGGAGTAGGTGTCCACCACGATAAAATTCACCTCCATTATCTCTGGGCCGGTCTGGATGGGTAACCTAATCATGCCCTTTGGAATGACCAGCTTCCCGTCGAAGCTCTTCAAAGGAGAGTTATAGGGCATCAAGTCCTCCGGTTTTAACCTCGGCCCCTTGTAGAGGTTGGGGTACATAACCTTGGCCGCACCGCCGCCATCCACCATCGCTCTTTTCACATCGTAGTCCTCAATTCTAAAAGTGATCAACAGCACATCGTCGTGGAATCGGATGGTTCCGATCTTGTCCTTTTCTAAAAAACTCAAGACGGGATGAAAGTTCATCCTGGCCCTTTTTGCCCCGGGCCGGGCTCCTCGCCAGAGCGCTTGAGCCATCGATAACACTCGTGAAAGGCGC
Organism: Quercus dentata; assembly: GCA_028216015.1. Classification (NCBI taxonomy): domain Eukaryota; kingdom Viridiplantae; phylum Streptophyta; class Magnoliopsida; order Fagales; family Fagaceae; genus Quercus; species Quercus dentata. Next base: position 73,824,062 of record CP116445.1, read on the forward strand.
GTGCCTGTTCTTCCTAGTGCGGCCATGATTACGTTGATCGTCCTTACGGGTGGCCTTAGGGCGATCCTTCAGGCTTCCCCGATGGGCCTGGCCTTGATGACCACCGGAATGATGCAGAAGATGCTTTAGCTTTCCTTCTCGGACTAGATGGTCTAGGTAGTTCCGCAGGTTCCTACGCTTCTCTATGGTATGTCCGTAGTCCTGGTGGTATTGGCAATAAAAGTTCTAATTGCGCCCCGTTTTTAGAATGGATAGCCATCCTTTGGTTGAACTGGCTCACATGCTCTACGAGGTCTGTTTTACTATTGTAAATGGCGAAGGTTGGCTGCTGGAACCGTCGAGGAAGTGCAGCCCTTTCTATGTGGTGCGTGAAAGGCGACTTGGAGAGTTGATCCAATGCCCTACTCATGGCATCGTTTCCCAAGCCCCTAGGAGATGGGCTTTTACGCTTACGCCTCCAATAGTGCTCTTCTTTGTGAGAAAAGGTCTCACTTGGGGGAGTCCTCGATCTTCGTCTATAGTCATCGTCACTTTCATCATCGGCCTAGAATGAGACCGCCTTCGTTGTGTATGGCGCAGCTTTCTCTTCAAATCGTCTATCTCTCGCCGCATGGCCTGCTTATCATTCTATTTCTGGGATACATGACTTCTAACTTCTTCTAGTTGCATGGCCCTGCTGTTATTTTGTCTCTAAAGCACGTGATCGCCCACACGAGAATAGCTTTTGCTAGTTTGAGTGGTGTTTACACTTCCCTTTTGAAACCTTCCATTCTCTTCATTTCGATCACGTTCGGGGATAGGAAAGTTACCCTATTGTTGGGATCTAGCTGGTTCGGGCTAATGGGAGCCTGCTTGATGAGGGCCTAATCCTACCATGTTTAAATGTTGCCCTTACTAACACACAAGTTCTTCCCACAGATGGCACCAATTGTAGGGACTTGGTTCGAGCGCTCCTTCAGTTGGATGAGTGGACTCAAGCCCAATTTGCCCAATACAATAAATTTATAGAAAGTAGGTTCAAGAACTAGGTCTTAGTGAGGGTTACAACAACCAAACATTGTTATGAATGGATTGAACAACAAGCACCTGGACTAAAGTATAAAATTCTGTCCTAGGGTCTTTCACCCGAGGAACTCAATCTTCTTATTCTTGCTTCAGTGTTAGGCTATAAAGGTTCTCCAGAATCATGCAAACTGCTCCAGTCTTCTCTTTCTTTTCTTCTATCCTGGGGTCCCCCTTTTCTGAAAGGATTTATCACATTATATATCCCCCTTCGGTTGATCTTAGCCCTCCATCTGTTGATCATACAGGTCAATACTCAAGTGTTTGTCCCATCACCCACCTTCTCAAGCCTTCTGTGTGTTGCAACAGCTAGGGACAAAGACTGCTCAGAGTCAACTCCTCATTAATGTGGCCAGAACATTAGTTGTGCGTATTTAATGCGGAAATGACAGTTTCTCCTTGAATTACCCCTCTACTAGGCTCCCATGGATGCCCTACTATACTTGTCTTTTTCCTTGGGATGCTCTGAGAGGTTGCCTTTGATGACGTGCCATTCTTCCCTTCTAGGATATAGGATGCCGAGAACAAGATCGTCCTCGGCAACATTTCTAGGCTATTTGGGCTTTTTTTATTCGTCTTCGGCCATCTCTTCCTTCTCGGCATGGGCCTTGGGCTTAATATAAAATGGGCTGGAGTTGTCAAATTTTTTAGTCCCTCAACATATATGATGAAATTTTTAATCTAGAGCGTTTTTCTTAAAGCATAAAAAATAAAATTAAAATGAAAATAAATCACACACAAACCAGAATCTGAGTGCTTCTCCAAGACCATTTCATTAGTATCTTCATGATCGTCATCCTCGACATTTGCCTCCCGTCGATCCAATCATTCTTTTCTTGATAAATATTTTCAATATTTTATTATTATTTTAAATAAAGTGTGATCCTATCGTTGATAATTTAATAAAATTTGATATTTATTTAAAATATTTTGTTTAATTTATATATGATTTTTTTATTTTACAAAATTGTTAACTAAAAAAAATTGGTACTTTAATGGTGATAAGTTTTTTACTGAGAAATATTTTCTTTTTAGAAGTTTTTTAGTTATGGGATTACGATAATAGTAGAAGTTGTTGTATATGAAAGGTTACTATATATATATATATAAAAAGTTTATAATTTCAAAGTTTTAAACTACTTTTAGCTAAATAATTAGAGGGCCTCTCTTTTAAAAATTGTATATTCTTTCTCAAGTATGAAACTAATGGCTGCATTCAACGTATAAAAGATACCTATTTTGTGGGAACACCATGTCTGATTAGAATAAAGGAATAAGGATTAAAAATTAATAATAAAGAAAACTTTTTATGTTTATTGCTGACTCTAAAAGGCAAGACTAGGTTTCCAACTAAAGGTATGTTTGGATATTTTATTTTGCTAAAATTGAAAACTTATTGCTCGTTAAAACTAAAAACTTATTACTTTGAAAGTCTTTGTAAGTAAATGTAAAAGTTAGCTAAAATAGAATAGTGTAACCTATAAATAGTACCAAAAATGCAATGAGATTCATAAATAATAACAAAATAAACTGAATAATGAAATAATTTTCATTTTTTATTGGTATTCAAACTGAGGCTAAGACAACCTTCTCGAATCCTTGGCCCACTTGTTCTTTTTTGGTTTTTTTTTTTTTTTTAAGCACTCACAAGTCACAATATATTGAGAGACCTAAAAAACAGTCACTTATTATTCAAAGAAAAAAAGGGTAGATAGGTTGATCATATAAACTCAATAATGGTGTTATGTGCCTTTATAAAGTAGGAATAAAAGCAGCTTTTCTTCCTCTCAATTATTTATTTTGTTTCCCTCAATTGGACTCTTGCTAAGCTCCCATGATGAGGAATCTGTCGGTGCTCGCACCTATCGTTTCCATCTTCTGCTTATTCTTCCTTTCCCTTCTTTATCATATCACACTGGTAGCTTCTTCCACGCCTCCTAGTTATGTCCCTGTTGTTGCTATTACCCTCGACTGTGGCAGTGCCACTTCAGCCACATCGATAGATAGATATGGGCGCAGCTGGACTGGGGACTTTAAGTCCAAGTTCTTTCCCAAAGAAGAACTTAATCTCAAATCTAATACCTCTCAAGCCCCAAAAGAAGGCATCGAAATAAAAGCCCCCTACACCACTGCACGTATATCTTATTCTCAATTCACCTACGTATTTCCACTCCCCGATGGCCCGAAATTCGTTCGGTTGCACTTTAACCCAGTCATTTCCTCAGGTGTTGATGGATCTAAGGCCTTTTTCACTGTCAAATCAGGTTCGTTCACCTTACTTAGAAACTTCACTGCTTCCGTTTCTGCTGATTCTTCGCAAATTGTAAAAGAGTTCTGCATCAACGTCGAAGAGAATCAAAAATTGAATTTAACCTTCATCCCTTTTTCGACCACTACTACTAATTTCTATGCTTTCATTAATGGAATTGAGATCGTGTCCATGCCTGATGAGCTGTACTACAGTCCAAAAGGTGCACCCATAAACCCTCTTTATGTCGGCCAAAGTTCAACGTTCTACATAGACTACAACATGGCACTCGAGAAGATTTATCGATTAAACGTGGGTGGGAGCTTGATACCACCAACAGAAGACACTGGCATGTTTAGAGAATGGTCGCAGGATAACAAGTATTTCTGGAGTAGTGCTGGCGTAATTCCTCATAATTCATCTTTGAAACCCATCTATACAAAAATAAAAGATTACACGGCACCAGATGCTGTCTATCGGTCTGCAAAGTCAATGGGTAAAAACCTAAACTTGAACAAGCAGTCGAATTTGACATGGGAATTACAAGTTGATTCAGGATTCCGTTACCTGGTGAGGCTCCATTTCTGTGAAATAGACTTCAATATAAACTACTCTGGCGAAAGGCGATTCGTTATTGATATAGACTATCAGTTAGCTGAACCCGAAGCGGATGTAATTGGGTGGACTGAGAGTCGCGATACGCCAATTTACAAGGACTACGTGCTAATGATCCAAAAGAAGGGAAATGAGGACAACCATATTCTCTCCATTGATCTACACCCTGCAGATGACGGTACTACCGACGATGCGATTTTAAACGGTGTGGAAGTGTTCAAACTGAGCGACCAAACTGGTAACCTTGCAGGACCTAGTGAAATGCTTCCCACTCCACGTGATGCCTCAACAATTAAGGAGTCCAAAGCAAAGAAAACAATATTCATTGCCATTGGAAGTGGTGTGGGCTTCTTAGTGGTACTCACTTCAGTGTGTTGCGTGGTTCTCTTGAAACTAAGGAAGTCTAAGCGCTATGGTTCTTACTACTCACTATCAAAGTGCTGGTGCTGGCGTGATTCATACAAAGGAAAGTCAACAAGGACAAAGGCCTCGTCATTACCTGAAGAACTATGCCGCCACTTCTCAATAGACGAAATCAGAACAGCAACCGACAACTTCCACCAAGAACTGATTATCGGCCGAGGTGGTTTTGGCTATGTATATAAGGGTTTCATCGACGATGGTACTGTGATTGTGGCAATCAAGCGCTTGAACCCCGAGTCTCGACAAGGTGCTCGAGAGTTCAGAACTGAGATCGAGATGCTTTCCCAACTTCGTCATGGCCACCTTGTTTCTCTCATTGGTTACTGCAATGATGAGGGTGAGATGATCCTTGTCTACGAATACATGACAAACGGAACCCTCAGTGAGCATCTCTTTGACACCAAAAACGATCCTCTCACGTGGAAACAAAGACTCGAGATATGCCTCGGGTCGGCATGTGGTTTGCACTACCTCCACACATGCAGGAAGAACCCTATTATCCACCGTGATGTGAAGGCCACCAATATTCTATTGGATGATAAATGGGCAGCTAAGGTTTCGGATTTTGGGTTGTCCAAAATGGGTTTGGATCAAGCTGCTGTTACTACCATTGTTAAGGGTACACCAGGATATTTGGATCCTGATTATGCAAGGCGTCAGCAAGTGACTGAGAAAACTGATGTATACTCGTTTGGTGTGGTGTTGTTGGAAGTGTTATGTGGACGAAAGGCTGTGAATACAAAACTTGGGCAAGAGCAATTGCATCTAGCCAGCTGGGCTCGGAAATGCATTGGAAATGGTACCATTTATGAGATCATTGATCCATATCTAAAGGGGAAGATTGCGCCAGAATGTTTCAAGGTCTACGTAGAGATCGCAGAGAATTGTGTGCGTGATCAGGGGATCCAACGGCCTACGATGAACGATGTGATGGAAAGGCTCGAGTTTGCATTGGAGCTGCAACAAAATGCGGACACCGAACAGGAGAAAATCAATCCTAATGGTGATATTACCTATCAGGAGGTGAGATCGTTTCGTGTTTCTGGCCCAGCTGGCGCTGTTGCTCCCCGACAAAACAACTTTCACAATATTGGACCCGTGTTAGATTCGGATACTGGTAATCAGCCATCTACAATTAATAGTTCTGAGAGTGTCACTGGCGCAAGTCGAGTCATCTTCTCGGACAACCCCAACACTACAACTTAAGGTATACTTATACGTATTTCTAAATGAATAGTTCTAGGATCAAGCACTGAATAGAAAAAAGGGTATGGATGCGTTTAATTTGTGTGTGATACAAGTCGTTTGTCTGTCACTTTTTGCTTTTCAGGCCATGTTTGAGTGTTGTAGTTTTTTTTTTTTTTTTTTTTTTTTGGGTGTGTGGAGTATTGTAGTTATCTTCATTTTGTGCAAACTACAATGTATTAAGTGCTAATCTAATGCAGTATGTGGGTTGTGGAGTGTATATATTTTGCATGAGTATTTGATGCTGTTTCTATTAATAAAAATATATCTTGAGTTTTACCCATTGCCCCCTAAGAAAATAGTATGGCTTCGGCCTCAGACAAAATGTTTGAACTAACAATATAGTGATCGATATATGCAATCACTTATCATCATTAGATACTGGTATGAGTATGACAATATATCAAGCTTGTACTTATTTCTCATTTTTTGTTTCATAGCTGAATTTATTATTTGTTTCTTTTAAATTTGTTGACAAGACTTTAAATTTTGTTAACCCAGATCACAAAGATTTTACTTTTGAGTGTTTGGATGATCACCATAAGTGTACCTACTTATTATGGATACCTAGTTGTAGGGTTTCCATATTTGTCAAGAATTTGCTTAAAAGATGCTTGTGCCACCTATCTGAATATCAGAATGTAGATTAATAAGGTTTCAATGCAGGAATTGCAATTGATCGATTTTAGTAAGTTACTTTTTCGGACTACCACCGCACACTCTTGGTGCGATGGTCACTCCACAGTATAAGTGCTTGTGGGGTGTGGGGGCAAGGGCCAGGGTTCAAATCTCCGGGAGGGAGTTTCACACACATATACACTTAGATTAGGCTAGAGTAGAATTCTATCTTGTATCAAAAAAGTTACTTTTCGGACTTCACCTGCCCCATTTAATAAAGTTTGTGAATTTTAATTTTAAATTAGTTTTTGGGTTCAAATTTTTAAATTTGCCACGGTTTGGAAAAAGAAATTGTATTTTACATCATAGGTTGTGGAATTTGACCTGATTTTGTATTTAAATCACTAATATACCACATTATAATTGTTAAATTAGACAAAAATGACAAGGATTCTCTCCATTTCAAATTGATCAATTTTATGATTCAAATAAATATTTAATTGTGTATCTATTGTCATAATATTTAAATTTTAAATGTAGTAACACGTGCACTAATAGATATAAGAAATATGATCTTGAGCATGAATGCTTGGGAGAGAATTGTGGTTTTGATGAAAAATTTAGTGCACATCCTAGTGGCGCGTGACAGAGAATAAATGCTCAGAGTCGACTCGAATTTGAGACTTCTGGTCAATCTTATGTGATCAAAACCTGATTTGTGAGATCAACTGATGTCGAGTAAAGGTTGAACGAGCCTATACTTGACGTTGGCAATATGCGGTGATGAGCAGAAATACTGGTGGTCACAAGGTGGCTCTGATAGACTGATACAATGTTGAAAATAAAGACACATGTACAAATAGAGAAAGTATGAGTAAAATATGCTTGTGTAACTTGTATATATATACACATATACTCTGTATGGTTTTTGTAACTTCAAATATACAAAGAGGGTTTGATTATATAGTAACTTAACGTCATTTGTGGAATAAATTAGTGTATTTATAACACAATGGCAGATTTTGTCACATCACATGATAATCGTTCCCAACCCCCCCCAAAAAAAAAAAAAAAAAAAGATTACATATATGTTGATTCTCCATTTTGTAACCCATATTTAACCTCACATAGAGGGTAAAAAAGTGATTTTACCTTAGAAATAAGCATCAATTTTGGCCATTGGATCCTTATGGCCTATTTGGATGGAGGGGGAAGGGGGAGTGGAGGGGAGTAGAGTAGAGTTAGTTAAAAAAAAAATGGATTGCACATATGTTGATTCTCCATTTTGCAACCCATATTTAACCTCACATAGAGGGTAAAAGAGTGATTTTACCTTAGAAATAAGCATCAATTTTGGCCATTGGATCCTTATGGCCTGTTTGGATGGAGGGGGAAAGGAGGGGGAGTGGAGGGGAGTAGAGTAGAGTTGGCTAAAAATAAGAAAATTTTGTGCTAAATCTACTCTACTACTTTATTCTACTCCCCTCCCTCCCCCTCAATCCAAACAGACCATTAATTTCGTTTCATCAAAGTGATCTTGATGTTGTAACGATCAAAGTTACTGCTCATAAGCCTCAATCAAACCACATGACTGGAAGTTATAATCAAATCAAGTTTTAATGGCCAAGATGAACTCTCACAAATTAAGTCTGATTGCATGTGATATATATATATATATATATATATTTACTCCAAATAGGCATTCATATGGTATTAAAAAATTATAAAGACGCAAAATCATTGTTTCTTAATACATTAAGATGCAATTATTTATTAAAAAAAAAAAAAAAAAACACACACACACACAAAATAATACTGTTTTTTAATACTAGGATGGCTAGGATTTTTTTTAAAATTTAAGTTAGAGCATTCATAGTAGCGGTGCTAACAAATTTAGTATTTAGCACCTCAAAAGGCCACATTATCTATTTTACTACCTCACTTTACAATACACTCAACATCAAATGTCCTATTTTGTTCCCACTTTATTTAAAATAATAAAAATAACTCATTAAAATAATAAAGGAAGAGAGCGAATTTTAGTTTTTTAATTGAAGGAATAAGAAGAATCTTAATAAAATATTGTATTCTTTTAATAACTTACTACAGTCAACTGGTATTTATACTAGTTTATTATAGTTGCAAAAAATTTAGTTTTAGCTTCTCAAATAACACATTGTTTTTTGGTTCTTTGGTAGTAAAATAGATTATTTGCTATGATACAATCACCATTGTGAATGCTTTTATTGTTTTTGTTAAGTTTTAGGGTTGGATAGTTGTTAGTTGGGCTAGGCTGGCTAGGCTGATTAGAGATGAGGGAAGCTTAAGGTTTTGGAAGAGGGAGGCCCAACTACAAAAATGAAAAATATAACAAGTAAAAAAAAAAATCTTTGGGCCAAGGGGGCTGGGGTCCTTTTGGGTCGGGCCCCCTTGGAACCGTCCCTAGTTATGTGCACTTGATTATTTAGATGGTCAACACATTACATATTCATGAATAATTGGTGTAATTATATTGGGATAATTTTTTCAGAATTTGGGGCTAATTAATTCTGAAATGGAAGTAATTGAGGCCTATTAATGTTAATTGTGTTGAAACTACTTTCCAAGAAGTGACCTCTACTAACTATTTTATGTATATCTCTTAGAAAATTTATAATTTGTGAGTGAGATTAATTTTTCTAGAAACTAGACATCTGGAGTTTCAATTTGAGCATAAGAACAAGACAGTTTCAATCAGAAATAAATAAGGTATGATTTTTCAAAGTTGGCTCAAGACTGTTACAAGAGCTATGGGAAAAATCGAAGTTTTAGTAATTTTGCTTGCTCACCACTCCCACCAACATGAACCCAACCATTCACATAGGTTTGGCCCAAAGTAATCCATTCAAAATGAGCCAGCAAGGGCGCATTTTGTCCCTCACAACATAATACTAATTTTGCCTTTTGTCTTTAGCAATAATTTGACTATGTGTCGTATCTAAGGGACTTAATTTCATATACGATACTATTTTAATTTGGTAAAAAAAAAAATGTAATATTTCAATGCCAATGTAGACACCTTATTTTTTACCCATTAATAAATTTTGGTCCCTAGCCCCAATTATGAGCTTGACATATGTCAACCAAGGGTAATTAAAGAGTTCACAATAGTTTGGAAGTTATCACAACTCAAAAGTGCTCAAATCGTTTTGAAAACAATACTGAAAAATGACCTTAGCTCATTGTTTAACCATAACTTTTGATCCACAAAACATTTTGAGTGAGGTTTATTTCATTGGAAAATAGACATCCTGGGCTTCAACTCGAACACAAATTTTGCCTAATTTGAATTTATATTGAGTAAGTTATGACGGTTCGAAATCAAGCTATCAGAGCTATCAAGAATTAGGGTATGCGTACGCATGAATCAAGTATGCGTGCGCACACTTGAAAGATGTGTACGCATACTCATTTTATGAGTAGTAGAACTTCGTTTTTAAGGGCCCAAAACATCATTCTTTGATGTGGGCCAGCCCCTAGACCTTTAGGAACGTCCAAAAACCTCTAAAAAGCCTCGAAAACCCTAATTTTAACTTATAAATATTCACCTTATGTCTCCAATCAAAACCCTAGCTAGAGAGAGTTTTTATTAAACTTTGTTCATCTTCTCTAAAACCCTAGTTTGTCTCTTCTAAACTCCTAGACAGACCTAAGCACATTTTTTAATCATCAAAAAACCTCTCTTTAGTTAGTTCTAAGGCAGAAACTAATGTTCTAATTTGATATCTCAAAACCTTTTTTCAATTAAACTTTGTTCTTGAGTTGTGATTCCTAAAAGCTATTGTGTTCCTTAATTTCTTTGTTCTATCAATCTAATCTTTGTGTTGTAGGTACTGAGACGTCGGTTAAACAAACTCCAAAATCATAATCTTAAGTAAGGTGAGTGTTCTTCCCATAAACTCCTCCATTTCTTAATATGATTCACATAAGTTCTTGATATAGTTTCTCTATTTTTTATATTTGATTTGCTTATTGTTTTTTATTCTTTTGATATGTGTTAATATGATTTTAGGTTGTTTATAATCTATTTTGGTTGTTCTTGTTTTATTATTTTGGTTTTATGTAAAGTTTAACATGTTTATTTATTTTATGTTAGTTTAGTATATTTGTTTGATTTGTTTCATGGTTATTTGGTTATGGTAATATTTTGTGTTATTTGGTTTATGCTAGTTTAGTTTTTAGGGTTTCTAACATGCTTATTTGTTTATATCTTTGTTTGATTAAATCTATAAAAATGTGATTTTTTGAATCTATGCTAAAGTTTGTGTACGCATCATTAAGTATGACTGCGCATGGTTTCGACCATGCGTACGCATAGTTGAGTATGCCTACGCACCACAACTCAAATTTGACAAAAATCTTGTTTTTATTATTTTAATCATTTTTCCTTGTGCTATTTCATTCTGCTTGACTTTGTTTAGGTTAATTATTTGTGTTTAATTATTTTCCATATTTGTTTGAGTACTCTTGCCATGTTTGGTTTGTTTTATTTTCTTTCCTTGTGTGTTTTATTTAATTGTTATCTTTTCCTTTTTAATATAATATTCGTTTAAATGTGTTTTATTTGTTTCCTTTTATGTTATGATGTGATCTTTAATATGTTGTGTGTGTTATTTTATTTAAGTGCATGATGTATGTTTAAGTTAAGGATTAGGGCATTTTTAATAACTTCTTTATCTAAATATGGCCTAGCAACACATAATGGAGGTCGGCACAAGCCGAGCGGTCTTGGGTGCCTAACACCTTCCCAAGCCGTACCCAAACTCTGAACCCATAATCTGGTATGCAGACTTATGTATGTAAGTGAGTGGCCTAAAAGGCCCAATATGGTTCCTAGACCTAATCTAGGTGGTGACTCCATTTTTCACCCTCCGCCACAGTCCAATCCAAGGCCGAGGTGTACTCCCTTGCACCCACAACTAATTAATATCATTGTATCATTTTGAAATATGTATGTGTGTGTGTTTATGCATGTGATGTCACGGAAGCTACAAGAAAACAAACACGTTGCTTTCTGAATGGAAAAGAAACTAAACACGTTTGCTTCTAAATGAAAAACTCGAATCCACAAGGGGTCTCTTGAACCACAAAGGGATAGGGTTCTAGAATCCACTAAAGAGAAATAGACAAAGTCTGTATTTTTTTTTTTTTTATAAATTTGAAAACTAAACTGCCCTGAAGGCTACAATATATTTGAATAGTAAAAGAAACCCTAGGGCAGCTAGGAAACACCCGAAAACCCTAATCCATGCTAATCACGTAATTAGGTGTCAAAATGGTATTTTTCCTAAAAGAAATTTTTTTAGATAATTGCAGAAATTGAAAATATTGTCTCTAAGAGACATCCCAAAATAGACAGGACCTTATTATGACTTTTAAAGTAAAAGTTATTAAGGAAAAATAAATATTATTACAAATAGCAAAAACACTGTTTTCGGGGACTTAACAACAGAATTTTCTAAATTTAGGCGATGCTTGAGTGATTCCAAGTTTTGATCAGAATTTTGTTTCCCTTCAACCTACCAGATTTCATGCAATTCCGATACCGTCACCCTATTGGCCTCTGCTGGCACCCCCCCCCCCTTGATCTTGCCTCATGACTTATGGCACCCTTACTGCTCTAGGAAGGCATGTGATGTCTGTTCTATATCAGTCTACCTCACTTGTAAAGGACTTGACCCCGAGTTCCCACTATTTGGCTTATCGGGAGGATGGTAATCATACAAGTTAGCAACATTGAAGATAGAAGAAATGTTCATCTCTTGCGGAAGAGCAACCACATAGGCATTGTTGTTGATTTTTAGTAATATGAAATGGCCCATACTTCTTGTCCTTCAATTTATTGTAAGTACCAATAGGAAATTGCAAAAGGGGACTTACCCATGCTCCCGCTAACTTGATCTTTGTTGTAAGTAAACTCGGCTTAAGACAAGGTAAGATCCCACTGTTTAGGCTTCTCTCCATAAATACAGCGGATCAAATTACCTAAGGTTTGGTTGATTACTTTTGTCTTGCCATTGGTTTGAGGATGACTAGTGCTGCTATAATTAAGGGATGTGTCAACCACCTCCACAGAGTCCTCCAAAAGTGATTGAGGAACTTGGTATCATGGTTAAAGGTAATGGACTTGGGGGCTCCATGCAAACGTACTACCTCTTTGAAGAACAGATTGGCTACTTTAATGGCATCTAAGGTCTTTCTACAGGCTATGAAATGAGACATCTTCAAATACCTATCAACCACAACAAAAACAGAATCCACACCTCGCAAGGTTTGAGGGAGACCCAATATAAAGTCCATAGACAGATCCTCCCAACGTGCTTGAGAAACCAGTAGTGGCATGTACAAACCAGTGTTTTGAGACTGCCCCTTAGTTGCCTGGAATGTAGGGCACTTCCTCACATGATTGCCAACATCTTGTTTGAGTTGGGGCTAATAGTATTGCTCCTCCACAAGTGCAATTGTCTTGTCTCGCCCCATATGACCTCCTAAACCTCCACCATGCAACCCCTGAACAACCTGCTCCCTTAAAGAACTTCGAGGAATATATAGTTGATTCCTTCGAAAGAGAAAGCCATTTTGAAGATGTATGCCATCCACAACAAATTGAGTCTCACGACATTGACTCCAAACCCTTCCAAGATCCCCATCTCCCTCATATAGCTCCTTTAGATAATCAAACCCAATGACCTTTAATCGGAGTGTGACCAACAAAGAAACTCATCAACTAATTGCATCTGCTACCTTGTTAGTAACACCAGATTTGTGCTTTAAGGAGAATGAAAAATGTTGTATGTATGCAACCTACCTGGCATGCATTCTACTGATAATAGTTTGACTATTAAAAAATTGCAAAGCTTGATGATCTGTATACAACACCAGATTTGTGCTTTAAAGTCTGCACCAAAGCATATAACTCCACATATGTAGACCACTTGCTTCGTGACTCAAAAAGTTTTTCAATGAAGAAAGCCACTAGCATACCTTCCTATGATAATACTGCACCAATTCCAACAACTGATGAATCACACTCCACTTGAAATAATGCTTCAAAATTAGGTCGGCTAATACTAGGGTAGTACTCGGTTTTCCTTAATCGATGCAAAACTCGATTCTGCACGCCTCGCCGTAAAAGAATTTCCCCTTCTTCAAGCATGCTGTGATGAGGGCCACTATGCTACTAAAATTCCAAACAAACCTAGGTAAAAGGTTTCTAGGCCATGAAAACTCCACACATCACTCAATGTCTTTGGGGTTGGCCACTTGTAGACATCGCATTTTGTACCCCTTTTGACTTGGGCCTCAATTCCCCAATGATGATAAAATTCTAAAGTCGAAGGTTAGTCTAGGGCCTAATCAGATTATAAATTGACTTGAGGAAGGATTTATGGAAAATATAACTCTTTTATGAATAAAATAAAGCTATTTTTGGAAAATAAAGACCATGGAAACCCTAGGATTGTGTACACATACATGCATATAGGTACGCAGATTTGATGTGGGCATATGCAAACACGGGCCTGCATATGCAACTAGGATTCCAGAAGTTATGAAATGTAAGTTTTCTACATTAAAGACTGAGGTTTGGAATGAATACCACATCGTTTGGGAGTCGTTCCAAACCTCTATTTTCTCAATATAATAACCCACACATGGTACTTTTTCAAAACACACGAAAAATCCTAAGGAAAAACCTAAGATTCACTAGAAATAGTGAATCAAAAAGAGAGTTTTTCACAAAAGATCCTCAAGTCAGTTTTCTTTTGATTAGGACCTTTTACGGTCTTGATCTTCGAGATTTAATAGTACTAATCACTTTTGTATTTGATTATGAATAGATTGACTAAAGGGAACGGTCAAAATCAAGCTTGAAAAGCTTCTTGTTTGAAGTATTGAGTTCTAACCATTTTCTTTTCATTTCTTTGTTTTAATACTATTTTATTCTTGAATTCTTGCTTTGTTTATGTTTTGGTATGTTTAGGCAGCCTAGGGTTAGGTAGTTTGCTGTTTTAAAGCATGTTAGGTTGTTAGATTTGTTAGTTTTAAGTTCTGCTCTGTTTTCTATGTTTCTATGTTTCTAGGTTAGGGTTTAGGGCATGTCTTTGTGCGCATACTCCTTGCATGCATACGCTGGCTTGAAGTATGCGTAAGCATATAATTGGCCTATGTATGTGCACGCATACTCGTGCCCAAAATCCCTAATTTGGGTTTTCTTCGCTTCTCTTTCTTTTTTTTTTTTTTTTTTTTTTCTTGTTTTTTTCAAATCACATGCCTCTATTTTGACCCTCTTTTATATTTTTCAGTCTTTGTTTGTCTGTGTGATTGTCTGTTTGCCTTTAACATGCTAGATTAGGGTTTCTTTCAATTTCTTGCTTTGATATGCCATGAACACACATTTAAATGTCCATGCATTGATGTATAGGTACTGTGGTGCAGTGAGGTAAGTAAAGGTGAGTCATGCATTCCACATGATCATGATCATGCATTTCACATGATCATGCATTTGTTTGTTATATGGCCTTGATATTCTCTTGATGAATGTGTATATGCAAAGTCCATGTGCTATGTGATAGGCCAAGAATGTATTAACCCCTTGTGATGAATTAACAAATTAATTAGCCAAGTTAATTAATTAATTCAATTAGCATGCAATACGCAAGGTATCACAAAGAAATCACCAATTAAGTAAATGCAGCAGAAATTAAATTGACACGGTGATTTGTTTTCAAATAGGGAAAACCTACATGGCAAAAACCTCACCGGGTGATTTTAAGGTCACCACTCTCGAGAATTCACTATTATCACAACAAGTCACATTACAAGTAAAGGAATCCCAGAACCTTATACCAACCTACGGTTGAACTCTTACCCCAATACCCAATTGGACTTGTTTTGTAGTGACAATCTCTCCTTTACAATGCATAGCTCCTAGTACGTGACTAACCAATTCGATGCGTGGATCCCAATAAGCGGCTTACTCACCAACTTGAGAAAGATGTTGACTGCAAAGTTCTTGAGTTCATCACACGATGAAGATCATGAAGCTCCTTGATTACAAAACCCTACGATGTACAAACACAGCAGCTTCTTCAAGAGAAAGATGAACTAGGGCAAATTCTGTCTCTAGTCACAATTTGCATCAACACAACTTTGCTTCACACTCGCACAACCTTTGACAGCCATTAAAATAATCCTTATATATGTTTAAGGTTATGAGAAAAGAAAGCCCAAACATATACACACGAACTGGATGAAAATCAGAGCTAAAAATATGTTTTTTATAAACCTCGATAGATAGCATATTTGTCGAGCTAGCTATCAAGCATCGGGCTTCAGCAGCTTTTTAAACCTTAATAGATACTAGTCATCGAGCTTTAAAATCTAGCACTTCTTCACTTGTTTCTTGGACAGATTTGCATGGCTTTAACATTTGATCTTGAAACCTTGTTCCTTGAAGCATTAAACACATCCTAGATCTACCCAATTATAAGTAAAGTGTGTTTTGTCAAAGGATTAGCCAATTCTAATTTGACATATGTTCCTAACATTAAATCACATATGCCTTAAACACTATGCTTTCAATATGATATGTTGGGTTCTAAGACTTTAGGTTTAAATGTATTAGAACTTCAATTTGTAACGTTGGCAAACCATGATCAAAACGTTTTAGTCTTTATTTTAGACTTGCTCAAAGTGTATTTATATGTAAAGTTGGAATCGAGTGTTCTGTAGGATTTACTATGTAAATCTGCCTAGCTCGATCGATAAAGAATTAGACTCGATCGGTCGAAGCTCGTGCAGATTGTTTTTCTGCAGAATTTTCCAACTCAGCCCAAGCCCGTTTGACGTGTAGAGTTTTATGTTTTGTCTTAAGTATAAAAAGGAAAACCCTAGCCACGTTTTAGGTTGCTCCTTATGCTGTGTGTGTGAGTCTTTTGTGAGATCAAGAGATGGTTGCCTTCACACATACTTAGGGTTTCCAAGATTCAAGATTAATGTCAAGAACTTGGTGATCGAATCGGTGGCTGCATTCAAGAGCTAAAAGATACATAAGCGGGTGTGCTTATGCTTGCTGAGAATTCAAGAAAGAAGTAGTCCGTGGATTCGGAGCTGTCATGTGGTCGTGGTAATAAGTTTCCTACTCGAGGTAGCAATAGGATGTTAGTGGTCTAAGTCGCTATTGTGTAAACTTCAATTCTTTCATAGTGAATTTTGTTTTACCTTGAGGATAGCTAGGTTAAATCCTCCCCATGTTTTTGCTAGTTTGGTTTTCCTAGGTCATCATATCTTATTGTTCTTTATTTTTTGCACTTTACATTGATATGATATATTTTTGTTAACCTAGATTTGTTAATTTACCTAAGTTAATCACTTGGCTAAATAACTAGGTTAATCTGTTTGTGTTTTAAGGGGTCTAAAAACGTACAAGTGGTATCAGAGCAGGTTGCTCTCTTGTTGTAAATCTTTTGATCTAAGAGTTGATCCTTGACCCCTGTTGTCATGGAACACGGACACTCTCTTGTAATTTCACCTCACTTTGATGGGAATAACTATGCTTATTGGAAAACAAGGATGAAAGCATTTCTGAAATCTATTGATGAGAGAGTCCGGAACTCCGTTGAATACGGATAGGAGAAGCCTACTACTCCTGTAAGTGAGTGGCAAACTTCTCAGAAAGAAGCGGCGGCTTTTAATAGCAAAGCTATGAATGCTATTTTGAATGCTGTTTCTATGGAGGAATTTAAGAGAATCTCTAATGTTGAGATTGCTTATACTGCTTGGAATATCCTCCAGATCGTGCATGAAGGCACAAAGGCGATTAAAATCAAAAAGTTACGATAATTAACAACTAGATTTGAAAGCATTAGGATGTCTGATGATGAATCTTTTGATGAATTCTATGCTAAGTTTAATGATATTGTTAATTCTGCTTATAATCTAGGTGAAATCTATGATCAACCTAAAATTGTTAGGAAGATTCTTAGATCTTTGACTGAAAATTTTAGACCCAAAGTGACTGCCATCACTGAAAGCAAGGATGTGGACTCCATCATTGTTGATGAACTTGTAGGATCTCTTCAATCCTATGAGTTGGATCTACTTAAGACCAACAAATCCAAATCAATGGCTCTTAAGTCTGTTCATGATGTTGATGTGAGTGGATTTGATGATGAGCTCTCTCTTCTGATTGCTTACCTTGCCAAGAACTTTAGAAATTTTCTTAGGAACAATAATAGAAGGGCAAAAGGTAAGAACACTGCTGAACCTAGAAATTTTAGGAGAAATGATCCCACTAAGGTTAATAACACTGAAAAACATAAAGAGAAAGTAGGTCAACCTTCTAATAATTCTATGGGTCAACAATGTTTTGGGTGTCAAGGGTATGGTCATATGAAATCGGAATGTCCAACATTCTTGAGGTCTAAGGGTAAGACTATGGCTGTAGAAGTTACACCTCCTAGGAAGATTAGGGTTGATCTTCAAGAGTCTAAACCTAAGGCTCATAACCTTCCTAAGAGAAAGTTGCATGATAAGCCTGCATGGGTTTGTCATTTTTGTGGAAAGTCTGGGCACATTCGTTGAAACTGTTTCAAGTTGCAAGTTGTTAAGCGAGCAAACAAGCCAAAAGTGCCTATGCCTCAAGCACAAGATCCTATGGTACTTATTGGTGAATTGGTAAAGGCTTTAAACCTTTATTCCAATCCTGGAATTAGAAATCATTCTAATATGATTAAGAACTCCAATGCTCGAGGTGAATCTAAAAAGTTTTGAATGCAAAAGGCTCAATCTAATTGAGGCTTTCTGACATGGTCCTTGTGCTTCATTGCTCTACTCTTTGTGACCATTGTTTTTTTTTTTTTTTTTTTTTTTCTAGGATTTGCATTGCATAACATTCATGCATTTCATTCTAAGATTGTTTTTGTTTCTTCTTTTAAAAAAAAAAAAAAAAAAAAAAACAAAACAAAAAAAAAAAAAAAAAAAAAAAAAAAAAAAAAAAAAAAAAAAAAACAAAACAAAAAAACGAAAAAAAAAACAAAAAAAAAAAAAACAGAAAAAAAAAAGGAAAAAGGAAGCAAAATGTGTTTTGCATTATTTTTCTTAGATTTGAAACCAAGGTTGGCCAATTTATTTTTACATAACATGTTTATGTACCTTGTTTAACTTGGAAGAAGCTTATTTATTGCACTTTACTAGTTTGAGCTTTGTAGTGCATGTTGTGTGGGAAGATATTTATAGTTTTTGATCACTTGATCTTGATCTTGAAGTCACATGCTTTTGATTGTCGGACTTGACCTTATTGAGAAAGGCATAAATAACCATCTCACCATTGTTTACTAGCCAATCATGAACACCTTAGTGCATATCGTAAGATTTTGTGCTCGAGAAAGTGTAGCACATTGAAAAAAAGAACATAAGGTGTAGCCTTGGTTTAATTGCTAAAATTGGTGTGTACATTATTGGGCTTTAATAACTTCACAATCAAATAAAATTGGTGTGTACATTATCCCGATTATTATTAATAAGTTTCTGATCAAATAAAATTTGTGTGTACAATATGAGGTAACTCTTTTGGTGATAGTCTCTTTCAAATATATGTGATGACTTTTGTAGAAATTCTGCTTGATTTCTATTTACATATCTCCTCACATGTATTTCAAGTTTTTTCAAGTTGCACACACTACACAAGTTACTCTTTGCTAAACTTTGTACATGTTATTGTGTGTGAATTTGGTTTGGCCAAGCAAGTTTGAAAATTCCTTGAATTTGATGCAAAATGTGTTTGAAGCTTGAGAATTTAAGGAGAATTGATTGAAAATCTTCATTTTGGGAAAACTGGATTCAAAACAAGTTTTTTTTTTTTTTTGAAAAACATTTCATTTCATATTCATGCATTTTATTCCTAAATTTCAATGTTTTGAGGAGTTTTTGCAGAAACTTGCTCTGTTTTTCAAAAATTTGTGTTTTCTAGATTTTTGATCTATCGAACCTGTTTTTCGACTGATAAAAAATGCAATTAAAATTTTGGTTTGAACCTGACCATTTCGATCATTTGCTCGATTGGTTCTGGATCAATCGAAGGAATTTTCGACCGATCGAACCTAATTTTCAATCGATCGAAAATCCTATAGAGAGTTTTTAAAAAGGCTTTGTTTCTCACTTGTTCTTCACTTTTCAAAATTTTTCAAACTCTTTTCTCTCTCTCTTCGATTGGTCTAAGGGTCAAAGCAAATTTTTTTCATTTTCCTCCGAATCTTTTGCAAGGTTTTTGTCATCTAAGGCCGGTAAGACCATTTTGCCCTTCCTTTTTCATTTATTTTCTAGTTTCATGCATTTTTGGGAAATTTCGAACCTATGAAAATTTTGGGTATTTTGATGATTTAAGCTTTTTCTTTCACAATTGATCAATGGGTTTTTGTTGTGGGCTAATATACAACTGTTCTATGTGAATTAATTTGATCAATTTGTTGATTTTGGAAATTTTGGAATTCTAGGGCTTGAAACTACCCAAATTGGGGTTTTGTTCAATTGGGTGTAATTTGATGAAATTGGCTTGTTAGATTGATTCATATGATCATTATAATGTGTTATCTATCTTGTGTAATGATCAATTGGTCAATTGCTTGAAAATTGAACAAGTGGTTTTTCAAAAATTTGGGGTTTTTGATATAAACTCTATGCTCAAGCCAATTTTGTGAATTTACAGTTAAATTGAACTTATTCTCACTGCATTAGGGCATGCATCATTTGCTTATACTATTCATGCATCATTTGCTTTTACTGTTCATTTTCTATATTTTTTTGTGCTAACTTGCGATCTGCCCTTGGGTTTTCTTGTTTTTTTATGTTTGTCCTATTTCGACCTTAGCATCATGGTTAGAAAGACTAGAGCCCATAGGACCTCCACCTCTACTCCTTCCCCCACCTTTAGTAGTGAGAGGTTTCTGAGTGAGAAAAACCAAGAAGCGTATGAGAAGCTTAACCTTAAGAGGAACATTTGGGCTGAGAGAAAGGTTCTTTTAGATAAGCTTGATCCTGAGATTAGGCGTAACTTTAAGCGTAGGGGCTGGTTACCATTGTTGGATGTAGATCATCCTCCTCGGGCTACCTTGATCAGAGAGTTCTATTCGAACCTCTCTGTCCACTCCTATGATTCCGACACTCTTGTGAGAAGTTAGATACGGGGTGATGAGTACACCATTACTCCTTCGGTAGTGGCTCTTGCTCTTGGGGTGCCAATGGTCCAGCATCCTGTCTACCCTTATGATGAGTCTCCTCCCCTAGACGACATCATGTCTTATATCACCGGGTCTTCTATCCAGTGGGGTTACGATCCTTGGATCACTACTGCTTAGCTCACTAAGATTCACTATATCTTCTTTAGGATTGCTTGTCATTCCTTGTGGCCTATCTCTCATCTACACACCATTCCTTTGGAGCGTTGTGCGTTTTTGTATGCCATCATTCATCGATGCTCCTATTAACTTTCCTCATCTTTTTATTCGTTCTTTGATTGAGGTTCATAGGAGTAGTTCTCTTGCTTATGCTCTTTTCTTCCCGTTTTTATTCATCGAATTCTTTTGCATCTAGGATTAGATGAGTTTCCCGCTCGAGCTGTCCATATTATTCCTCCCATAGGTTTCACCTTTCTTAGGCAGAGGGCTGCTCAATTGAAAGCTAGCTCTAAACGCCCTAGGGTAGAGTCTTCCGGTGTCGCACCTCCTCCTCCTTCTTCTACGGGTGATACTATGGCCGAGGAGTCTATAGATCCTGTTCTTTGCTCATCATCTTTCATCTTCTTTGTTCCTCCACCTTCTACCTCGGATGATTTAGACATTCGACATATGTTGGAGACTGTCATGACCATTCAAGCGGCTCATGGTCAGATTTTGGTGGACATGCTCGATGAGCATTATGCTTTGCGAGCAGATTTGGAGCATCTTCAACGGTCGCCTTCGCTGCCTCCTTTTGATGATGGATTATGATTGCCCTTTGACATTTCGTCACAAAAAGGTTGAGTACATTTGTAGATGAGTTTTTGTAGTTAAGGGGAGATTTTTGTTTTTGTGGAGCTTGTGGAGTTTTTAGATTGTATCTAGGTGCTTCATCATGTTTTTACATTTTTGGCTCATGATGTATTCTTTGTTTTGATTGGGTTATTCATGATAGGGGGAGATACATTGGTGTTATATGTTTCTTGTTTCACATTGCTTATTGTTTATTGTTTTATATTTATGAGTTATTCATGATATATGTTTTTATTTTGTGTTATGTGAAATCAAGAAGTTATTTTGTTTTGCTTGTATTTTCCACACATGCGTTTATGCATTTGTTAAGTGTTACAGGAATATATAGGTTGATTCAATCGTCTTTGCTATCTACACTTGCAAATGATAGATAGTAGTTAGGTTGAATTTGTTTTGTTGGGCAAAGTTTTATATTGGGCTGTTTTTTTGTAAACTTTGAGCACTTTGTTTAGTTTTTGTTTTGTCACGGATTGCCAAAGGGGGAGTTTGTTGGGTTCTAAGACTTTAGGTTTAAATGTATTAGAACTTTAATTTGTAATGTTAGCAAACCATGATTAAAATGTTTTAGTCTTTGTTTTAGACTTACTCAAAGTGTGTTTATATGTAAAGTTGGAATCGAGTGTTTGCAAGATTTACTGTGTAAATCTGCCTGGCTCGATTGATCGAGAATTAGACTCGATCGGTCGAAGCTCGTGCAGATTGTTTTTCTGCAGAATTTCCAACTCAGCCCAAGCCCGTTTGACGTGTAGGGTTTTATGTTTTGTCTTAAGTATAAAAGGGAAAACCCTAGCCACGTTTTAGGTTGCTCCTTATGCTGTGTGTGTGAGTCTTTTGTGAGATCAAGAGGTGGTTGCCTTCACACATACTTAGGGTTTCCAAGATTCAAGATTAATGTCAAAAACTTGGTGATCGAATCGGTTGTTGCATTCAAGAGCTTCAAGATACACAAGCGGGTGTGCTTGTGCTTGTTGGGAATTTAAGAAAGAAGTAGTTCGTGGACTTGGAGCTATCATGTGGTTAGGGTAGTAAGTTTCCTACTCGAGGTAGCAATAGGATGTTAGTGGTCTAAGTCACTATTGTGTAAACTTCAATTTTTTCGTAGTGAATTCTGTTTTACCTTGAGGATAGCTAGGTTAAATCTGCCCCCCCGGTTTTTCACCGCTTTGGTTTTCCCGGGTCATCATATCTTTGTGTTCTTTATTTTCCGCACTTTACATTGATATGATATATTTGTGTTAACTTAGATTTGTTAATTTACCTAAGTTAATAACTTGGCTAAATAACTAGGTTAATCTAGTTGTGTTTTAAGGGGTCTAAAAATGTACATGATAAACATTTTTGTTTGATTATTGTTATGTTATTGCCTTTAAGATACCTTGCTTGCTTGCCCTTGGATAGGATGAGATGATTACCATGATAGATGTATGCTAGGCTTGATGTGGATTACCGGATAGATGTATGCTAGGTTTGATGTGGATTGCCATGATAGATGTACACTAAGGTTTATGATGATATGAGAAGCATAATAAATGTATGTTAGGGTTTGGGATGAAATGCCATGTTGTATGCTTAGATGTATGATGTTGTATGCTTAGATGTATGCTAGTGTATGTATAAGTATAGAATGCAAAATCGTACCTAAACTTCGAACCCATAATCTGATAGTAAGATCAGTCCTTTCATGTAAGGGTGCCATGCAAATGGTTCCTAAATCTAAACTAGGTGGCAACTCCATCCTTTCTCTGCCCCGGTCCACTTGGCCGAGGCATACTCCCATTTCCTCCACCAAGGAAGGAAAAACTAGTGGCACCAACACCACTCCGAAATAGTACGGACCTTTTCCTCATCGACATGGATCTCCTCAACACTTTCTACATACCCCAAGAACAACAACCTATCTATGAAGAAATTGCACTTCTTTAGGTTGACATACAACTTGTTGGCCAATAAAACCTGTAGTACCTCATGCACATGATTGTAATGAGTAGCTTCTCTCTTACTATATATCAAGATATCATCAAAATAGACAACTATAATTTCCTAATAAATGGTTTCAATACCTGATTCATAAGTCGTATGAATGTACTTGGAGCATTTGATAAGCCAGATGGCATAACCATCCACTCAAAAAGCCCCTCTTTTGTCTTGAAGGTTGTTTTCCACTCATCACCTGTTCGAATACAAATCTGGTGGTATCCACTCTTAAGATCCAATTTGGTGTAGCACTTAGACCCACTCAACATGTCAAACATATCATACAATCTATGGATAAGGAATCAATACCTGACTATAATCTTGTTGATGACTCAACTATCCACACACATGTGCCAGCTTCTATCCTTCTTAGGTGTCCATAGGGCGTGCACGCACATGGACTCATACTCTCTCTAATCTGCCCTTTACTAAGTAGTTCATCCACTTGACCTTGCAAGATCCGGCTCTTTTGCAGATTCATCCAATAATGTGGCAAGTTTGGTAGGCTAGCTCTAGGGACCAAATCAATGTGGTGCTAAATGTCACACATCGCTGGCAATCTTGCAGGCAGCTCCTCTAGAAATAGTTCCTCAAACTCCTTAAGCAATGGTTGCACTACTGCCGGTATTTCAAGTGCTGCTTTGAGCCCTCCATCAGTCACCACAACTACAAATACTTCCTTTGATTCCCTAGCCTCTTTGTCAAATTGGTCCTTATTGTTAACTAGAACAAAAGACGGTTTCCCCTCCACTTTTTTAGAAGCTTTAGGTACACTGCTCTTCTTGATGGACCAAGGTCAATTTTCCTGCCATTCTTAAAGAACACATACATGTTGTCCTTGCATCTAGGAGTAGCATCTACATCATACTGCCATGGCCTTCCTAAAATTAAGTGACATGCATCCATCTCAACAACATCACATAGTATCACATCTACATAACTCTTGCCCATAGAAAAATTAATTCGACATTGATGAGTAATAAGAATTTCCGTACCTTTCTTAATCCAACCTATTCTGTATGGAGAGGGGTACTGTTTCTCTGT
This sequence comes from Quercus dentata, assembly GCA_028216015.1. Classification (NCBI taxonomy): domain Eukaryota; kingdom Viridiplantae; phylum Streptophyta; class Magnoliopsida; order Fagales; family Fagaceae; genus Quercus; species Quercus dentata. The sequence continues at coordinate 73,848,356 of CP116445.1, forward strand.
CTTCAATCCCAATTCGGCAACTGGACTCTTGGAAGCAATGTTCTCCACACTGTCGTAATCAACAATAAGGTCAAAAACCCTTTTGTTAATGGTATAACATGCCCGAAAGATCTTGTGTCGCTAATCATTCAACTCCCTCCTTAGTGTGACCAATTGCCTCTAAATGACTAAGGACCTCCTTAAGAGCTCACTTTCTTTATCATTGTGGATGTCATTGGGGGTAAAGGAATAGGGATCTGCACTTTCATCTCCTACCTTATCTTTCGCCCTCTACTTGATCCCTTCCTTTACTTGCTCTACTAAATTCACACAGTGGCCCACTTAGGATATGAGTGAGATCAATGCCCTATTTCACCACACCCGTAACACTTATCCCAGTTGGTTTAGCATAGGGATTGGCATTGGCTCCACTGTCGTCCTATAAAAATTGTTGCTTTGGCCTTTAACTAAATACTACCATTACGAACCTCCTTGGTACCCTAAGGTTGTGATGGTTATGAGAACATTGGTTGCTTCCCTTTATTGGTTGTAGAGCGTGTTGAATCAAGAGAACTCCGGTTAGCATACTAGGACTTCATGTTTGACTCTCTCTGCTGAACTCCACTTTCTTAGCTAGGGTTATCGCTTCACTAAGCACATATAGGGTTTGCAAGGAAACTTATTCCCAAGTTGCTACACACAACCCATTCACAAACCTAGCTATTCGTTGATCCTCTGTCTCGCCAAGTTGTTATGATTATCCGTTGACTATCAAACTCTTCCATGTAGGCATTGATAGTTATGGAACCTTGTCGACAATCCTAGAATTGCTTGAATAGTTCCTCGCTAATAATCTGTGGCAAAAATCATTCCTCCATTGGCCTCCTCATTCACCTCCATAAACATACTAGGGCTCTCCTTTGACGAGTGCGAGTCAATTGCAAATGATCCCACTAAGTAGATGCTCTCCCATTCAATTTCTAGGCTACTAACCTAACTTGTCTATCTTCCGGAGTCTCCATATAAGCAAAGAACCTCTCCACTTGAAAGACCCAATCCAGAAACTCTTTTATAGTCACATCTTCATTGAAAGAAGGTAATTCCATCTTCATATGGTACTCTGATTATCACGAGCATATTCCCTAACAACAAGTACCACGATATTCTTCATAAACTTTTTCTTCATACACATCATCTTCATCAATATCTTCAACATAGGCTAGAGGCCTATTTCAATTATTATAAACATGCAGATGAGATTCACGTGCATTCTTATTGTCACGTTCACCATGGCCGTCATGGTTAGGGTTCTTACCAAGAAGGGCAGCGACGCTTCTTTGTAGATCGCGCATTACTTGCTGGTTCTCCTCACAAAATTTTTGGAACTCAACCCTAGTGAGGACTGGCTCTTCAACTTCATCATTGATGGGATGGTTGTCATCGCGCCTATCTACCATCAAAACAAGATAAATCAATGTTCTGATACCAATTAATGTCACTAAAGCAACAAGAAAACAAACATGTTGCTTCCTAAATGAAAAAGAAACTAAATATGGTATCTTCAATGAAAACATTGAATCCACGAGAAGCCCCTTGAATCCACAAGGTGATATGGTTCTGGAATCCACTAGAGAGAAATAGACAAAGCCCGTATTTTTTTTATAAATTTGAAAAATGAATTGCCTTGGAGGCTACAATATGTTTAAATAGTAAAAGAAACCCTATAGTGGGTAGGAAAATGCCCAGAAACCCTAATCTGTGCTAATCACATAATTAGGTAGCAAATAGTAATTTTTGCCAAAAATAGCAAAATTTGAATAATTGCAGAAATTGAAAATACTGTCTCTTAGAGACGTCCCAAAACAGACAGGGCCTTATTTTGACTTTTAAACTAAAAGTTATTAAGAAAAAACAAATATTACCATAAATAGCAAAAACACTGTTTTTGGGGCCTTAATGAAGGTGTAGACATTCAATTTTGCACCCATAATTTAATCTTGGAAGATGACTAGAATCACCATTCATATACCCAAAATTTAGAGTTGCATTACATTCATTAATTCATACATTTCATATCATAAAAATGATCTTGAGATTCTAACGGTCATGATGGTATGCCCAATTTCTAAATCGGATCAGGATTGAAAGATATCACATGATCAAGTTTTCATGGTCTATATGCATTTTTTTTTTGTGGAACCAATCCACGCATGATTAATTTAAATTAATTCTAATTGGTTAAACAATTAAAATTAATTAAATAATTTTGTGATTGGTTGTTGGTTAGTGTCAAAAATAAGTCTGCTTGCATAGGAATAAAGTGGATAATCGGATAACAAAGAAGTTGTGGATAATTAAGTATTTTTGGAATATTTATCTATCAGATAATTATCACTTTTAAGACCAGAATATCAAGAAAAATGGATTAATTTTTAGAATACGGATTCGAAAGGTGTCTAGGTGCAATTCCCTACTCAAAAATCCTTAAAAAAGGAGTCCAAATCGAACCAAAACTGAAAAGCGGGCCTGGCACCCAAGAGGGCCTGTTGGCACTCTTGGAGTGCCGATCGGCACATGGCAAGTGCTGATTGGCCCAAATGCGTGGCCCGGCCCGGGAACCTCCCGATTAAGATAAAACCTATCTTTTTTGGATTTGTAGAGATAAGGACGCATTCCAATTTGTATCCGATCTCATTCAGCTTATTTTTCAAGCATCCCAACCTCTATAAATAGGGGTGACCCCCCAAAATTCAGTACCCTTTTCTCGCCCCCTCTTTCTAGCCCTTCTTTTATGACTTCTCTTTTGCCCTTACATTAAAGACGTTAAAAACCTTGGCTTTAAGAACTTCTTTTTCGAAAGTAAAGTATTTTAAACCTCAAAGAAGTAAAAATTTATTTGATTTCTAAAATATTCTTCTATTTGAAGGGTACACTCATGCAAGGGGTATTTAGTTTCATTCTTCTTTCTATTTTTCTTTCCTATTAATTAATGTGTCGTGTTTGTTCATTGCATGAATTTGGTTAATATGTTTGATTGTATTACGTCTTGTTCTTAATTCATATTTGTCATGCTTATATGCTTAGTTAGATTTTTCTTTGATACGCTGTTTAGTGGATTGTATGTTCTAATTTTTTTCTTTGATTTCAAAATCTGCTAATAATCACCAAACCATTTTTTAAAAATACAAAACAGATCTATATTTTCATTAAATACAAATTTGAAAATTTTTCGAGTCAAAAACAGATCTGTATTTTCATTATTTACAAATATAGTCATAAAAACAAATTTGTATTTTCATTAAATACAGTTTTGGAATTTTTTCTAGTCACAAAACTGATCTATATTTTCATTAAATACAGATTTGAAAATTTTTCTAAAATAGTTTTTTTTCTTATTAATTAAAATTGCAGATTTTGGAATTTCAAAGAATGAATTAAGAATTAGGTCAAGGTTTTTTTTAATATATGATGCATGCATAACAAATTTGAATTATGAATATGAATCCTCTTTTAAAAATATCATTTTTTTAACTTTTCAAAACAAATCGATTTTTCTTAACGAGAATCTTTCTTTTTACCCTTTATAAAAACCGATCTGATTTTTACCAATCAAATCTCATTTTTTAACTTTTCCAAATAGATTTGATTTTTCAACAAAATCTTTCTTTTTACCCTTTACAAAAACTGATTTCATTTTCACCAAGAAAATCTCATTTTTTTAACCTTTCAAAACAGATCTGATTTTTCTTAACAAAATCTTTCTTTTACTCTTTACAAAAACTTATCCGATTTTAACCAATCAAATCTCATTTTTTTTTACTTTTCAAAACAGATCTGATTTTTCTTTGAAAAGAGAGCATATTCATAAGACAAATTTGTTTAAATTAATTTTTTCCAAAGGTTTGTTACATACATATCATTCAATATCATACAAAATGGTATATAATGGTCATTAGAGTCTAGAAGACCAGATTCTATCTAGGTGGAATGGGTGCCTAACACCTTCCCATTCCGTAACCTAGCTCCCGAACTTAGGTTTTTGGATAGATAGACTAGTGTTTTGTCATTTTTTTTTTTTGGTAGATTGTAACTAGGATCAAAGCTTTGTAATTTTTACATAGATTGTATTAGGACCAAAGCCTTGTAAAGTTATTCTACCATGATGTAATTGTATTTCCATTGTCAATTAATAACATTCAAAAAAATTTTTTGACATGTAATTGTATTTTCTTTTTTCTTATTTTGTTATACAAAAAAATAAGTGAGGACTTCACACAATTACCCAAAAGAGAGGTACCCTAAGCACCTAAATCTCTTTCTTTGAGAGCACCCTCGTGCGGTCTCTCATAGTGGCAACTCCACTAGGGATGTCAAGGGCTAAGCTTCATGTTAGACTTTTAGTGACCAATTATATACCCTTGTTTTTTGTATGGTGTTTTTGTTTATTTGGTTGTCTATGTCTTGAGATGTTTGTATAATATTTTTTGTTTGTGTTGCCATGTTGATTGTTAAAAGCTTTCCCAAATTGTCATAATGTGTTCCATCAAAACAACAAATATGCATGCACCCATCTCAACATATGGTGGTAGTAACCATGGATCACCAGTCTTTATTAGATTTGGGTACCCAGTGGTGAACTCACGAACTCATAGCCCAAAGTCACTGGATCATTTTCTGTTGACTAAAAAGGATAGACCATGCCGTTTGGACCAACGTAATGTTCATTACATTACAAGTTGGGAGGTGTAACGTCCTAGCTATGGGAAACAATAAAACAACAATCCCACCTTACAATGTAATGACTTAGAACCTGTCCTTAGGCCGGTCCACGTTAAAATCGCATTGCATATTGTGTGCGTTTGACCATTGTTTGAGCCATGGTGAGCTAGCCCAAGTTCAATACTTGGGCCCATCATAATTGTTTGAATGTTGTGTGCTTTATAAACCTAATTTTGTTTTCCTAGAAAGAAAGGTATGTCATGCATATATGCGGTTTGAGCCCATGCTTGTTAAGCCCAAAGTCCATCAAGCTCGGTGAGGATTCAAACCCAATTCCATTAAGATCAAGTCATCTTCCTCGAGGTTTAGGTCTACCAAGGTCCAATTTTTAGAATTTCAACTTAAACATCCATAATGGACCAAGAAGAAACAAGCAGCCCAACTTTGCCTCATTTCACAAGCAATCAAGTCATATTTGGGTTATCTGGATCATTGTTTTATCTTAAAGTTTGTTGTTTACTACATGTTTCTAATGAGAATATTTGTTAAAGTTTAATGTATTTGAAAGCTCGAAAATGTGTTAAAAACACAAGAGCTGTCTAGACCCCCAATTAAAATTACGGCTAGATTGCTTTTACTCTAACTTATCTAAGTGCGGAAACAAGAGTAAATGAAGCGCAATAAACCGATACTACTCTAGTGCATAAACATGAACAACAAACATTAAAAGTAAAGCACAAGAGTAAGGGAAGAGAGATGCAAACACAAGATAACACGCCGATGTGTTATCGAAGAGGAAATTGAAGAACTCAAATAAAAACCTCTCCTCCGCCGCCCTCCAAGCAGTAATCAATCCACTAGACAATCGGTTGGGATACATGGGTTAGCAAGAGACCCTCCAAGCCTAATCTACCCGATGTACCTAAGCCATCCAAGCTCCTACTTCAACAAGGCTTCTCAGAACCGTGTCTTGTCTAGCTCTCTCAATCCTGCAATCCACCCGATTGCATCCGCCAAGCCTCACCGGCTTCTTTTGGCAATTCCCCAAAGCTTCCCAAGCTCCAAAACACTCTCTACACTCTGAATAGGTGTAGGTTGTGTTTGGGTGCAGATCTTCTCTCAAGGTATGACAATGGGAGAGGGATGGAGAAGAGGCTACAATGATTTCTCACTAAGGATGAGTAGCTCTCTCTCAAAAGATGGGTGTGTGTTGTAGAAAACCTATCTAGGGTTTTTCTCTCTGAATAGCCTCTTTTACATTTGTGGGTAATAAGGGTATATATAGTATGGATGAAGGGTAAGGAAGTCACACTTAAAAATCCTCCAGGCAGAATGTTTCGCGACTACCTCGCGGGAAGGCCTTACCCGCGAGACACTCGCGAAAATGACAGCCTAGCACGACTCTTGAGCTTCCAATCATATGCTCCTCACTTGCCCATTTCGTGGGAACCCTTCTTGCGAACTTCTCGCGAGCTAGTCGCGAAATGCACTGATCTTCAATTAAGCTTGAGTCTTCACCAACTTAATACTAAACCCAATACAATAAAATCCGACAAAATACAAGGAACAAAATTAAAGCAATTACAACACTTTTTGTCATGGAATAAAGCCGACATAAAACATAGTTGTAAATCACAACTTTACAGTATTTTTGTTGATTATCATGTTTCATGCATATTGTTTATTAAAAAAAAAATCCCAAAAAAATCCAAAATTCAAAAAACAAATGAAAATATAAAAAAATAGATTTCGAAAAAAAATCTTTCAAACAAAAAAGAGTTTTCGAAAAATTTGAAAAAAAAATTCAAATTTTTTCAAAAAAAAATCTTTTGGACTAGGGGCATTAGGCCTTCAAGTCATTTCAATTCATTTTCAAAAAAAAAAAAAAAAATGGACAAGGGGCATTGTGCCTTCTTAGTAACCTTTTTTCTAAACAACCCTTTTTGTTCTTTCAAAGGCCCCAAGAGTTTTCCAAAGCCTTCCTTTCAAAGACTCCAAATTTTTTTCAAAAGCCTTCTTTCTAGAGAATACAAGATGATCCATTTGACAAAACTTCTTCCAAACCATGATGATTAATTGCTCTACCAATCAATTTGTGCCAATGAGGGATTTAACTTCATTCAATCCATGTAAAGACTTTTGCTAAACATTCAAAATATGATAAGAAAAGGTCCTAAAAGGAAATCAAAGAAATTCATCCATTCATCCAAATTCCTCAAACCACATACACTCAATCACAATCTCTATAGAATTCTTCACATCATTGGAGCATTTATACTTCTATTCAAAGAAAAATTTATTAAAGGAGTTTAAAGTCACTGTGCTTACAAGAAAGCATCACTAGGGATAGGAGGCCACCTTTGGTAACTCACATTATTCCTTGACACCTATTACAATAATTATCCATTGCTAGCCAACTTGAGCCTTTAAATAATTAACCTGTTTTTCAATGAACCCACTAAAAACTTAAACCTTGGGTGGGAAAATTAAGTATGCATGCTTAAATCTCAAGATGAGGAAGTGTTGACCTTATGGATTCAACACCACTTAGTAAGGTCATCAATGAAGACAATGAGACCAGTTCAGAAGAAGGAAAAGATGAAGAGTTCATCAAGTTTGGAAAAGAGAGTTCATCAAAGAAAAGTGAAAGTTCAATTCATTAAGCTAGGAAGGAAGAAAAAAAAAAACCCATTAAGGAGAGATAAGATTTTAAGAAAGCATCAAACTGTGAGAAAAAAGATCGAGTAGGCCATCAAGCTAGAAAATAATTTAACAGAAAAAGAGAAAGAAGTGAATGCAAGAATTTTCATCAAGTTGTGAAAGAATACTGATTCATCAAAAGACCCAAGAGACATGAGATTCCATGAAAGATCATTCAAGTTGAGAAGGATGAGCAAATATGAAGATTCATCAAAAGAAAAATTCAATCAAATTGAGGAAGATGAGGAAAAGAAAAAATTAAGATACATTTCATCAAAAAAGTGTGTTCAGTCAAGTCAAGAAAAATGAAAGTGCATTAGAAAGGATAAGATGGTATCAAGGAGAAATGCAAATTCATCCAGGAAAGATGGAAGTCTGTCAAATTGAAAGAAACAAAAATGCAGTTGAGTGAAAGCCAATAAAATTCCCAAAAAAAAACTAAAACAAAAACAAAAAACTCACTAGGCTGAAAACTCGAAAAGGCGGTCTAGGCAAAAATTAGAGCAAAAAAGAAAAATAAAAGAGCATGCTAGGCCGAAAAACCCGAAAGGGCAATTTAGACAAAAATTAGGGCAAAAAAAAAACAAAAATATTCCCAAAAAAAAAAAAATGAGAGTGAGTGATCTGACCACAAGATAGGATGCTAAGAAGACCGAAAGAGAAAGTTGCCAAGCTAAAAAATCAAGACCAAATGAAAGGAATCAATGAAGACCAATGAGAAGATAATGAACATGACAAGGATTTTAGCACAAGAGTCAATGATGGAAGATGTGAAAAAAAAAAAAAAAAAATCTTCCTATGCTTGAATTTAAAGTATTGCATACTTGGGAAATATCATAAGGGTTTTAAGCCTTTTATATCCTTTCTTTCAAGAACTGAACCCGGCCTACATTACAACCTTTAAATAAAGCACTCCTTGAAGTCCTACTGATTGAAAGCACAAATTTAACTCTGATAATATTTTCTCTTGGATTAAAAAGGAAAATTGCTCAAGATTATCAAGCCCCACCTACTGATATATTTAAAAGACAAATTTCACAAATTCTCAAGTGAGTGAAAAAAAAAATTAAATAAATAAATAAATAAAAATTTCTAAGCTCCAAACACTCATTTTGTTTGCTTCCAATAGAAAATAACTCTCAAAAGAACAAATTTCCAAATTTTCAAAAATTTTCAAATCTTCAAACTTAGGATTTTTCCCTTTCTTGCTTGTTCCCAACATATGTGATTCCCAAGCATTTCATTTCTTGATTGTCTTTGAAGACTTAAACTAAAATTTTTCAGAATGAAGAAGAAAATTTGATTACATGTTTTTAATGATTTCAAATCCTTCCTAGCCAATGAGATCGAGTTAACAATTGAGCATTATGATTGGTTAAAAAGGTTGCTCAAAGGATCACCTTTCGTTCATTTGAAAAAGATAAAATTTCAAAAAGTCTCATTCTAACTAAATTGCTATTTTCAAAAAAAAAAAAAAAAAAAAAAAAAAAAGACTCTTTTAAAAAAAATCATTTTTCAAAAAACTTTTTTCGAACTATGTCTGGACCTGATCCTCTATGAGAGGTACGTGGCGAGCTTTTTCTAAGGCCTGGTCATAATCAACCAAAAAGAAACTTCATTTCAAAAAAGAAGATTTTTCAAAAATTCATTTTTCAAAACTTTTTTCTGAACTATGTTTGGACCTAATCCTCTATGAGAGAGGTACGTAGGCAGCCTTTTCAAAGGCCCCATCACAATCACCCAAAAAGAAACTTCATTTCAAAAAAAAAAATTCAAAACTTTATTTTTCAAAACTTTTTTTCGAACTACATCTGGACCTGATCCTTTATGAGAGAGGTACATAGGCAGCCTTTTCAAAAGCCCGGTCACAATCACCTAAAAAGAAACTTCATTTCAAAAAGAAGATTTTTCAAAAATTCATTTTTCAAAACTTTTTCCGAACTTCATCTGGACCTGATTCTCTATGAGAGAGGTACGTAGGCATCCTTTACAAAGGCCCAATTACAATCACTCAAAAAAAAAAAAAAACAAAAACAAAATTTCAAAGACTCAAAATCAAGACATTTATTTGGGTGAATTTTAGTCTAGGAGCATCTATTTTGCATCATGCATATCTGCACTGGGGGCATTCGCCCATTGTTTTTCGTATGCAAGCATGGTATCAATTTTTTGTGCAAGCATATCATCAATTTTCTGTGCAAGCATGTCTAAACTAGGGCCATTGGCCTAAAACATTTTTATAATAACTGATTACTAACAAGCACATGAAAAGAATCTTTTGCGGGAGGTGGACATGGATCTTTCATCCACACAACATTCACCATCAATCTTCAGTTTAGATGCTACCATATGTCCCAAAAAAAGGCTGAAAACGTGATAATCGGACAAGGCTCAAGATGTGCCAATCAGCACTCCAACAATGCCGATTGGCCCATCAAGATCATCATCATCATCATCATCTTTTTTTTAAAAAAAATCAAGATTTCCAAAAATCATGCATCCATTTCTAAACTAGGGGCATTTGGCCATGCCTTGTCCATTCTAAAAAAAGAAATCATCTTTTCCTCAAATATCAAGGTTTTCAAAAGTCATTTTTCAATTTGCAAACTAAGGGCATTCGGCCATGCCTCATTTATTTTCAAAAAAAAAAAAAAAAAAAAAAAAAAAAAAAAGAGAGAGAAATCACCATCATCATCTTTCCAAAAAAAAAAAAGTCAAGATTTCCAAAAATCATGCATCCATTTCTAAACTAGTGGCATTCGGCCATGCCTCATCCATTTTGAAAAAAAGAAATCATCTTTTCCTCAAAAGTCAAGGTTTTTTAAAATCATGCTTCAATTTGTAGACTAGGGGCATTTAGCTATGCCTCATTTAGGTAAGATCACCCATGTCAAAACTTGTCAGGTAAATTAAAACCTTTGCAGCATAAACCTTCATTAGGTAAACTCTAAACCTTTTTGAATCAAGCTCTTACAAGAATAAGTCCACACATATCAAAGTCATCAAATGCAAAGATCAAAGAGTGGTAGTTCATGAGTTATACAAGTTAACTAACTAGAAGTCAACTCTTGTTTTTCTTGTAGGAAATCTTCAAAGGACAAATCTCCATGAACACATCTTCATGAAAAAGAAAAATCTCCTGAACAAATCTTCAAAGGACAAATCTCCATGAACACATCGTCATGAAAAAGGGAAAAATCTCCTGAACAAATCTTTAACGAACAAAACTCCATGAACAAATTTCAAAAAATAGATGATGAAAAATTTTCAAAGGACTTCATAAAAATCAATGGTTTTTCCTTTTGAAATGGAAATTCAAATCTTAAAAAAAAAAATGATGAAACAATAAAGCGCCAATCATTTAAAATCTAATCTCGGACTTTGGTCTTTTGCGGGCAATCGCCCCAGGTTCCAAGATAGAGAAGCCTCATGGTTACCTCCCATTCGGATCAAGAAAGAGAAACCTCTTGGTCGCCCCCATTTTCAGATTGAGATAGAGAAGCCTCCCAATCACCTCGGGTTCCAAGATAAAAAATCCTCTTGGTTACCATCCATTCAAATCAAGATGGAGAAGCCTCTTGGTTGCCCCCAGATTCAGATTGAGATAGAGCAGTCTCTCAATCACCTTAGGTTCCAAGATAGAAAAGTCTCTTGGTTACCTTCCATTCAGATCAAGATAGAGAAGCCTCTTGGTTGCCACAGTTTCAAATTGAGATAGAGAAGCCTCTCAATTGCCTCGGGTTCCAAGATAGAGAAGCCTCTTGGTTACCTTCTATGCAGATCAAGATAGAGAAACCTCTTAGCCGCCCCGATTTCTGATTGAGATAGAGAAGCCTCTTAATCGCCTTAGGTTCCAAGATAGAGAAGCCTCTTAGTTTACCTTCCATTCAGATCAAGATAGAGAAGCCTCTTGGTCACCCTGGTTTTTGATTGAGATAAAGAAGCCTCTCAATTGCCTCAGATTCCAAGATATAGAAGCCTCTTGATTACCTTTCATTCATATCTAGATAGAGAAGCCTCTTGATCGCCACAATTTCATATTAATTTAGAGAAGCCTCTCAATTGCCCCAAGTTCCAAGATAGAGAAGCCCCTTGGTTACCTTTCATTCAAATCAAGATAGAGAAGCCTGTTAATCACCGCAATTTCAGATTGAGAGAGAGAAGTCTCTCAATCGTCTCAAGTTCCAAGATAGAGAAGTCTTTTGGTTACCTCCCATTTAGATCAAGATAAATAAACCCCTTGGTCGCCTCCAGGTTCAGATTGAGATAGAGAAACCTCTCAATCACCTCGGGTTCCAAGATAGAAAAGCCCTTTGGTTACCTTTCATTCAGAACAAGATAGAGAAGCCTCTTGGTCGCTACAATTTCAGATTGAGATAGAGAAGCCTCTCAATCGCCTTAGGTTCCAAGATAGAGAAGCCTCTCAATTGCCTCGGGTTTCAAGATAGAGAAGCCTCTTGGTTAGCTTCTATGCAAATCAAGATAGAGAAACCTCTTGGTCGCCCCGGTTTTGATTGAGATAGAGAAGCCTCTCAATTGCCTCGGGTTCCAAGATAGAGAAGTCTCTTGATTACCTCCCATTCAGATTAAGATAGAGAAGGCTCTTGGTCGCCTCCGGTTTGATTGAGATAGAGACGCCTCTTAATCGCCTCGAGATTCCAAGATAGAGAAGCCTCTTGATTACCTTTCATTCAGATTGAGATAGAGACGCCTCTTAATTGCCTCAGATTCCAAGATAGAGAAGCCTCTTGGTCACCATAATTTCAGATTGAGATAGAGAAGCCTCTCAATCGCCTCGTATTCCAAGATAGAGAAGCTTCTTGATTACCTTTCATTCAGATCAAGATAGAGAAGCCTCTTGGTCGCCACGATTTCAGATTGAGACAGAGAAGCCTCTCAATCGCCTCGGGTTCCAAGATAGAGAAGCCTCTTGGTTACCTTCCATTCAGATCAAGATAGAGAAGCCTCTTGGTCACCATAGTTTCAAATTGAGATAGAAAAGCCTCTCAATCACCTCGGGTTCCAAGATATAGAAGCCTTTTGGTTACATTCTATGCAGATCAAGATAGAGAAACCTCTTGGTCGCCCCGAGTTTCAGATTGAGATAGAGAAGCCTCTCAATCGCCTCAGGTTCCAAGATAGAGAAGCCTCTTTGTTAGCTTCTATGCAGATCAAGATAGAGAAACCTCTTGGTTGCCCCAGTTTCAAATTGAGATAGAGAAGCCTCTCAATCACTTTAAGTTCCAAGATAGATAAGTCTCTTGATTACCTCCCATTCAGATTAAGATAGAGAAGGCTCTTGGTCACCTTCGATTTTGAGTTAAGCTAGATTCCAAGATAGAAAAGCCTCAGATTCCAAGATAGAAAAGCCTCTTGATTACCTTTCATTCGGATCAAGATAAAGAAGCCACTTGGTCACCACAGTTTCAGATTGAGATAGAGAAGCCTCTCAATCGCCTCGGGTTCCAAGATAGAGAATCCTCTTGGTTACCTTCTATTCAGATCAAGATGGAGAAGCCTCTTGGTCGCCATAGTTTCAGATTAAGATAGAGAAGCCTCTCAATTGCCTCAGGTTCCAAGATTGAGAAGCCTCTTGGTTACCTTCTATGCAGATCAAGATAGAGAAACCTCTTGGTCGCCCCCAGTTTCAGATTGAGATAGAGAAGCCTCTTAATTGCCCCCTGATCCAAACCGAGATAGAGAAGCCTCTCGGTCACCTCGAGATTTCAAGATTTAGTTTAGGTTCATTAATTATCGGGTAGATTAAGTATTAATTCTCATTTTTCAAAACAATAAAACACTAGTTCTATATGCCAAGGTTTTAGGTTCCAAGGCTAGGTAATCTTTGAAAAATCGACTTCGATTAAATCATGGCTGCTAAAATCGGTGTCCTTGTTTTACATTGACATTCACTTTGCAAGCTCACAATGAGGGCATTCTATAGACACTGATTTTGCACCCATAATTTAATCTTGGAAGATGACTAGAGTGATCATTCATATACCCAAAATTTATAGTTTCATTACATGCATTAATTCATTCATTGCATATCATAAAAATGATCATGAGATTCTTACGGCCACAACAGTATGCCCGATTTTTAAATCGAACCGTCGGATTAAGAGATATCACATGATCAAATTTTCACGATCTACATGCATTTTGTTTGGGTGGAACTAACCACACATGGTTAATTTAAATTAATTCTAATTGGTTAAACAATTAAAATTAATTAAATAATTTTGTAATTGGTTGTTGGATAGTGTCAAAAATAAGCCTGCTTGCATGGGAATAAAGTGGATAATCAGATAACAAAGAAGTTGTGGATAATTAAGTCTTTTTGGAATATTTATCTATCAAATAATTATCACTTTAAAGACACGAATATCAAAAGAAATGGATTAATTTTTAGAATACAGATTCAAAATGCGTCTAGGTGCAATTCCCGGCTCAAGAATCCTTAAAAAATGAGTACAAATCGAACCTAAACTAAAAAGTGGGCCTAGCACCCAAGAGGGCCTATTGGCACTCTTGGAATGCCGATCAACACAAGTGCCAATTGGCCCAAATGCATGGCATGGCCCAAGAACCTCCTGATTAAGATAAAACCTATCTTTTTTGGATTTTTAGAGATAAGGATGCGTTCCGATTCATATCTGATCTCATTTAGCTTATTTTTCAAGCATCCCAACCTCTATAAATAGGGGAGGCCTCCCAACATTCAGCACCCTTTTCTGGCCCCCTCTTTTTGGCCCCAGCTTTTACGACTTCTCTCCTGCCCTTACGTTAAAGACGTTCTTGAAGCCTTGGCTTTAAGAACTTCTTTTTCATAAATAAAGTATTTTAGACCTCAAAGAAGTGAAAATTTCTTTGATTTCTAAAATATTCTTCTATTGAAGGGTATGCTCATGCAAGAGGTATTTAGTTTCATTCTTTTGTCTATTTTTCTTTTCCATTAATTAACGTGTTGTGTTTGTTATTTGCATGAATATGGTTAATATGTTTGATTGTATTATGTCCTGTTCTTAATTCATAGTTGCCATGCTTATATGCTTAGTTAGAATTTTCTTTGATATGTTCTTTAGTGGATTGTATGTTCTAATTTTTTTCTTTGATTTCAAAATCTGCTAATAATCACCAAAACATTTTTAAAAAAAATACAAAACAGATCTGTATTTTCATTAAATACATATCTGAAAAATTTTCGAGTCAAAAACAAATCAGTATTTTCATTAAATATAGATCTGGGATTTTTTCTGATCACAAAAATAGATCTATATTTTCATTAAATACAGATCTGGAATTTTTTTTGGTCACAAAAGTTTAGTATTTTCATTAAATACAGATCTGAATTTTTTCAACCACAAAACAAATCTATATTTTCATTAAAAACAGATCTGAAAATTTTTCTGAAATAGTTTTTTTTTTCTTATTAATTAATATTGCAGATTTTGGAATTCCAAAGAATGAATTAAGAATTAGGTCAAGGTTTTTTTAATATGTGATGCATGCATAATAGATTTGAATTATGAATATGAATCCTCTTTTAAAAATCTCATTTTTTTAACTTTTCAAAACAGATCTGATTTTTCTTAACAGAATCTTTCTTTTTACCCTTTAGAAAAACTGATCTAATTTTTACCAATCAAATCTCATTTTTTAACTTTTCAAAATAAATCTAATTTTTCTCAACAAAATCTTTCTTTTTACCCTTTACAAAAACCGATCTGATTTTTACCAATCAAATATCATTTTTTTAACCTTTCAAAGCAGATCTGATTTTTCTTAACAAAATCTTTCTTTTACCCTTTACAAAAACGATCCGATTTTAACCAAACAAATCTCTTTTTTTTTTTTTTTTTTTTTTTTTTTTTACTTTTCAAAAGATCTGATTTTTCTTTGAAAAAGGGCATATTCATAAGATAAATTTGTTTAAGTTAATTTTTGCCAAGTGTTTGTTACTTACATATCATACAAAAGGGTATATAATGGTCATTAGAGTCTAGAAGACCAGATTAAATCTCAGGGCGGAATGGATGCCTAACATCTTCCCATTCCGTAATCTAGCCCCTGAACTAGGTTTTTGGATAGGTAAACTAGTGTTGTCTTTTTTTTTTTTGGTAGATTGTAACTAGGATCAAAGCTTTGTAATTTTTACATAGATTGTATTAGGACCAGAGCCTTGTAAAGTTATTCTACCATGATGTAATTGTATTTCCATAGTCAATTAATAACATTCGAGGAATTTTTTTACATGTAATTGTATTTTATTTTTCTTATTTTTTTGTATAAAAATAAGTGGCAACTCCACACAATTACCCAAAAGAGAGGTGCCCTAAGCACCCAAATCTCTTTTTTGAGAGCACCTCCGTGTGGTCTCTCACGAAGAATTTGCCAAAAATTAGGTGATGCTCGAGATTCAAGTTTGGATTAGAATGTCGTTTTCCTTCAACCTCACAAATTTTGTGCAATTCGACACACCGTCGCCCTGATGGCCTCTACTGGCACCCCCTTTTGATCTTGTCTTGTGACTTCTGGCGCCCTTGTTGCTCCAAGAAGACCTGTGCTATCTTTTCTACATCAGTATGTCTGCATTTTTATTTATTTATTTATTTATTTGCTTATAAACATATAATTTAACATCTACATATATTATAAGCTCTTAGTCCAAAGCACATTACGCTAACATACTAGCTTAAATAACTTGATTTTTGCTCAAGGCAAAAAAAAAAAAAAAAAAGGGACTCAATTTATAACATTTTTTAAATTATGTTTTGTTGTACTTGGCTTGAAACATTAATGCCGATCTAAACATTCAAAAAATCTCTAGTACAAGTGTACAACCAATACAACTTAGTATAACTGGTTTCTTTAAGAGTTCAAATCTTCGTCTCACTTTTTCTATCACACTCTATACTCCACAAATAAAAACTTAACAGATATACATCTATTTTATTAATAGCTAATTTTGTGCCTTTTTTATTTCAATTACCTAAATTAATTGAAAATTAAAAAAGACACAACAGTCAAACACATCCCCACTACCAAAGACCACCACCATCTTTCTTCGACGCCACATGCCCCACAACCACCAACAACAACCATCGCCACCCCATTAGCAATCGTAGATGCAATCAATCTTTGCCATACACAACCATCCACTTTTTGCCATTACTCGGTATTGGTATTTGTTATCATTGGCGGATGCCATCATCTGAGCTATTAAAACTTTTTTTAGAGATCTCAAGAAGATAAGGTAGCAGTAGAAACCCATCATAGATTTGAAGAAGAAACTTGTTTCTTAGAATATGATGTCATAATTTTCTGCTCCAATGTTTTTTCCGTTGATAGTGGATGGCATTCAAACTATTGGTTAAGAACGGCTAAAGACTTAGGAAAGAAAGAATAAACAAGAAACAAGAGAACAAAGGCAGAAAAATGTTGCTGGTGACTTGTTTCTGGTGATAAGTGGCATCGGAGAAAGATGGTGGTGGTGCCGATGGTGGGGATGTGTTGGCTGTTGTGTCTTTTTAATTTTCAATTAATTAAGGTAACTGAAATAACAAAGGCTGAAAATTAGCAATTAATAAAATAGATATACATGTGTAAAGTTTTTATTTGTGGAATATAAAGTGAAATAGAGAGAATGAAATAGAAAATTTGGATTCCTTTTTTAATGGCCAATAAGATATACATTACTAGTACGGTATACTACGGATGGTATCGATATGGTATTGATTACCTCTATCGTACTTCAAAAAACATTAGACGTACCATAGATCTTGTAGTGTACTTAATTGTTTAGGTCAAATGAAACTTGGGTATAAAGTTTTGGACTGCAAATATTCTTGAACTTGCTCTGCCCTTCCATCAATTATGTTTACTTCAAATTGTTCATTAGCTTTTTTTTTTTTTCCGCTCATATTCTTTTTGTGCACTGAAGTATATGGTTAGTTGGAAGAAGATTACCAAACCCAAAGCCAGAGGGGGTCTTGGTCTTCAAGAAGCTAAGGGAAAAAAATTAACATTGGCAGCTAAGCTTTGTTGGAGGACGAAGAACAGTACCGGTGAAGCTTGGGCTCAGGTTCTCAAACAGAAATACCAGCATAGGTCTTGGCTAGGAAAGGCCCTCAGTGCAGTATTTGGTCTGCAGTGTTAAAAGGGACTAGTGTTGTTGAAAAAGGCTCCAAGTGGGTTATTGGCACTAATAGCAATGTATGCTTGCTGCATGACAAATGTCTTAACCTAGGTCCTATGAGAAAGTTGGTTGAGGGACCCCTTAACCAAGGTGAAGAAGATCTTTGTGTCAATGATATTATTAGTAATGGGACTTGGGACTTGAATGGTTTGTCATTTGATTTCTCTTCCTTGATTCGGTTAGCCATTAAATCTACCCCATTAAAAAGAGTTCAGTTAGGGAGGATAAACTTTGTTGGCTTTCCAATTTAAGTGGGGACTGATTCAAGGAATGCCTATTTACTAGCCATAGATGATGACCCAAATGAGGCTGATTTCCATGGGAAATGGATTTGGAAGCTTAATGTTATGCCCAAGATTCAGGTGTTCCTCTGGAAGTGCATCCTTGAAAGCATTCCTGTCAAAGACGTTTTGTCTCATAGAGGTCTTTATGACTTGAGTGGCTGTGATTTTTGCCTAGATGAAGATGAATCCATTCTCCATTTAAGGGACTGCAAGGTAGCTCAATCCTTCTGGAGATCTGCTAGTTGCTCTGTTTCCTTGCTCTCCTCCTCCTCTTTTTCTCTGAAGGAATGACTTCATAGCAATGCTTGTAGCTCTCTTCTTGGACTTAATAAAGAGTATCAATGGAGTACTTTCTTCCTTTTTGGTTTTTGGAATCTTTGGCTCCAGAGAAACCCTAAGGTGTATAAGCAACAAGCTCCGAACCCAAATCTCCTAAAATGCGTGGAAATGCAAGTTAGGGAATTCATGTACTGTGTTGCTGAACCTGCTGCTTTCAAAGAGCAATCCCTTAATGCTATTAAGGGGTAAAGCCAGTGGTGAATTGGTTTAAATTAAATACATATGGCTCAGTAATAGGCAGCACCAAATTAGCAGGAGGTGGAGGACTTGTTAGAAATTGGGAAGGGCAATGGGTAGCTAGTTTTGGTGTTCCCGTTGGGCTGGCCTCTAGTATTGCAGCTGAGTTATAGGCCTTAAGAGAGGGGTTATTGTTATGCATTGAGCTTCAGCTCCTAGCAGTAGAAGTGGAGCTTGATGCAACTGCTGCAATTTCCTAGTTTCCAGTAATTGTGATTCTTTTGGGGATTTTTCTGCCCTTGTTGATGATTGTAGGGACCTTTAGGTGCAAATCCCTTTAGACTAGATTGCTTCACTACTACATAGAAGCGAACTTTTGTGCTGATGCCCTAGCTAAGCTAGGAGTTTCCATGGATTCTTATTCACGTTTTGTTTCTCCCCCACCTGTTTGTATTCCCCTACTGCATTTTCATTATTTGGATTTGTATCGTAACAGACATTGTAATTCAGTGGCTTCGGCCTCTGCTCTTTAGTTTCTTTTATACAAGTTCCTTTTTACCACCCAAAAAAAAAATCTTTTTGTGCACCGAAGTATATAATGTCTATGGCTTTTCCGGAACATTCCACCTAGTTCAGAGGCTTCCAAATGTTTACGATTCTTGTCATTTCATAATTTATAAGCAATTGATTTTGCTTATTTTTCAAACTGTAACCTTTCCCCAGACGAAAATTTTGCTTCATTTGGACTCAAGTCACTTCACAGCTCTCATATTCGCTTATTAGGAGGGTCAGGGGGAAAGGTTGATTCCTCCTGGAAGCCTTACAACTGATGATTTCCCACAAAATCAACTGTCAAAATGTTCTTACAGCAGAGCTTTTACAGTCATTGAGGAGATTGTGAATTATTATCCAACAAAAGAGACATACATTAATTATTTTTTAAAACACAAGTTGATAAAACGATTCACACTCCTTAAAGGAACTAGGAAGGAAACAAAAAAAGAAACACAACAAAGAAAAGAAAAATAACAATAACAATAACAATAATGATACTTATCAGGTACAGCTGAAAGGAAACACATTGCCGTCAAGATTATTACTGGCAACCGCAGTCGAAGGAATTGCGTTTCTTACATCCTTCGAGCAGATTGAATTCTCACAAGCTCGGCTATTACGATTATTGACGGCATTAACACCTGGATGTGATGATGGACCTTTAAGCATCCTGCTAATGTAGGGGTTCATGAGTAACTCCAAGTCCAAGTCATCCTCGATCAGGCATTCATCGAGGCGGCCATTGCAGCGGACAGTGGTGTTACTCTTAACAAAGACAGCAGCACCACAACAATATGCGTTAAGGAGTATCAGCATCACAAAGACTATTGCCAGAGGATATAACCCTCTCTGTTCCTTTTTTAACTTCCATTTTAGTGTTCCTTTACCCAGCTCACCCCTATAGCTATTTGATCTTCCTCCACAACCTTTTCATTCACATTGTATATACTTATAGTGAGTAAGAAAAGAGAGTGATGACCAGAAGAACAAGAATAATACACCAGAAAATATTTGTTTTATTAAATATTAGCATTGATACACCATGTTGAATATGCTAGTATAGATGCGGAAGCGAAAGCATAAAGTATAAAACACAATAACACACGAGGGTTACGTGGTTCAGCCTAACGGCCTACATCCACGGAGGAAACCCTAAAGGGTTACATTAATAATATATTAGAGTGTAGTACAAATCCTGTGTTACAATGAATCATAACATGTGTATATATAGTAGACTAAACCCTAGACTAATAGACTTCTAGTACAAGTAGGAGACTTGGCTTGCACACAAAGTAGAATTAGGCTTGGGCCTATGCTAATGGGCTAATATATCTCTAACACCCCCTCTCAAACTCAAGATGGAAGCTTGATGAAATCTTGAGATTTGATAAGGTTGAGAAGATCCCTTGAATGAAGTTTGGCTCTGTGACGGTAGTTTGAGGAAGGCAATGGTCTTGCAGTGTTGATGCGACTTTTAACGGTGGCTTGACTATACCGGAGAGTTTTGACGGCAGTAGTAGGAAGCCAAAGAAGATGAACGCAGCGAAGAAAAACACCGAGGAAGACAAAGATTGCTCTTAAATATACCGTAAGGACAGAAAATCATGGCCACAGGAAGGTGGCTCTGATACCATGTTAAATATTAGCATTGATACACCATGTTGAATATGCTAGTATAGATGCGGAAGCGAAAGCATAAAGTATAAAACACAATAACACACGAGGGTTACGTGGTTCAGCCTAACGGCCTACATCCACGGAGGAAACCCTAAAGGGTTACATTAATAATATATTAGAGTGTAGTACAAATCCTGTGTTACAATGAATCATAACATGTGTATATATAGTAGACTAAACCCTAGACTAATAGACTTCTAGTACAAGTAGGATACTTGGCTTGCACACAAAGTAGAATTAGGCTTGGGCCTATGCTAATGGGCTAATATATCTCTAACACCCCTCTCAAACTCAAGATGGAAGCTTGATGAAATCTTGAGATTTGATAAGGTTGAGAAGATCCCTTGAATGAAGTTTGGCTCTGTGGACGGTAGTTTGAGGAAGGCAATGGTCTTGCGGTGTTGATGCGACTTCTAACGGTGGCTTGACTATACCGGAGAGTTTTGACGGCAGTAGTAGGAAGCCAAAGAAGATGAACGCAGCGAAGAAAAACACCGAGGAAGACAAAGATTGCTCTTAAATATACCGTAAGGACAGAAAAATCATGGCCACAGAAGGTGGCTCGATACCATGTTAAATATTAGCATTGATACACCATGTTGAATATGCTAGTATAGATGCGGAAGCGAAAGCATAAAGTATAAAACACAATAACACACGAGAGTTACGTGGTTCACCCTAACGGCCTACATCCACGGAGGAAACCCTAAAGGGTTACATTAATAATATATTAGAGTGTAGTACAAATCCTGTTACAATGAATCATAACATGTGTATATATAGTAGACTAAACCCTAGACTAATAGACTTCTAGTACAAGTAGGATACTTGGCTTGCACACAAAGTAGAATTAGGCTTGGGCCTATGCTAATGGGCTAATATATCTCTAACATGTTTCATTGGTGATTTCCTGTGTCATACTTTTGTGGAATTCTTATTCATTCTTTTGTTAGGTGGCTTACATGAAATCCCACTGAAGAATCTAAATTTTTGTTAAAATAAATAAAAAGCACTCCTGATAAATAATCATAGGTTAATATAATAGTATCTAGCTTCCTTTCTGGTCGAGAGAAACCAATAGCAAATTGTCGGCAAACATGTAATTTACTAATTTGTCTTTCAATCAGTGTTTTGTCTTCGAGTTCGAAATTGTTAGAGATATATTATATTAGATATATTAGGCCAATGTAATAAGCATGCCTCTAACCAATTTATTTCTCTCCAATATGAGCTCTAAGATTTGTGTAAAACTATTTGTGTGTAATAAAAACTACTCTTACTTTATGTGCCATTGATTTTGGCTTATATTTTTAAACTATGCCTATGTGGATTTGGATACTCTCCATTCCAAAGAAGGAGCGAGAAAAAATAATAAATGCCTAATTGGATATCTTAGTTAAATAATAATAATAATAATAATTTTTAAAAAAAAAAAGGAGCGAGAAAAAATAATTCTAGGAGGGTCGTCAGTGTACAAAGGAGAATTATTTTCCAACAAAAGAAACATTATTTATTATTATAACACACGATGAAAAACGCATTCACGTTCCTTATAGAAAGGATATAGGAAAGAAACAACAGACATACCAAAAAAAGAAAACACAATGATAGGCTATAGAAATACATTGCCCTAAGATTTTTAGTGTGGTTTGCACGTTTTGTCGTAATCACTGCGTTTCTTACATACAGTGGAACATTCTGAATTCTGACACGCTGGTTTATTACGATTCCTGACGGCTCGGGGGCCTGGATGTGATCCTGTACCTGGAAGAATCCGGCTTATGTAGGGGTTCATGAGGGACTCTAACTCCAAGTCGAACTCGATCAGGCTTTCTTCGACGCGGCCATTATTGTACCAGACAGTGGTGGTGGTGTTACTCTCAACAACGACAGCAGCACCTGCACAACAATATGCGTTAATAAGGAGCGTCACCATCACAAACCATATTGCCAAGGGATATATCCCTCCCTTCCCCTTTTGAACTTCCATTTCAGCACTGTTCCTTTATCTCACCCCTATTACTATTGCTACTTGATCTTACTCCACAACTCTTCCACACACATTGTATGCTTTACTTTCAGAGGTATGCATGCTTATACTTATAGTGAGTAAAAGAAGGGAGTGATGGCCAAAAGCAGAGCCGGCTCTATAATCAACTTAGGCAAAGGCTGTTGCCTAAGGCAGTATTAAACTATTAATTAAGCCCAAATATTAGTCAATAAATAAAATAATATTATTTTATCAAATGAAAAACAAGAAAAAATTGAAAAATATTATGTTTACAACATTTTTCACAACAAATTATAAGTAGTAAGTTATTACTTGCTGTTATTGGTAGACAAAAAAAGTAATTTAATTGGTGGATTCAAATTAGAATCAGTAACAACTTAACACTTAAAATTTGTTGTGAAAATATAAAGAATGTAGCACATCTAAAAAATAAAAAATAAAAAAAAAGTAATACACAAAAAATTTCTCAACATTTTTCATAACAGTTGAGTTGACAAACTTTTACCAGTTCTTATCTAGGTTCACCACTAATATCCTTTTTTTACTTATCCTATCAATCAGTCATATCAATAAGTGTAAAAAAATTTGTTAAATTTTTTGTATTTATAGACTTTCTCAAAAAAAAAAAAAAAATCTATGTAGTTCTTTTCTTTTTTTTTTTTTTTAAGAATCCTATGTAGTTCATATTAAATTATTAATTAGTAATTTTGCATTTAAAATAAGATAACAAAGTTTGGGTAACATTAAAATTTTTTATTTAAAAATTATATTTTAATATATAAAAGACTTCAATCCCTTTTTCGTTTTAAGTCCCAAAATCAAATACATCATGTCGCTCCCGACCAAAAGGAGACTGATAATGCACAAGATAATATTATTTAAATTTGATGATTCCGTGCGTCTTTTGTGTGTGTTCTTATTCTATTCTTTTGTTTGCTTGCATGACATCCCATTCTGGTTTTTTTTTTTTTTTTTTTAGTTAAAATAAAAGTAGTACTTAGAGCATTCACAGCAGAGGAAGCATATTGCTATATTGCTAAAATTTAGCTCCATAGACACAAAAGTCATGTCTTTGCAAAGAAGTGGAGGCATAAGTAAAAATTTTAGTTTTAAATGTTCAGCTATAGTGCACATCTATCTATAGATGTGCACTGTAGCCGAGAGCAAAAAAAAAAAAAAAAAAAAATTTATTCGGCCGGTTAATAAAATAATAAAAGTCTCTCTCATCTCTCATCTCTCTGAGTCACTCTCTCATCTCTCTCTCTCAATCACTCTCTCATCTCATCTCTCAAAACTCTCTCAAGCAAACTTCTCTTCCACCGCCGATTGCCTCACGCCGCCTATCGCCTCATCTCATCTCATCTCACGCCGCCTCATGCCTCATCTCATCTCATCTCACGCCGCCGATCGCCTCATCTCATCTCATCTCACGCCGCGATCGCTTGCTCATCAAGCCGCCGGTTTGAAGCTCATCGAAGCCGCCGGTCTCAAACCCATGGAGCTCGCCGACCCATTCCTTCTGTCGACCCACCTCGCCAACGTTGTGCTTGTTTGTGGTTGGTGATTTTTTATTTTGTTTATGATTGGTGATTTTGTTTGGTCCGGGTTGAGGAAAAAGATTGGAGATTTGGGTTTTTTTTTTTTTTTTTTTTTTCTTCTGTGGTGGACCGGTGGTGGTGGTGGTGGTGGTTGTGGGTGTGGTTATGGCTGTGGCTGATGGTAGAAGTGGTTGTGGTTGGTGCTTTGGAATTTTTTTGGATAGTGGGATATATTATTTTATTGTAGTAGTTATATTATTTTATTATGATGTTTATATTATTTTATTGTGTTGAAAGCTAAAATAGATCCACTGCCGTAGCATGTGTGTAGGTAAAATAGATAAAGAAACTTTTGGTGGAGCTAAATTGCTATATTTTTAGCTCCACTACTGTGGATGCTCTTATATATAATCATAGGTTAATACTATCTCGCTTTCGTGGCCATTTTGGATTAGAAAAAAAAAAAAAAAAAAAAAAAAAAAAAACAAATACAGTAGCAAGTAGTCTTGACAAAATGTAATTTGCCTTCCACTAAGAGCTCAATGTTTGTGTACATATATTCGAGTTGGAGATTAGGTTTCTTTCTCCAAGGAGCCCTAACCAATTACGATTAACCTACCGCCTTTTGACAAAACTTTAATAATAATAATAACTAGTCGCTAACCCGTGCGATGCACGGGATAGTTAAATAAATATTTAATTAATCAACCTCACATTAAAAAAAAAAGGCCAGTTAAATAAATATTTAGTTAATCAAGCTAAAAGAATCAGGGAAAGACTGATTTACCCACCAAGAAAAAGCTTAAAAAAAAAAAAAAAGAGACATTGAAAAAGAAAGAAAGAAATTTATTTTTTATTTTTTATTTTTTATAGAAAATAATGTTGAAAACTATAGAAACATTCAGATAATGGGAAATCTATTTGCAAAGGATTGCAACCTTTGTATGTTTACTTGGCTCAAGGTCAAAATCTAAATTCAATTTTGAAACAGTGAAAACACACTTCATATTAATTGTAAATCAGTCTCACTACTACATAAATTCACTTTTCGCTCTAATGTATTTTGTAGATCAAATACTGTTAAAAGAATTCCAGTAGACACTATTGCCACATCTATATTTTTTGTAGGCATTTAATCTCTCTCTCTCTCTCTATATATATATATATATATATATAAACAAGTTTTTGAAGCTCCCACAATTTTCCACATCAGCATAGTATTTTTTTTTTTTTTTTTTAAACTTTTCTTCCTAAATCAAAACCAATCCACCACAACATCAAAACCTAAGTCATATTTAAAATCCAAATTTTCAAAAGGGAAAACAAAAACCTTACCAGTGGATGTATATAGAGGGTTGTATATAGAAATGGACCCAAATTAGGGTTTCAGCCACTATAAAACCAATTCTAATTCAAAACCAAATCTACCACAATTACATACAATGCATTTAGTGAGTCATTGTGGTGTAATACATGGACTTGTTTGATAAAATATGTCAAAGTATCTGTGTGGAATTGGGAGAAGGAGAAATAAATTGAAAGCAATGGGATAATGTAACTATATTATTTTCTTGGACACCTACCATGCTTGGTTAGTTAACAATCAATGACATTTTTTGTTTTAATGTAGGATGAGAGCACAAATGGTGTTTCGGTGTGTTAGCAATTCCTATGACAACTAAAACCAAGAGACACAAACCATGAAGTTGACTTAAAATAATGCGAGTATAACTATCAAATTCTAAATAAATAAAGCAAAAGGGAGTGAGATTTTTTCAAACAAAGGCGGTGTACATGTTCTAAATGGGAGTAAAATAGTCTTTTAATTCCCATTTAACACATTTTATTTCTGATATTGTTAGATGTACTTGAGGCATGTTAGAACATGTTTCAATTCCCAATTAGTCAACAACAACATAAATCTATAATACAAAGAGTTAGAATTTCCCAATTCAATATAATTGAAGAAAGAAAACCTTGGATTTGAAGTGCAACCGCTGGTCATGGAGGACTCATACTCGGGCTTGCGGAATTAGTGCGACCAAATCATATTCTAATCAGGTTTTCAAAGACCTATTTGAAGGCTTCTTAGAAGGGCCAGCAGATACAAATTTGAGTAAAGCAAAAGTCCTTGATTGGCACAAGATTACCTGCAAAAACAAAGAAACCATTCAAACGAAACCCAAATATCTCAACATATCAAAGTATTTAGCCTTTAGAGAGAGAGATAGAAAGTAACAATTAGATAGCAAGGACCCAAGGTCAAACACAAACCCAATAGGCAAACACAAATTGAATATACCAATATGAATATGTATGTGAAGCTTACATAGGTCAATCCCACATACATATAAAAGATGTGTTCAATACATCTATTCCATAAGAAAATTTTAGACAGAACCCGACATTATAAGGTGATATCCAAAGCATAGCATTAGAGTGCTATTACATAGCTTTGCCATTTACGCTACATATATTCAAATAAAAATAATTTTATGTAGTGAAGTCATAGGTTGCAAGATCATTCTCGGCCTTTTAAAATGATTGCTTAAATAGAAGTACAACATTTAAAAGAAAACCAAAATTCTAAAGAACTAATCAGTAAAAATCATTACTCTTAACCAAAATTCTAAATGCTTATAGTTCTCTATTAACAAAATTATAATTCAAAGTTCTAGTTGGGAGTTGCAATACAAATTCTCACCAACAAGACTGCTGTAATTCAAAGATAACCCAAAACAATCAACTTATAGCAACTAATAACTTGAAATACTAAACTTAACAGCATAATAACATATAAAGAGAGCAATAAAAAATTCCATACTTTTCAACCAATCCAAACATATTCTAATTTTTACCAATCC
Source organism: Quercus dentata (assembly GCA_028216015.1). NCBI lineage: Eukaryota > Viridiplantae > Streptophyta > Magnoliopsida > Fagales > Fagaceae > Quercus > Quercus dentata. The sequence goes on from CP116445.1 coordinate 73,875,397, forward strand.
AAAATAGAGGACTTTCACAAAACAGATGTAAATTTTTTACCAAGCCTTTAATCTACACTAATTCTAATTTCATTGAGACATTTTGTCAAACACTTAGGGTTGGCCTATTTTCACAAAGGATATCAATTCTTATATCATTCTTTCAACCATTATACCAATAAAAACATGTGTGAGAGAGAGAGAGAGAGAGTATTACAAAGAGACAAAGCAGGAAATCTAGTGAATTTGTCGAACAAAATTGGATTTTGAATAACATAGCTCTTCAAATTGATCATCCTACTACAGTTCCATCTTCATCATTCAACCTTAATCAAAACCAATAACCCAAATACCTAAATCAAAGACAATCAACCCAAAATAAAAAATTAAAAAAAAAAAAAAAAAAAAAAAAAACTTAAATACTCTTGGTGGTAGACTAAAATAAAATTTCAGCTTACAGAGATTTACAAATGATGTGAACTTTACATTAGAATCTTTGTTTTCCCCAAAAGAAAATACATCTTTTCTACGAACAACTCATTTTGGCATAAAAGTAAACCACAATCAAGTGAAAAAATCAGAAGTTCTCAAAGCTTTAAATCAAGGCGGTTTAAAAACTAAAGCAAAACATTGAAGCCAACCACACAAACACAAAAACCTAGTCACAGAGAATACAAAACCGACAGAACAATATGAAATAGATAGCATTAATTTCAACGAAGCTTAAATACATACATAGTATGTACACATATACACACAAACAGAACACAAATATACATACAAATCAAACGGACTCAAAAGCAAAATCAACTCAACAGATCAAATGAGTAGTGAAGACCAAACGGTTCATCGAAAAAATTCAACAACAAAAAAATGATCAAATCAGAATCAAGCAAATCAATGTCGACGGTTCATCGAAAAAAATTCAACAACAAAAAAAAATGATCAAATCGAGAATCAAGCGGATCAAGAATCGAACAAAATTTACAAAACCCTAGTTAAATTTCTAGTCCATTGAAAATCCATACAGATTTTACTCAAATCAACAAATAGTTTTACAAATCCGAACACACAAAAAAAAAAATGTCAAAGTAATCGAACCCTAGGTTTGATAATGAAAAAAAAAAAAAACTTTATGCGATTTTGATAGAAAATCTCAAAAAATAAGAAATAGAAGAAGAAGAAGAAGAAGAAAACAAACCCTAATTTTTTGAAACCAAGTCCTAATTCAACCATCTAATGCAATCGCCCAGCTTTGATGGTCATGTCGTCGGCGCTCAAAAGGTGGAGATCGGTGATGCCTTCTTTCCATTTCGGACCGACAATGTGGGGATGGCTTCTTGGCGAGATTGATTTTCAATGTTGGGTTTTGGGGAAGAAGGGGGTAGAGAAATAGAGAAGAGAGAGGAACGGCAGGGGTCTGCGTTTTGGGGAAAGAAGAAGGTTCGTTTTGTATTTATCGGGTTTGGAGAAGATTTTTTTTTGCGTTTATTATTAATTTTTTTTTTTTTTTGGTTTCAGAAAAGTTTTTTTTTTTTTGTTTTATGTTTTTTTTTTTTTTAAATACTATGCTGACGTGGAAAATTGTGGGAGTTTCAAAAGTTTCGATTATATATATATATATATATAGATAATAATAATAGAAAAGGCTAAAAGTACTCATATATGTTATTATATTAATATCTAGTAAGTCGCCTTTTTCTTTTTGGATGAGAAACCAATGGCAAATTGTCGGCAATAAAGGGACGGACATAAGGGGGTCCACAGGGGCCCGGGCCCTCCCTTCCTTCCAAGATTATCAGCCCATTAACCCATCTTGCTAACTCATAATACAATAATTAATGTTTTTAAATTAGATAAATTTATAAATTGAAAACTATTAAATCTCACTTGAGGTTGTATAGATTCTTTTTTTTAAGAAAGTTTTAATCTATGGTGTCTGTTCACGATAATAGTTATTTATCATCAGATCAAGATACCAATCGGTTTTTGGTGTAAGTAAGGATTAAACCTCAAATCTCTTATTCAACCATCAGAAACTTACCAGTTAAGCTAATTGGAACCCACAATTAAGATTGCATATATGATTGCACTATACACTACAAGAATTTTGGTCTTTTGCGACCAATGTTTTAGCGACGACTAAAAAGTCATCACTATTAGGCATACATTAGCGACGATAATAAATGGTCATCGCTAATAAATGTATTGTAGCGACAACACTAAGGTAGTCGCTAAAAAGTCGTCACTAACGCCATGGAGGGAATTTTATTTACTTTTGGAAAATGGAGGGAAACTTTTAGCAACGACAATAAATTTTGTTGCGACGACATTTACGTCGCTAAAATAAGGTTTATTTTAACAACGACATTTGTCGTCGCTAATAATCATCTTTAGTGACAACCTTATGTTTCGTCACAGATATGTGGCCAAAAAATATATAGTAAGTATATTATATATATGCTTTATTTATTAGCGATGACACAACATGTTGTCGCAAATATATCTACCTAAATATAATGGAGGGTAAAATTTTCACTCTCAAAAAGTGGTGGGAATTATTGGAGGGAAGCAGACTATATATTAGCAACGAATTCGATTATTAAGCGCTATAAGGGATCTTTTAATGAAGACAAAGATTGTCGTCACTAATATGTGGCTAAAACAATTTTGATAAAATATGATTTTTTTTTTTTTTTTTTTATCAAATCCTCCAAATGCCTCTTAAAATATTTAAAATCACATAAATTCCTTTAAAATATTTGAAATGATTAAAATACCATTAACCTCATCAAAATGACCAAAATACCCCCAAACTTATCGAATGACCAAATTAAATAAACTTGAAACCTCCAAAGTAACATAAAACTTTCAAATCCGTTAAAATATATATATATATATATATATATATGAGACAACGGAGGGCTAGTTGCTTCAAAATACTCTCAAATCATAATGTTACCCATTTGAAACTTGAAATAAATAAAATAATAAAAATTGGGAAAGTTCTGATTCCACTCAAAATATTGACTAATTCTCATTGTTATCAAAATGTGAATCGTATCGCGAATCAATTTTTTATTTTTTTGTATCATGTGTCATAAGAAAGGTATTAGTCAATATGAAAGGTACATTCATTATAAATTCATAATATATTCAATTAATAACCAATTCAATTATCAATTATGTAATAATATTTACCAAAAGTAAGTAAATAAATCAAATTAAAATATATTTATAACATACATATTCAAATTAATTAAAACCAGAGGTGATAATACATGATGTATGAGCGAAAATAATAAAAATTTTCATCATTTTGCCTAATCAACTTTATCTAAGTCAATGATAACATGACGTTCATCATCTTTCAAAATTATTTCTTTATTAAATTTTTCTAACAACTACTCCAATACCCAATAATCCACTGAAAACCTTCCCATTGAACCTAATTTCACAAAGTCTAGTAGTCTCGAAACCATCTATTAAGTTTGACCAGGCATGACCAACTTTGATCGTGCCTTTCTCTATTTCTAAAAGTTGGATTGTGACCATAATTTACTAGAAATAACATTTCATTACACTCTTCAAATCCAACTGTTAGATTTCAAATCTAAGTATGGTGTGAGATGGACATGTGTTGTGTATCTCGTATGACTATGTTCTCTTAATCTAACCATCCAATTGGTCACAAATTTCACCAAAACCAATATGTCACCATACTTTTCAATCCCAATGATCAAGATTCGAATATGAATTTCACAAAGTCTACTGTTCTCGGTACCATCTATTAAGTTTGACCGAGTTTGACCAACTTTAACTAAACTTTGACCGCGCCTTTCCCTAAATCCGCTCATTTGATTGTGACCATAATTTACTAGAATTAACCTTTCATTACGCTCTTTGAATCCAACGGTTAGATTTCAAATCTAAAGATGGTGCATGATGGACGTGTGTTGTGTACCTTTACGGCAATATTCTCTCAATCTAACCATCCAATTGTTCTCAAATTTCACCAATACCAATATGTCACCATACTTTTCAATCCCACTAATTAAGATTCAAATATGAATTTAACAAAGTCTAGTGGTCTCGGGACCATTTATTAAGTTTGACCAACATTAACTAAACTTTGACCGTGCCTTTCCCTAAATCCAACCATTTCATTGTGACCATAATTTATTGGAATTATCCTTTCGTTACACTCTTCGAATCCAATGGTTAGAATTCAAATATAAGGATGGCGCGTGATGGACATATATTGTGTACCTTTATGGCTATGTTTACTCAATCTGATCATCCAGTTGTTCTCAAATTTCACCAACACCAATATGTCACCATACTTTTCAATCCCAATGATCAAGATTCGAATATGAATTTCACAAAATCTAGTGGCCTCGGGACCATTTATTAAGTTTGACCGGGTTTGACCAATTTTAACTAAACTTTGACCACGCCTTTCTCTAAATCCAACCATTTGATTGTAACCATAATTTACTAGAATTAACTTTTCATTACACTCTTTGAATTCAACGGTTAGATTTCAAATCTAAGGGTGGCGCATGATGGACGTGTGTTGTATACCTTCATAGCAATGTTCTCTTAATCTGACCATCTAATTGTTCTTAAATTTTACCAACATCAATATGTCACCATACTTTTCAATCCCAATGATCCAGATTCGAATATGAATTTCATAAAATCTAGTGGTCTCGGGACCATCTATTAAGTTTGACCGGGTTTGACCGGGTTTGACCAACTTTAACTAAACTTTGACCATGCATTTCTCTAAATCCAACCATTGATTGTGACCATAATTTACTAGAATTAACCTTTCATTGCACTCTTTGAGTCCAACGGTTAAATTTCAAATCTAAGGATGGCACGTGATGGACGTGTGTTGTGTATCTTTATGGCAATGTTCTCTCAATCTAACCATCCAACTGTTCTCAAATTTCACCAACACCAATATGTCACCATACTTTTCAATCCCAATGATTAAGATTCGAATATGAATTTCACAAAGTCTAGTGGTCTCGGGATCATCTATTAAGTTTGACCGGGTTTGACCAATTTTAACTAAACTTTGACCACGCCTTTCTCTAAATCCAACCGTTTGATTAGAACCATAATTTACTAAAATTAACCTTTCATTACACTCTTTGAATCCAACGGTTAGATTTCAAATCTAAGGATGGCGCATGATTGACGTGTGTTATGTACCTTTACGGCAATGTTCTCTCAATCTGACCATCCAATTGTTCTCAAATTTCACCAACACCAATATGTCACCATACTTTTCAATCCCAATGATCCAGATTCGAATATGAATTTCAAAAAGTCTACTGGTATTGGGACCATTTATTAAGTTTGACCAAGTTTGACCGAGTTTGACTAACTTTAACTAAATTTTGACTGTGCCTTTCTCTAAATCCAACAATTTGATTGTGGCCATAATTTACTAGAATTAACATTTCATTACACTCTTTGAATCCAATGGGTGGATTTCAAATATATGGACGGCGTGATGGATGTGTCTTTGTGTACTGTATGACAATGTTCTCTCAATCTGACCATCCAATTGTTCTCATATTTCACCAACACCAATATGTCACCATAATTTTCAATCCCAATGATCAAGATTCGAATATGTGTTTCACAAATTCTTGTGGCCTTGAGACCATATATTAAGTTTAACCGGATTTAAACAATTTTAACTAAATTTGACCGTGCCTTTCTCTAAATTCAACCATTTGATTGTAACCATAATTTACTAGAATTAACCTTTCATTACACTTTTTGAATTCAGCGGTTAGATTTCAAATCTAAGGATGGTGCGTGATGGATGTGTGCTGTGTACTTTTACGGCAATGTTCTCTCAATCTGACCATCCAATTGTTCTCAAATTTCACCAACACCAATATGTCACCATACTTTTCAATCCCAATGATCCAAATTCAAATATGAATTCCACATAGTCTAGTGGTCTCGGGACCATCTATTAAGTTTGACCGGGTTTGACCGAGTTTGACCAATTTTAACTAAACTTTGACCGCGCCTTTTTGTAAATCCAACCATTTAATTGTAACCATAATTTACTAGAATTAACCTTTCATTACACTATTTGAATCCAACGGTTAGATTTCAAATCTCGGGTTGGCGTATGATGGATGTGTGTTGTGTACCTTCATAGCAATGTTCTCTCAATCTGGCCATCTAATTGTTCTAAAATTTCACCAACACCAATATGTCACCATACTTTTCAATCCCAATGATCCAGATTCGAATATGAATTTCATAAAATCTAGTGGTCTCGGGACCATCTATTAAGTTTGACCGGGTTTGACCAACTTTAACTAAACTTTGACTGCACCTTTCTCTAAATCCAACAATTTGATTGTGACCATAATTTACTAGAATTAACCTTTCATTACCCTCTTGAAATCCAATGGTTAGATTTCAAATCTAAGTATGGTGTGAGATGGACATGTGTTGTGTATCCGTATGGCTATGTTCTCTCAATTTGACCATCCAATTGGTCTCAAATTTCACAAACACCAATATGTCACATACTTTTCAATCCTAGTGATCAAGATTCGAATATGAATTTCACAAAGTCTAGTGGTCTTGGGACCATCTATTAAGTTTGACCGGGTTTGACCAATTTTAACTAAACTTTAACCTCGCATTTCTCTAAATCCAACCATTTGATTGTGACCATAATTTACTAGAATTAACCTTTCTTTACACTCTTTGAATCCAACGGTTAGATTTCAAATCTAAGGATGACATGTGATGGACGTGTGTTGTGTACCTTTATGGCAATGTTCTCTCAATCTGACCATCAATTGTTCTCAAATTTTATTAACATTTTTACAACAAATTTTAAGTGATAGGTTGTTACTGATTGTTATTGTTAGGGCAAAAAAGTAATGTTAGTGTTAGGTTCAAATTTGAACCAATAACAACAAACGACTTATGATTTGTTACGAAAATGTTGTGAATGTAATACTTGTCATAAAAAAATGTGTGTGTGTGTGTGTGTGTGTGTGTTTTTTTTTTAATTGTCTTTGAAAACTTGAAATACATTCTAGGTTTAGAATAAATTAATTTAGTTTGTATATGTAGCACTTCTCATAATAAAAATGTGTGTTTTTATTGTCTTTGAAAACTTGAAATACATACTAGATTTAGAATAAATTAATTATTTTCCATATATTGTTGTAGCATATCTCAATTGTGATTTCTTATTCTTTATATTATTTTTCCTTTCTTTCATCCATACGTTTTTTTTTTCTTGTTGTTTCTCCTCCACACATGTATACCGGTGTACCATTTTAGAATTGCCACTATTTTTAAACAAAAAAATTATATAATTATAATAATGAATCTAATAGTATATATATATATATATATATATATATATATATATTTGAATGTTTATAAATTTAATTTTTGGTAACAATCCATGTAATATGTTATGCATCTTTATAAATGATAAAAGTAACAAGTTAGTTTATATTTTGCAAAAAAAGTAACTAGTTAGTTTATATCTAACCCAACGGGCTTATAAGTTATATATATAATTAAAAAAAAAAAAAAAAAAAGTGAAAGAAAAGACCATGAGACAGGACATGAAAAATTAAAAAAGAAATGGTAAATGATACATTGATGGACACGTTGGGAGTAAAAAAATGATTAAAAAAATTAGAAATTTGTGGATGGAAATCCAAAAACTCTTTCTCTAGTTGTTTCTCCTCCACATGTTTTGGGTTTCTTCCACTTCTCTCTTTATAATTTATCCATTTAGACATTTTATTTTATTTTGGAATTATGCTAAGACTACATAAATAGGCATAATTTTGTACCATAACTTACTATATAATGAATTGTGATTGACAAAAGTGTGTCTGTGGGTCATGTGAGAACACACTTTTACTAATCACACTTTTACTTATTCTTCATCGAGTTTAATTCATTATCCATGGCCGTTAAGGTTTAGTCAAAGAAACAAAATATTTTGGTACTAGTCAATATCAATGTACCATTTCAGAATTACCGCTATTTAAAAAAAATTATATATTCATAAATTTGAAAGTGTGTGTATATATATATATATATATACACACTTTCATATTTATAGATTTAATTATTTGATAGAAACCGTATATTTTATTATGGATCTTTACAAATACATGTTACAACACTTACAAGTTTATAAGTTAAAAATAAAAAAATAAAAAAATAAATAAAGTAAAGGACTTGTAACTTTTATTAAAAAGTTAAACAAAACCACAAAATATCAATTAAAATTAGTAAATGAGATAGTTAGTAGGGACGTTGGGATTTGCCTTGGTTAGCAAAATAGTATTAAATATATATATATATATATATATATATATATATATATATATATATATATTTTTTTTTAAAACTAATTAGTCAAAGAGGGTTTCAGAAAAAAAAAAAAAAAATAGTCAAAGAGGGTGATAAAACCCAAAAATGACAACCTACTTTTACTGTTTTTTCACTTCTCCCAACCGCTTTTTAAGTTTTCCACTCAGACACGTTAATAGCTTCTCGCTTTTTACTTAGAGCAATGTTAGGGACATAAAAAATTTCACAATTTTTGTCACAATTTTTGTCACAATTTGTCATGTGGTGAGTTATAAATAGTGGAGGTTTGGACCCACCATTTGACCTTCACCCTTCACAACTTGCCATGTGACAAATTGTTACAATAATTGTGAAATTTTTTGTGTACCTAACATTTTCCTTTTACTTATTCAGTTCTTCTTCTAGTTTTTACTTATTAGGCGCGAATTGAAATTTTTAAAAGTACCCAAATTTGAAAAAAAAAAAAAAAATGTAAACAGACCCCCTTTTTTTTGGAACCCGTAAACAAACCCAAATATACAGTTTTTTTTTTTTTTTTTTTTTTTTTTTCTCCTGTCCTCATGACTCAACCTCGACAAATCGGTAAGCTCTCTCTCTGTCTCATTGTCAGTCTTTGTTTCTTCTCCATTCCCTAATTCTATTTTCTCTCTTTCTTGTGTAGTTCTAGAATTTCATAATGAAAATTGTGATTGATTTTTTTTTTTTTCCTGTGGGGCCCAATAGTTTATGGGTCGTGCCCAATTACTCGGGGGGAGTCAAAAGGCCCAAGCCGAGGAGGGCTATGGCCCAAGCCCAATAATATAAAGCATAAAGATAGCCTTAGGATACAGCCGAGGACCGCTCGGTCCTCGGCGGACCCAAAGTCCCACCGGAAAGAGGGGCAAAAACGGTATAGGACTAAGCTTGAAAGAAAATCTAAAATATCCGGGGAAAGTTGCCCTTACTGCCATTCAATACTCTGACTGACCGACAGAGCCGTATTCTTCGGCTTTTACAACCACCTCCAGCGACTTTGAGTATGGACCGATGGGACAAGTATCGGTCTTGGAAAGTTTAACCCTACACGTGGACGAAGGACAATGGACGCAGGCTAGTATAAAAGGAAAGGTAAGTAATCTATAGAAGGGGCTGGGAAAAATGGCCAAAAACCAGAGCCTCCCAGCCCACCTCCAGGAGAAAGACTCCGGGGGTGAAGACCACTTAACTATGTACGAACACCCCGAAAAACCCACCGCCCGGTGACCAGGGTCTAGCCTTTCAAACCCACGCTCTACAAATGATATTGTATGGGCCTTTTTACGTGCGAACCCAATACCGTTACGGTTCGTTGCAAATCGTGTCCTTACATTTCCAATTCTGAATGTTCATCTATAACAAAAGCTTTTCTTTTCAGTTCTAAAAGATTAATTGGATCTATAGTTTCGTTGTTCCCTCTTTCTTCGTTCTCTCTCAAAGGTAATTTTAGAGATTTTGATTTTGATTTTTTTAAAATTTTAAATTTTCAATGATCTATACTTTCATGTTAAGAAAGCATGAACTAACCCCTGTGATTAAAAGCTCTTTCTTTTCTTTATTTCAGTTTTTTTTTTTTTTTTTTTTTAATTTTGATATTGTGAGTTTTTGGGTTTGAAGCCATGGGCACAAATAAGCTATTCGTACACTCTGTTATTTGGATTTGAAAGAACATGGGCACCATAGTTTTAGTTTTTATATTGTGGGTCCTTATAATATAATATAATATTCTATATTATTATTATTATTATTATTATTATTATTATTATTATTATATAAAACCGAAGCCTCTGTTGGCACCATAATTTTCCACGTCAGCACAATATTTAAAAATTAAAAAATAAAAACAAAAACATTATAACACCTCAAAACCCTAGCAACCTTACCCCTCTCTCAAGTTAAGAAATATAAAGCCACGCTTTAAAAACTCTCTCCAAATGTAAATATCAAATTCAACCCATTTAATTTCTCTTTATATTTTTGAGACTTCTATAGAGTTATAGTGAGTTATGCTGATTTTGTTTTGTGTGTGTGTGTGTGTGTGTGTGTAGATGGTCATAATACTCCAGTATTCCAAGAGAAGTTTGTGTTTTCGTTAATTGAAGGCCTTAGAGAGATAAGTGTTGCGGTTTGGAACAAAGAATACAAAAACGATTTCATTGGCAGCGGAAAGTAATTACTTTGTCTCATATTTTTGTTTTTTGAATTGATTTTGTGTGCTTTTAGACCCCTTTGGATCAATTTTGTTAATTGGGTGTTTTTTTTTTTTTTTTTGATAGGGTCCAATTGGGGAAGGTTCTTTCAAAGGGTTACTGACGACCGCACTTGGTGTCTCAGTATACTAATAGTGGGGGTAAGTGCTATAAATTACTAACCCTTTTAAGTGTATAATTTGTTTCTAAAATTATCTATAATATTTTGTCCTCCAAAAATTTTATCTCTTTAATTTTAGTATATTGTGTTTCTTAAGCTATAGACAGATTTTCTTTGTTTCTTATTTTAATTGTTTGAGAAATCCAATATGTTCATATCTCTATAGAATAGAGAATAGTAGAAGCCAATTTTATTACAACTACTTAAATTGAGTTGACTTAATTCCGTACAATTACAAAGTATAGCATGAAAGATAATGGAATTAATTGTTGTAATTTTTATTTTTCTTTCCATGTTTTGAATTTCCATGTTTTTATTGTTGATGAGAAATTAAGGCTCAATTGCACAATATGTGTAAATTCTTTAAAAGTAGGGGTGTCAATTCGGGTTAGCGTGTCGGGTTCGTGTCGTGTCGAGGTAGGGGTATTTGATTAAATGACTCAACCCTAACCCGACCCATTTAATAATCGTGTCATGATCCTTCAATCCTAACCCGACCTATTAATAAGGCGGGTTGACCTGACCCAACCCATTTGACACGCTTAATAAACGAGTCGTGTTGGGTTGACACGAATGTAACACAACCCATTTCAACCTGCATAATATTAAATATAACATCCATCTAGAAGTTTTTTTTTTACATCCCAAAAAGCGATGCATACACCTCAAGTCTTCAACCCACATTCAAAATAATATAGTTCAACAAAAATATAACATTCATCTAGAAATAAGTTCTTTACACTCCAAAAGAAGTGCATAAACTTCAACCCAAATTCAAAATAACAAAGTTTAACAAAAATAAAATAATATAGTTCAACAAAAATATAATATCCTTAGAACTCGCTTGGATGCTAAGTATCAATATTGAAAGAATTTGAGCATACAGAGACTAATCCTCGACTATGACCACGATTATCATCCATAGATTCTTTGTTGATGTCAAAATTCATAACATCTTCCACAAGCTCATCTAATTTTATTTGTGCAAGTTCTATGCCAAAAAAAAAAAAAAAAAAAAAAAAAAAAAAAATTAGTAGTTCTAGGATCCGAAAGTTTCAATTTCTAATTATATCCCTTGTAAATTTTTGTAATTACTCACTTTGCTTTTTAAATTTAAAATATATGTTGGATATAAAAGGTATTTGACAAATCTAAAATAAAATAAATATTTATTTGTTATACGAGTTAAATGGGTTGTGTTAAGTGGGTCATTTCAGGTTGACACAAATAAATTGGAGTGTCAAACGTGTTTATTGCGGGTTACACAAGTTGACCCACCTATGACACGTTTCTTATCTTGTCGCTTTCGGGTTGACCCGTTTATGACCCAAACCCATTAAGGCCCAACCCTAACCCGAAAAAACCCGTGTGGGGTTCGTGTTGTGTTCGCGGGTTGGGTCAAACATTGACACCCCTATTTAAAAGGCTACTTTAAATAGTAAGTCAATGTGTCTCTTACATTTGGGTATTAGTTAGAATTATTTTCAAATGATTGTACCAATAAAAGTGAATGTGTATAAATTTTGTTTAACTATCCTGCATCGCATTTGAAAGTTAGCGACTAGTTATTATTATTACGGATCATGGTGAGGAAGATGACTTCTATTGCTTATTTTATTAGATATGAATTTAGCAAAATAATGGGAAGGGAAGTGTTGTGTTCTTACGAATTTTCGCTTCTTTAAAATAAAAGTGAGTGAAATTTTTGTATGTCATTTAGTAGCTAGCTACAAGGCAATCGCAATAGTAGGACTAATGGACCGTAAGTAACAAATCATATGAAGAATCTCCAATAATGGTAGATTTTGACTTTTAAACATTCAACTTAGGGGCAAAGAAGCTCTAATAGTGAAAATGGCTTTGTGAGTCAGCTTGTATACATAATTGATATATTGTGAATCTATTCTATTTCTCATAAGCTAATTGAAGCTATCCAAGTTGCAAAACTTCCATCACAAAAAAAGTTCAAGGTGCTTAGTCCGGATAACTATGTTTCTTGCATATGGTGGGAATATGTTTCGTCCCAATAGTCCATCGAAAGTTCAAAAACGTGTACAAAACACTTTTGAACGTTTAGACCCCCAAAAAATAACTTAATCAACACAAGCAATATGTTAAACAACAAGTGTGCGGAAACTTAACATATGCTATAATGTGAAATAGAATAGAAAATTATCTAAGCCATAACATAATAAAATCACAAAGAGATAATATAAAGGCAGAGATAGAGGAAGGAAGATGCAAACACAAAGACAACACGCGATGTGTTATCGAAGAGGAAACCAAGACCTCGGCGAAAAACCTCTCCGCCGCCCTCCAAGCGGTAATCAATCCACTAGAAAATACGGTTGGGATACAAGGACAAAGAATAGACCCTCCAAGCCTAATCTACCCAAAGTGCACCTAAGCCCTCCAAGCTTCTTGCTCCAACGAGGTTGCGCCGAACCTTTTTCTTTTCTAGCTTCCCGGATTCCGCTACTATACCATAGCATCAACCAATGAAGATTGGCTCCTTCCTAATCGCTTCCCGAACTCCAAACGACTCGTCTCACGGTGATGATGATGGTGAGAACCAGGTTTGGTAAAATACCTCTCAAGGATTTGACAATGGAGAGGAAGAGAGTTGAGGAATATGAAGAGACTCTAAGGTAGGGATTGTGTGTGAAACAATCTTGTTTTTCTTTAGGGTTTATCTCTCAAAATTCTCTCCTGAAGCTCTCTCTCAATCGGGTAAAAGGGGTATTTATATTGGAGTGGGAGAGGAATGTGAAACGTCGGGTTTTACAAAATAGGGGTGGCTCGCGGCTTGACCTCGCGGCTTGACTAAGTCGCGAGTTCCAAATCAGCGAGATAACCGTATGGCCGATTGTCCTGTTTTGTCCTCAGTAGTGCTCCAACTAGCATGACTGTTCATCTTCCAAAGATGCTTGGCACGTGTGCGATTCTCGGGTTGAAGCCGCGAGTCCCAGCCGCGACTCTCTTTTTCTTGCACACTCTTGAGCAATCTTCACTCTATCTCACTCACTACCCTTACAACAAATCCACCTAAATACAGGGTTACTAAATGCTGAATTACAAGCAAATTTGGCACGGAATAAAGCCAATTAGATGGTTGAATAAATTCAACCTTACATCCACTTTTGTAGTAGTTGGTATAATCTTTTATGTAGTTATCTTTATCATTGTATAGACTTTGAATAAATTACTTTACCAAAATGTTACTGACCATAATATCATATTTTGCCTAATATCTTTTGATATGTTCCTTGTTATGACTGTTAATTTGGACTTATTTCTTTTGTAGAATGAGTCTTGATGCAGATTAAGTTTTGTTAAATACATAAAGCTTTCATATCTTTTCATCTATGATATTTTTGAAAAATATAAATGTAAAAATTTTACTTGAATGTTAAAACTATTTAGTAAGTATTTTTGTCATCTATTTTAGTTGAACTTTACATTGGTTTATGCTCATTATTTCAGGTTAAAATGTCTCGTGCCTTGGGTTACAATCTTACATATGATGTCGAGGGAGATACATTTCATTGCAACAAGTTTTAGCTTGGCAAAGATATCTTCATGAGCAATATGTTATTATTTGATTAGTATTTGAGAGAATAAATTGGAACTTAAATTATGTATATGATATTGAACTTGGGTATGTTTTCCCTTATTAGTAGTTATTGATTGAGCAATTATTATGCTTATATGAGTATTTGTGATTGAAAATTTGTGATGTGTGGGATTGTTATTTATTATTTTCCATCAGGTACCCATGTAAAATTCAAAATGTAAATTTTATAGAAAAATTCAAAAAAATATAAAATGTTATTAGTGACGACATTGTGGTCACTAATATTTTATCATATCATCGATGACGACAAACAATATCATCGCTAACATGCAAATTTTAGTGATGACATGTTTGTGGTTAGATATATATTATTATCTATGACGACAACAAGCGTTGTCGCTAGTAATGACATATAAGCGACAAGAAAAATGTCGTTGTTAATAATAATCTACTAGCGATGACAAAAAAATTTGTCACTACTAATGAGCTAGTAGCGGCGACATTTCGTCTTGAGTTCTTGAGTTATTTATGACGACAATTGTCACTATTAGCAATGACTTTGTCGTCGTTAATAGTATTGTATTTGCGACGACATTAATATCATCACTAAAAAACTTTTTTGTAACCAAATTCGTTTAACGAAAGTTAGCGATGACATTTTTCGTCGCCAATATAATTAGCGACGATATTTAAAGCATTAGCGACGACTATATGCCATCGCTAAAGACCAAATTTCTTGTAGTGATATATAATGTATTAAAAAACAATGGTGCTTTATATTTTCTGTCTTTCTTAATAGATGATTGCATCTAAATGTATTAATAAATAATGATTTTGTGTATTTGTTTTGACTAATAGTTTGTTAATGCTATGGGTCTGTTTGTGATCTGCTTATTTAGCTGAAACTGAAATTTTTTTACTAAAAGTACGATAGATAAAAGCAAAAGTTTGCTAAAAATTTATCATAATTAAGTTGCAAATTGCCTTTTATTAAAAAAATAATAAATAAAACTTATTATTATTATCCTAGGTATGCAATATATATATATATATATATATATATCGAAATTTCCTAAGCAATATTACTGCTAAAAGAAGTCAAAACAAATTTAAGAAAAAGAGTAGTAAAGAAAAGGTGTACTTCGATGGTAATAATTGAGAGGGATTATTGAAATCTTTAATATTTCTTTTGTGATATCCACGGGACAATTATTACAAACTTTAGCTTTTTAATAACAGTTCCTTTCTCTTTTCTTTTACTTTCTCCCTTTATTCCTTGCCAAAGTAGTAGTAGCCTGACCGGTAAACTGTTTAGATAATATTTTCTTTTCTTTTTTTTTTTTTCTTTTTTTGGTGATAAACAAGGGTGGTATTACAGTTAGTTACAAATTTTAATTACTATATTAGTATAACCTTTTCTCTCAAAATATATATATATATATATATATAAGTATAACCTTGTCAAATTTTTATATTTATTTTTAAGATACAAAATATTAAAAAAAATGAATTTATTATATTATTGATGCGCCAGTTTATAAAATTTTCTTTTGCAAAATGTATACTAGTTTTAACATTTGAAATAATATCTGTGGGGCCCAATAGTTTATGGGCAGGCCCACTTGCTCATGGGGAGCCCGCAGCCCAAGTCAAGAAAATTATGGCCCAAGCTTAGAAGTATAAGGCCGAGGATGGCCCAGATATGCAGCCGAGGACGGTTTAGTCCTCGGCAAGCCTAAAGCTCCCTTGACAAAAGGGGTAAAAGAGAGCTATAAGGACAAATCCGTAAGAAGATCTAAAATATCTCGGGGAAGTTGTCCTTAATACCCGTCATTGATAAGACTCTGTACCTAACAAAACCGGATTCTTATGCTTTATTAACCATCCCCAACAATTCCGGGATTAGACCGACGGGACAAATATCAGTCCTGGAAAAAGTTGACCCTACACGTGGACGAGGGACAGCGAACGTAGGCTAGTATAAAAGAAAAGGTAAACTAATCAGGAAGGGATCCCCATCTCACTTCCCGGGAAAAACTCCAGGGAGGAGAATGCCCGGACAATATATGTACACCACCATGGAAAACCCACCGCCGGGTAACCGGAGAAAGGCATTAGTGCTCCTCTGACACAATCCGAGGAGTCCAATCCCTTAAGTTATAAAGCAGTAGGGCTTGGATATCCAGGCTGAAGCCTTTTCTTATCCGAGTTTCCCTCAAGTCCGGTTTGGACCAACGCCTTGTGACCAAGCGCTAGCCTTTCAAGCCCACTCTCTACAAATCTTATTGTGAGGGATCCTTCACGCGCGAGCCCAACGTCATTGTTGGGCCGTTTGAGAATCGTGTCCCTACAATATCTATCTTTAGTACAAGTTAGATCACATCCATTGATAACTCATCTTACATTGATCAGTATTTTCATGAATTTTTAGTATTTTTATTTTATTTTTTGGTATTAAAATGTGATTGTTAAAATAAGATGGTGTTATGTCAAAGTGGATTGTAGCTTTTACCATATCGCATGATGATAAGCTACGTGTTTTGTTTTGTTTTTTTGTTTTTTTTTTTTTTTAATCTGTAACAGTAAAACATGCTTACCCACATTCAACAAAGAATGACAATGATGAGATAGTCTTCCTTAGGTGAATGAGTCATTTAGCACCTAAATTAAGAAAAATCATAATTGCTGTTTAATTTTAAAATTAAACCGCAATTATGATTTTTCTAAGTTTTTTGAATAAAAGTTTTTTCGCCTGTTTCATCTTGAATCTCAAAAAAAAAAAAAAAAAAAAAAAATTAATATTGTCATATTTACTATTAACTCATGTCGCATTGAACAATGATTCTAATAAAAAAAAAAATACAACATTAATTTGGTCATATTTACCATTAATTCATGTCGCATTGAACAAGTTCACATGCATATGATACATCCAAAAACATTACAACTACCGAGAAGAAATTTAGGTTCAAATATTCAATGCTTGAATGGTGAAGATTGTTAAACGGAAAATGATTATAAAAATCAATGACCTTTATGATTCGATCATCACCTCTTAGTATCATATCCGGGTTCATCCCCATTCCAACTTAACTTAGAAGTAAAAAGTTTTTTTTTTTTTTTTTTAAATAAAAAAAACCTAAACGCAAGAACACCCCCAAGAATTTGGGTCAGTTGCAAAAACATTCATTGAATTTCAATTCTCCCTAGCTTCTAACTTCCTAAGGTTTTATATCCACCAAATTAGGATTTCAATTTTTCCTAGCTTCTAACTTCCTAAGGTTTTATATCCCCCAAATAAATGTGGGAAACTTTTGTTAGTTTTTATAGATAGAAAAATTATATGATAAAGAAATCACATGGTGAGTCATTTTAATATGGTCACGTGATGGTTACATTATTTTTTCATCTATAAAAATTAACAGAAGTTAATCTCATTGGTGAAATTGCCGGATATAAAAACCTTATTAAGGTATAAGCAAGAATTGAAACTCTTAAGAGTGTTTTGGCCATTGACCTAAATTTCTTGGGTGTTTTTACATTTTGGCCTAAAAAAATTGATTGTAAATTGTAGAAGCCTCACGGTTTCACTTTACATGATCCACACCGTTCTCTTTGTACGGTATGCTTTGTTTGTCCATTCTGGTCTTCCTCTTTGGTTCAAGTCCATTATGATCTTCCATCAATTGTGCAAAACCAGCTTTAAATTTGTAAAGTGGACCACGTTTCTTCACTTTTCTTTCTTTTGTGGATTCTGCACTTTCTTTTCATCATAATCTTTACAGCTGTGTTAGAACAATTATTTAGTGCAGAGATATCTTTTTTTTGACTATCTTAATTTTCAATTTCGCAAAATACATGCAAAGAACTTGAAACTAATTAACTTATACTTTGACAGAAAACGTTTTTAAATAAGTAATTCGTTTTGAAAAGGCATAAGTAGTTTTACTATATTTAATTAGTAGTAATCCTGAAAATGAAGTGGAAGGAAAACTTTTTTCATTAATACAAAGTTACAAGTTCAACATTCCATACTGCAAATTTGCAATATATACAATATTCTAGACGCATTCGGATCCAACCACAAATGGTTTCATGGTTCGTCGATCAGACCGGTGGTTCTAACTATTTAGAAGTCAAATTTTAATTAACTGCCTGATTTTTTGAGATTAAGGGATCAGTTTAAGGGCCGATTAACGGTTAATTTCATCAGAACTCAACGTTAAATCCAATTTTAAAAACCATGACATTTATTAGTTCACGAACATTTAAAAAATCATTAACCATCGAATTATTTCATTGTATGCAATCGAAAGTTCAAAAACGTGTACAAATACACTTTTGAACGTTTAGACCCCCAAAAACCAACTTAACCAACACAAGCAATATGTCAAACAATTAATGTGCGGAAACTCAACATATGCTATATTATGTAATTGATTAAACAACTATCTAAGCCATAACAAATAAAACCACAGCAGATAATGTAAAGGCGGAGATAGAGAGGAAGGAAGATGCAAACACAAAATGATAACACCGGATATGTTATCGAAGAGGAAACCAAGACCTCGGCGAAAAACCTCTCCGCCGCCCTCCAAGCGGTAATCAATCCACTAGAAAATATAGTTGGGATACAAGGACAAAGAATAGACCCTCCAAGCCTAATCTACCCAATGCACCTAAGCCCTCCAAGCTTCTTGCTCCAACGAGGTTGCGCCGAACCTTTTTCTTCTCTAGCTTACCGGATTCCGCTACTACACCGTAGCATCAACCAATGAAGATTGGCTCCTTCCTAATCGCTTCCCAGAACTCCAAACGTCTGTCTCACAGAGATGATAATGGTGAGAACCAGGTTTGGTTATAAGGCCTCTCAAGGATTTGACAATGGAGAGGAAGAGAGTGAGGGAATTTGATGAGACTCTAAGGTAGAGATTGTGGGTGAGGCAATCTGGTTTTTCTTTAGGGTTTCTCTCTCAAAATTCTCTCTGGAAGCTCTCTTTCAATCGTGGGTTAAAAGGGTATTTATACTTGGAGTGAAGGGGAATGTGAAACGTCAGGTTTTTCCAAAACAGGGTGGCTCGCGGCTTGACCTCGCGGCTTGACTAAGTCGCGAGTTCCGATCATGAGATAACCGTATGGCCAGATTGTCCTGTTTTGTCCTGTAGTGCTCCAGCTAGCATGACTGCTCATCTTCCAAAGATGCTTGGCACGTGTGCAGATTCTCAGCGGGTTGAAGCCGCGAGTCCAGCCACGAGTCCCAGCCGCGACACTCTGTTTTCTTGCACACTCTTGAGCAATCTTCACTCTATCTCACTCACTACCCTTACAACAATCCCACCTAAATACGGGGTTACTAAATGCTGAATTACAAGCAAATTTGGCACGGAATAAAGCCAATTAGATGGTTGAATAAATTCAACCTTACAGCAACCACGTATACACTTCCAAAGTTATCAAAAAATAAAAAAGTATACACTTTCAAAGAGATACGCTTTCTACTCTAAGAATATCTTCTATTAGATTCTAAAGACTTAGGAACTAATGTATTTAGAACTCTAATGTGTAATGTTGGCAAACCATGATCAAAACAGTTGTTAGTCTTGTTTAGACTTGCTCAAAGTATGCGCGTTGTATGTAAAGTTGGAATCGAGTGGCTGCGAAGTATTAGTAACTTTCGGCCTAGCTCGATTGATCGAAGAACAGGCTCGATCGATCGAATCTTGGGCAAAATGTTTTTTCTGCAGATTTTTCCAACTCAGTCCTAGCCTATTAAAACGTGTTGGGTTTTATGTTTTGCCCTAAGTATAAAAGACAAACCTTAGCCACGTTTTTCTGTTGCTCTATTTGCTGTGTGTGTGAATCTCTTGTAAGATCTAGAGGTGGTTGCCTTCACACATGCTTAGGATTATCAAGAAGGAGATTCTATTGAGAGCTTGATGATCATTCAGTTGCTGCACTAAAGAACTTAAAGAAACACAAGCGGGTGTGCTTGTATCTGCTGGAGAATCCAAGAAAGAAGGAGTCCGTGGTCTCGGAGCTTGCACGTGGTTGTGTTAGTAAGTTTCTACTAGTGGGTAACAATAGGATGTTAGTGGTCTAAATCCTATTGTAAAACTTCGATTCTTTCATAGTGGATTTAGGTTTACCTTGAGGATAGTTAGGTTAAATTCTCCCCAGGTTTTTATCGGTTTGGTTTCCTAGGTCATCGTATAATTGTGTTATTTATATTTTCGCTGTTATGCATGATATGATTATTTGATTGTGATAACCTAAATCTGGAATTTAGACTAAGTAATAACTTGGCTATTTAACTAGGTTAATCCAATTATGTTTTAAGGGGTCTAAAAACGTACATCTTCATTTTTAGTCATCTCTCTTATCTCCCTCAAAGATGATACGATTCAAATTCATGTTCTATAACAACCGAATCTACACCTCATACTCAAATTCATGATTCTTATGAAAGATTTTCATGCATCTGAACAACATAATATTTTTTTTATCTTGATAACAAAACCCTTGCCTTGTTTGTTACGTATGATATTCACATTAGATAAATGAGATTCAAAAATATCACAAGAAGCAATAAGAAATACGGCAAAAGCACCTTAAAAATGCAAAATTAGTATTTTTTTTATAAAAAAAAATATCATATTATTCTCCTTTTTCAACAAATTTTATCTTAATGACCAATAAAAATATAACCTCCTTTTTTCATCCTCATTTCCCCAACTTGGTGGCTAACCAATAAAATGTAAATCCTGGTCATTTTCTTCATTATTTCTTCAAATCAATGGCGAAAAATGACCAAACAAAGAAATTATTTTTGGCATAAAAGTAAAAGTTCGACATGGTTCTAGTAATAATAAAACATGAGATATAAGAAAGTGGAAAAAGTTTGGCAAAAAACTTTGTTGTATCCTAAAGTTACAACTCCACTCACTATTTTTTTAATAGATGCGATTTTGACTATTGTGGGGCCCAGTGGTTCATAGGCCCGGCCCAATCGCTTATGAGGAGTCCACCGGCCCAAACCGAAGGAGATGAGGGCCCAAGTTCGGAACTAGGAAACAAGAAATGGCCCAAAAGGCACGGCCGAGGACGGTTTCGTCCCTCGGCGAGCCCAGACTCTTACGGGTTGAAGTGGAATATGAGTCAACTTGAAATATCGAAAAATATCTAGGAGGGTTTGTCTCTAATACCCTTCCCCGACATGACACGCCTCCCCCCGCAAAGACGGGATCTTAGGCTTTATGGATTATCTCCAGCCATTGTGGGATTAGACTGATGGGACAGATATCTATCTTGGGAAGATCGACCCTACACGTGTACGAAGGACAACGAGCGTAGGCTAGTATAAATGAGAATGCTATGCGGACACGAGAGGGGGATCCACATCCGGCTTCCGGAGAAAGAACAAAGGAGAGGGAATTCCCGGGCGATGTACGCCGGTCACCATAAAAATCCCAACTGCGGGACCACCGGGGACAACACCATTGCTCCTCGGACACTATCCGAGGAGCCCAATCCATCGAGTCACAGGGTTTAAGGGCCTGAATGTCCAGCCCAAAGCTCCTCCCCGCCCGGGCTCCCAGCAGTTAGGCTCGAAATGATGCCCTGCGACCTAACGCCGGCCTTTCAAGCCCACTCTCTACAAATTCTATTGTGAGGGATCTTTCGCAAGAGGGCCCAACTTCGTTGTTGGGCTCTCAAAGATTTTGTGTCCCTACAATTGGCGCCGTCTCAGGGGAAGGCTTCCGCGTAGATGCAGGAGATATTTGAGTCAACTCCCTAGCCACCGAGGTTTGTGGGATTTCCTCCATCTCCGTGACATGCGCTTGTTGCTCCAACCCAAACTTTTGCTAGGGGCTACGCCTGCGGTGTCAACGGCGAGGGCGATTCTAGGGGCTTCCGGCTTGGGCCAAATCCCCCTTCCGCCATGGTCTAGGGGCTAATTCTTAAACAGTTTTGGACAGAACCAAGGCATTGCATGGTCTTCGGACTCAAGCCTGTGGGGAAACCAAGTACAACAAGAATTCCTAAACAGCTTTTGGATGAAACCAAGGCATTGCATGGTCTTCGGACTCAAGCCTGTGGGGAAACCAAGTACGAAAAAGAAATTCTTAAAAGTTTTGGACAGAACCAAGGCATTGCATGGTCTTCGGACTCAAGCCTGTGGGGAAACCAAGTACAACAAGAATTCCTAAACAGCTTTGGACAGAACCAAGGCATTGCATGGTCTTCGGACTCAAGCCTGTGGGGAAACCAAGTACAAAAAGAAATTCTTAAAAGTTTTGGACAGAACCAAGGCATTGCCTGGTCTTCGGACTCAAGCCTGTGGGGAAACCAAGTACAAAAAGAATTCCTAAACAGTTTTGGACAGAACCAAGGCATTGCATGGTCTTCGGACTCAAGCCCGTGGGGAAACCAAGTACAACAAGAATTCCTAAACAGTTTTGGACAGAACCAAGGCATTGCATGGTCTTCGGACTCAAGCCTGTGGGGAAACCAAGTACAAAAAGAAATTCTTAAAAGTTTTGGACAGAACCAAGGCATTGCATGGTCTTCGGACTCAAGCCTCGTGGGGAAACCAAGTACAACAAGAATTAAATAAACAGATTTTGGATGCAAACCAAGGCATTGCATGGTCTTCGGACTCAAGCCTGTGGGGAAACCAAGTACAAAAAGAAATTCTTAAAAGTTTTGGACAGAACCAAGGCATTGCATGGTCTTCGGACTCAAGCCTGTGGGGAAACCAAGTACAAAAAGAATTCCTAAACAGTTTTGGACAGAAACCAAGGCATTGCATGGTCTTCGGACTCAAGCCTGTGGGGAAACCAAGTACAACAAGAATTCTTAAACAGTTTTGGACAGAACCAAGGCATTGCATGGTCTCCTGGACTCAAGCCTCGTGGGGAAACCAAGTACAAAAAGAATTCTTAAACAGTTTTTGGACAGAACCAAGGCATTGCATGGTCTTCGGACTCAAGCCTGTGGGGAAACCAAGTACAAAAAGAAATTCTTAAAAGTTTTGGACAGAACCAAGGCATTGCATGGTCTTCGGACTCAAGCCCGTGGGGAAACCAAGTACAACAAGAATTAAATAAAACAGATTTTGGACAGAACCAAGGCATTGCATGGTCTCCTGACTCAAGCCTGTGGGGAAACCAAGTACAAAAAGAAATTCTTAAAAGTTTTGGACAGAACCAAGGCATTGCCTGGTCTTCGGACTCAAGCCTGTGGGGAAACCAAGTACAAAAAGAATTCCTAAACATTTTGGACAGAACCAAGGCATTGCATGGTCTTCGGACTCAAGCCTGTGGGGAAACCAAGTACAACAAGAATTCTTAAACAGTTTTTGGATGCAAACCAAGGCCTTGCATGGTCTCCTGGACTCAAGCCTGTGGGGAAACCAAGTACAAAAAGAAATTCTTAAAAGTTTTGGACAGAACCAAGGCATTGCCTGGTCTTCGGACTCAAGCCTGTGGGGAAACCAAGTACAAAAAGAAAACAATACAAGCTCCTGGACGTAACCAAGGCCTTGCATGGTCCTCGGACCCAAGCCTCTGGGGAAACCAACTGCTTAAAAGGAGAAACTGGATTACATGGATTCTCCTGTTTTGCCCCTGGATCCTCAACACTAAAGGGGCTAGTATGGGATGGAGAAATGCGTTCCCAAAAGCACAACCGAAGTCGTGCAACGCTCGGGCAATCCCTTGGATGAATTATTTAAAAATTTGTCGTCTTCATGCAATATTCTCGTGCTTGCTACGAAACGTTCAACTACTACCCAGGTTAGTTTCCTAAAGTCAACTTACTATCAATTATTATTATGTCCGCTAATATAGGTGAGTTAGAAGGAGTTAGAACGAATTGAATCGTGTTTCAAGGGGCTCCCGCCTAAATATCGATGAGAGAAAGCACATACAGGAGTACACTCATTCAAGAGGTGGTGCGCCAAAAGAACAATACCCAAAAAGATATATAAACTTCTATTTTTATTATTACCACGAAGAAAGAGTACGAGTGTAGAATGAAAGGCTGAATCAGCTGCGTCAAAAGCTTACTACATAAGTACTACATGAGCAAAGAAAAAGGAAAATACAAGAAAGTCAGAGAAAGCCGAGGAGGTATGTCGGAGGAGAGGTTGGCTACGACTCCGAGATCTCATTTTTCCTTCGCGCTCCTACATGCCCATAACTCAGCAGCCAAAGAAGCCCAACTTGAACCTAACACCGTTGAAGAAAAGGTGTAGGGAGTGGGAGACCGAGGGGCTTTCTCTAAATATTCGCCGCTACATAGTAGAGGCGATGATGGCGAGAACCTTCCTTCCGACACACCAAAATTCAGGCGTGAGCGTAACCCGCTTGATTTTGACTAAAAGAGGGAGAGACGCCGCTCCCCTCGAACGAGATGGAGTACTCTCCCGAGCTTGTGCTTCCCGTGTGCCCATACCTTCTTTGTTGTAAGCCACGTGAGGATAGGGCGCCTCACTGCGGTGGAGGCAGCTCTTCCTTCCTAACCCTCGCTTTCAACATTTTTACACCAAGAAAAGAGAGCTCCGGATATGAGGAGTATGATGTGAGACAAAACTACAAGGATGGGTGTATATATAAAGCAATCCTTTCCCTCCTGTTTATCCGAAAAGACAAGATGATGGCAGTCAACTCACGCGGCATCCCAAGGAGCACTACGACAAAGTGGTCTTAGCTCAACTTCCAACGTCGATTGCAGCCCACGAGTCTCAAGGAGCCTCGTAAAGCGCGCCTCGATCCTTGGGACATCAGATAAATACTACATGCCCAGAGGTTGCGGAAATATCTCCTTATCCGCGGATTAATTGAACTCGCGGCCCAGGCCCACTTTGCGTGAAGGCCCAAGGATACCTTGTTTAAGCGCTTGGGAAAGGCCTTGCATGGTCCCTCGGACTCAAGCTAAAGGGGAAACCAAGTACCCTTGGACAGAACCTAAGGCTTGCATGGTCCTCGGACTCAAGCTAAAGGGGAAACCAAGTACCCTTGGACAGAACCTAAGGCTTGCATGGTCCTCGGACTCAAGCTAAAGGGGAAACCAAGTACCCTTGGACAGAACCTAAGGCTTGCATGGTCCTCGGACTCAAGCTAAAGGGGAAACCAAGTATTCTTGGACAGAACCTAAGGCTTGCATGGTCCTCGGACTCAAGCTAAAGGGAAAACCAAGTATTCTGGGACGTAACCTAAGGCTTGCATGGTCCTCGGACTCAAGCTAAAAAGAGGAAAATCTGGAACCAATAAAGACGCAAGTCTCGGACTCAAGCGTAAGGGAAAAATCAAGTACACAAGATAAAACGTATAAGTCCTAAACAAAACTCGGGTTTTGCAAAGTCTTCGGACTCGGGTTTCTCGGAAATCAACTACTTGAGCGAAGAAATCTATCGGTTTAAATACTAGAAAGAGTCAAAGCTCGCATATCGTGGAAGAGGACCGAATAGCCCGATGATCATCAACCTAAGGAGGCCGTTCGTCCGATGGGCAACATGTCCTCGGACAATCGCTTCTTACATCTTATCGAGCACCTAACACTCATCACGGCTAATTTTGAGATAAGTCCTATTCCCTACTGGTTGGATTGTTATGGTAAATTATAATTATGTTAAAATTATCGTGGCATCTTTTTATCAACGATTACATTGGCCTTAGTCATTATTGATTCAAATGCTATACTATTATGCCGAGCAGCGCTTTCACAATTATTAGAATATATAAATAAGACACACGAAATAGAGAAACAATAATTTTTATTAATATGAAAAATGGTTACAACATACAAGAAAGGGCTTAAACAAGCCTATACAAAAAATGAATTGCTAAAAAGCAATAACAATATTTGTAATACAAATAAGTAAATCATCGGTGTCTTCTTCGAACTAGTCTCCAAAGTCTCTCTCGAAATCTCTCGCCTCGGTGCTGCTCATCTCAAGAGAAGATCCTTATACAAAAATAATGAAGGAGAAGGAAGAAGAATTGGAACACATGGAAGCACTTCAAAGAAACTCTTGTCGTTTGAAGAGTGCAAAGGAAGAAGATGGAGGGGATGAATGAAGAAGATGGAGGACATGAGCAAGGGAAGGAGGAGAAGAAGAGGGAAGCAATGAAAAGAAAATAAAATGAGCAAAAGAGAGAGAAGGGGAGCCAGATTAGGTATGCTCATGAGAGAGCGGATGGAGATGACAAGGGAGGTTTTTCGACTCGGTCACACACCAGGAGCGGGGTGTGACGAGCCCCCGCTCGGATTTTGGCTAAAAGGATGGGGAGACAAACCTTGAGTCTCCGCCACCCTTGCCCCGACCGAGCCATTTTTAGTCTTGTTAGGGCATGGTGTTTTACGGGAAAGGTAGGATTCATCATGGTTGGTCACTATGGGGAACGAGTTATCAAATAAGGAACAACTGGACGGAAGAAGTGAATTCGAGAAGAGTATGAGGGATTCACGTATGAGAGAATCACCTTCTTGCCTTCTCTCTTTATATAGGGGAGAAAGACGAAAAAGTACGTGATACGCTCGATCCTCTAAGGAAACTGCTCATAAATGTGAATCTGTTTCATTTCTCCAAGCTATCCGTAACTGCTGGATTTATGAGGCCTCGTAAAAGGAAAGAATTAAAAGCGCATTACGGATAACCAAACGGAATAAACGCATCGCGCATAAGTCGAGGGAAACCTCTCGTGAGACCGGCGCATTTCTTGGGGAAATGAAAAGTCGCCAACGTAGATCAAGGGCCGAATTAAATGAGCCGCCATAGAGGCTCGGTAACATCAAAACCCATCTTTCCAACCGAGGGGTTGGACAAGAGGGTTTTGAGGGGCTATTGTGGGGCCCATGGTTCATAGGCCCGCCCAATCGCTTATGAGGAGTCCACCGCCCAAACCGAAGGAGATGAGGGCCCAAGTTCGAACTAGGAAACAAGAAATGGCCCAAAAGGCACAGGCCGAGGACGGTTTCGTCCTCGGCAGCCTGTACTCCTACGGGTTGAAGTGGAATATGAGTCAACTTGAAATATCGAGAAAATATCTAGGAGGGTTTGTCTCTAATACCCTTCCTCGACATGACACTTGCCCCCCAAGAAAGCCGGGATCTTAGGCTTTATGGATTATCTCCACCATTGTGGGATTAGGCTGATGGGACGGATATATCTGTCTTGGGAAGATCGACCCTACACGTGTACGAAGGACAACGAGCGTAGGCTAGTATAAATGAGAATGCTATGCGGACACGAGGGGATCCACATCTGGCTTCTGGAGAAAGAACAAAGGAGAGGAATTCCCGGGCGATGTACGCCGGTCACCATAAAAATCCCAATCTGCGGGACCACCGGGGACAACACCATTGCTCCTCGGACACTATCCGAGGAGCCCAATCCATCGAGTCACGGGGTTTAAGGGCCTGAATGTCCAGCCCAAAGCTCCTCCCCCGCCCGGGCTCCCCTTGATTAGGCTCGAAATGATGCCCTGCGACCTAACGCCGGCCTTTCAAGCCCACTCTCTACAAATTCTATTGTGAGGGATCTTTCGCGCGAGGGCCCAACTTCGTTGTTGGGCTCTCAAAGATTTTGTGTCCCTACAACTATGATTGCATTTTCTTCTTAAATTTCACATGCTTATAAAATTTCTAGAAAATCAAATTTCAATATTTATATCATCAATCAAATGTTTAAATTTTGAATTTTTGTAGTCTAAAATAATGCATAAAATATAGATTTCCAAATCAATTAGTAAATAACATTCAGTTGGCATGAAATTTAACTTACATGTTAAGAAGATGAAGAACATGTAATACAATGGTTAAATTTTTAAATATATAGCAATGTTAATTTTTGAATGAAAGTTGTAGCCTTAGGCTATAACCAAGTCTGTAGTCAAACTTTGTCCTAAGAACAGTAGCATTTCTAATCTAATTTCTTTTTTTTTTGTTGATTTGGGAAATTCTGTTTCTTGATTGACATTGTTACTACATATTTGACTTTGCTCAAGTAGGCCTTCAACTCGCTCAAGTAAGCCACTAAAATTCTGGTTTTGATTTTCAGTTTTCTCTTCATTCTTTTATTATCATCGTAAGATCACATGTATTACAACCTACAATGCCTATGTACATAACCATCTACCACTAGGTTACAATACCAATGTTTGTTTGACACTTTATCATGCACAATAAAATGTGTCTTTCAACGTAACCCTCTATTTATGTTATAGGGTATTTGGTTGGAGGAGGAGAAAACGGTAGTGGAAGAGTTTTCTTCCCAGCCTACCATTTAAGAAGAAAATGTTTTCTCCCCAATTTGGCAAGAAAAATAGAAAGAAAAGTGGAGAGGAAGTAGGTTTGCTCCTTAATTAATGTTACTTTTCTTTTCTTTTTTTTTCTTTTTCCCTTCTTTCTTTCTATTTGTTTTTTGCTGGCGTTGAAACTTGAACCTGATTGTTTTCATTTTTTTTTTTTTTCCTTCCTTCTGGGCGTTGTTTTCATATATTGCTTCCTTTTTCTTTTTTTCCCTAGGCGTTGTCTTCATATGTTGCTTCCTCTTTTTTTCATATCAAATGGAAACCTTTTTTTTATTATTTTATTATTTTTATTTGCTAGTGTTTTATTAATTGTGTTACTTTGTAAGTTTGTAGTAATTAAAAAAAATTAATTTTTATCAACTATTAAAAAACAGTTTTCTATTTACTAGGGGCATAAGAGTAAATTTTTACAAACTACATTTTCTATCCTTTCACTTTTCTACTCAACCAAACAAAAGAATTTTTCATTTCTCCAATTTTTCACTCCCTCAACCAAACACACGAAGAGAAAAATAAATATTTTTTATCTACCCACTTTTCCACCCATCCTCGTTTTCTATTTTCTTACTTTTCCATCTTCCCAACCAAACAAACCTTTAGATTAATAATCTCAAGAGTCCAAGAAGTTAATGGTGGCCAAAGCTAATATTTCGGACTACCTTCATATTGAGTGAAGATAAGGTGTAGGTATAGTGATGGTTTGAATCTCCTCTCTTGAATATGGAAAATTTGAGAGGGAAAGAGAGGAGAGAATGGATATGCATGGTTCACTCTCTCACAAAGGGGCAACCGGCAGCAATCTTAATATTGCACTATAAAGCTCTCAATTTGTCTCTCTAGGGTTTTTCTTGTGGATAGGATCATATTAGAGTAAGTTGGAATAAATTGGAATGAGCTAGCCAAGGGATAAGAATAAAGCAATTGAATCTGTCCTGATCAAGAAACTTGCAAGAGCGAGTTGCCCGCGAGTTGCTCTGATGAAAGGCCTACTCCCTTTATTTGTCACGTAGATCTCACGAGAGTGACTTGCATATGTGGGAGTGAAATGCTCTTCACAGCAAGTGACTGGACTCAAGTATACATCTACGCAAAGGAATATAAACCCCAAAAATACAATGTGTTGCATAAAAATATAAGTAAATTTGGTACGAAATTAAACTAACAAAAACAAAAAGATTACACAATGCAATAGTATTGACTTAAAGAGGGAACTAAACTAAATTAAAGGGTTTTTCCAAGATGTTATATGCCACTGATGATTGGTGTATGCCTTTGAGTTTCGTACAGAAACCCAAGACCAATAAGAACACATGAATCCATAGGAACAAATCTGGGGAGCTTGGCACGTCAAACTGGTGTATGCCATCACACTGCGACGTACGGCCATTATTAGGGATACGCTACGTATGTACTATATATAGGTAGGAATCCTATAATATAGTGGTTTACCAAATTAAACCTTTAATTTAGAAAGTAACAAATTAAATTTTATAGTTTTCAAAATTAACAAATTACTAGTCGCTAACCCGTGCGATGCACGAGAAAACTACCAATTTTTTCCAAATGATGTGACATTAGCTATTGGAATTCAGCATCGATTCTCTGGTAGCACATTCTTATTTGTCAATTTCATTTATTTGATGTCTTCCACTAAATATTCAATGCATTCATTATATTTAAAAAATGTTGAAGTTTAGATATTGTTTTTGAATTCCTCTTGATTTTAAAGACACAACTATTGAATCTCAACAACATACCAATGCAAATATTAATTAGTTAAAATTCAAAATAAATTATTTAAACATGATAAGTTACAATTCAAATTGAGTCTCATGAGTTTTTTAAATGTAAAGAGAATACTACTATATTTAGAAATTAAATGTATATAGACAAACAATTAACGCTGTACTAAAAGAAATCCTCAAATAACTAAATATAAGAGTTTAATTCCTCTATGTTTCAATTTAAAACCAAATTGTGCATACAAGCAAAAAAATTTCCTTTGTTCCAATACGTCTTTAGTATCAAAATCACAAATTCTTTAAAACCAAATTGTGTATGAAAGCAAAAAAATTTCTTTTGTTCCAATATGTCTCTAGTATCAAAATCACAAATTCATTAAAACCAAATTGTGCATAGAAAATCTTAGAGATTGGAAGACAACTTTAAAGTGTTTTTTGTATCTTCTTCCTTTGTTGCTTTGTAGTAGTCCCTGAATATGCTCTTTTGTTTTCCTTGAGTACAGATGTTGGTGTGAGTTGCACATTGGTTTGAACATCAAGTTTTTGAAATTTTGTACAATCACCATCTTCTTCAATTGATAAGTTGTTGCTACATTCATTTGAAGTATCACGATGTAAACCTAGCAATAGAACAGGTTGAGGAATGTATTACAACATATACATCTTAAATATCATATTTGTAATTTTGCTAAATTAAATAATACTTACTTCGCCATTTTATCAAGCTGAATTGCTTTGTCAATTTCTTCAAAAGAGTCAAAAAGTTTCTTGATAGTGAAGAATTCCCATCCATAGTTGAGATTATAGTTATTTAGTTGTATTTGGAAAACAAATTGTTTTCCTTTCAGATTTTCTATTTGCACAAGAAGGATGACTTCATCGGGCTCCTAACAAAAGTAACATTTTTCAAATTGTACACTGAAGTAAAGTAGTAAATATTAAATACTAATTTTATCTTCGACTTTCTCACCTCTAAAGATTTATTCAAAAGGTCTTTGGCTGATATGTTGAGTAATTTTTCTGCTTCTGAATCAAATAAAATGAATGTGGCCATTCCCGAGCTATCTTTAACCTTTAATTGAATTCTATACGATAAATGACATATAATGTTAATATCATATTATTTGTTGTGTATTTTAATATAAAAAGTAAACATTTTCATTTTGTGTACCTTGGGATTGGGAAGCATGCCTTTTTGTTGCAATTGTCGCACCATAAAAATTCATCTTTTGAGTCTACCTTTTTACGACATACTTCGCAAGAGATAAAGTACCAACCATAACGATCTATGTCAATGTTTATAATCTTTCCTTCACAGTAAAGATCGTTTCCTAGAAATTGAATTTAATATCAATCAATTTATAATTTTATAGTTAAATTTTGTAAAAGCAAGTCTAAAGTACATAAAGCAATGTTAAGGACACAATGTTATTGTTGAAGGTATATTTTTTTCTTACCTTATTATCAGAGTCCCACATAACTTTTTTGATTTCACTTATGGTTCTTCTGTTGATGTTCATCTCTTCTTCAATTGATACTTGTGGTTTGAATTGCTTGGGCATTTGTACTATTGGTTGGTTATTTTCCACCAGCCTATTATATTACATAAAGATATTAGACATAGTATTGTAGACTGTAAATATATTAAAAATGTGAATCCAAAACAAAGCACTTACTGATCTTTGAATTCAGCAGTCTCGTGAATGTCCAAATCAATATAAACTCTTGTTCCACTTGTTGACGATAAGTTATACTCTCCTAGAATGCATAGGATTCATTAGGAAAAAAGTACATTGAAGTTTCAATGAAATGATTACTCGTGTCAGTGAGAGGTCTAGATTAGAGGGCATAGTATGTTGTAGACATGTACAATACAGAGGTAAATAATCCAACTTTGCTATGGTAGATATAGATGCTAAAGATAATGACACTTGAGAAAATGTTTGTCACATTTTGAAAACCAATGGATCCTAAAACCATGCTCTTGAAACGGATTAAAAAAAAAAAAAGAAAAAAAATCTCTTTCAACAATGAAAAATGTAAAGGGAGGGAATGAATCCCCGACGAAGAAGTGATGAATACCTTTTTAATTCTTATACATTGAAATGATTTTTCTCTGCTCATAATTTAGAGACAATTATCTTGATTCATTGGATGCTTACATAATAATTTAGCCAAAATACTTTGTATTTCAAACAATTGGATGATTTCTTATGTAGTTCAGAAGATGGTTATAAAGAGAATTAGAAAAGAGAAATGAACTTGCCTTCCAAAGTCATAACAGTCAAACATGTAGCAATTATGATAAAAGGGCCTGGATTTTCAGTAAAGAAGCTCTCCTCAACTTCATTTGCAACTGATCCCCAAAGTGTAAGCTTTATTTCATGTCCTCTGTCAAAAATTTTCAATGTTACAGTGTAAGTTCATATAATATAAGTGCATGTATTGGTTTATCAAAAATAAATAAATAAATAAAAAGTGCATGTATTGAAAATAATTTCCTTTTTTAAAAAAAAAGACATACTCTATAGTCATGACATTTATGTTTCTCATCGAGACATTTGATCCTTTGATGCAAGGTTGCTCAATCGGTCCAACACCAATCACATTTGCAATGATATCTAGGCATTAGAAAGATGTGGATGTAATTATTTTCATATATAACTATAATATAATGCATAATTATTAATAAATTTAATATAACGCATAATATATATAAAGATACCGATAGTGGACATGTTTATTAACGCGTTCATGTATTTTATTGTAGTCAACAAATTCAATTTATGACGCGGTATATCAACATCAACCTCCTTTATTTCCTTAATGCTAGTTTTCAATGTGAACATGATCTTGATGTCATTGTCTAATGGTCTATACAATGCATTGCCATCAACCACTTGAAAATAAGAGAGTTCATAAAATTTTCCTTCTTGCAGAAGAGGCTTGAACTTTTTAGCAATATTATTTCGAATGATTGCATGTATTGAATTATTCTGCAAGTAAAGTGCATCAATTTTATATAGATAGAGTTCATGGTATATATAATGATCAAACAATATTAAAAGCTATAGAAGAAAAACACAAATTCTCTCTACAAACATATTACCAATAAATATACAATAAACAAAAGATGCAGAATAAAAGAAATCTTGGTAAATACCTGACTTTCCCGGTCTTGTAGTTGTATTACCAAATAAGCCGGATATCAAAATTCTAAATCCCTACCTGCAAAACCAATAGAAGACAATGATAAAAGCAGATTTAAAACAACAACCATATGAACACTATTTAGGAATTCTATCAAACTCTTGTGAGAAGCCAATAACAAAAACATATGTACAACCAACAAACATCATTATTATTTACACATATATACAGCCAAAAAAAAAAAAAAAAAACTCTTGACACACACAATGATACTATTTGATACTACTTGGGTTTTTTTTTTTTTTTTTTTGGGAGTTGCACAAAAAAAGATCAATTGCTATACCGGTGTATTTTTATGCTTAAAAAAATAACAAAGGACAAAGTCTAAGAGGTTAAAAATAGACAATAAAGAAACTTTGACTTGAGACTATTATAGATTCAAAAGTAAAATGAAAATAGGACATTGGATCATGAATGTCTAGTTCTTCTTCATCACAAACGCAAATTACTTACAAATAGAAAAAAAAAATCCAAATTTGTGAACTGAACACTACAATATACTATGATATTAAAACTCCAAGCATAAAAGCAGATTTAAACACAATGTAAAGAAAAAAAAAAAAAAAAGGCGTATAATATAGGTTAATTGATTAGTCCATGTATATATATTCTTTGTCTTTGTTCAAGCCCATGAATTTTGACGAAGGCACTACCTTAAAAATTTTAGTTTTTTAAGTGCGGGCCATAGAGATATGGCTAGGTAATTGATAAACTGATCACCTACAGCTTAGGGTGGACCCTCACTATCTGATTTAAAACATTTTAATTAGTTACTGTAAAAGTAAAATTAAATTCTCCAAAGTTTTGTTATATTACTGGGTTCCCTCCTTTTTGAATTAGACAACAATAAAATCTTTTAATTTGTTAAAATATTATACACCAAACATATCCACAGACATAAAAAATTTGTAACTCAATTGACATTTTTTTTTCAATAGAAATATGCAATGTCCAAATCTTTCTACCCAACTATTAATTTAAAAATTAATATCTCACACACTAATTTTGAGTAAATGGATTAATGAAATTTCCTTGTCAATTAAAAAATATTATTATTGATTGGTCAAAACGTGTAACATGTTATTTTTGTCTTAAGAAATGCAAGCTATGAAATTTATGCTTAGTAACCATTGAACTAATCAATAGGGGCTTGTTTCTTAAAATAATAATAATAATAATAATCAATAGGGGCTTATATTATTCAAGAAAATTTGTTACCAACCGGTTTGACAATTGCACTTATCTCTCATGAACTCATTGTTCATCATTCAGTAATTAAGTTTTGGTTTTTTGTTATATTAAAAGTAAACT
Source organism: Quercus dentata (assembly GCA_028216015.1). NCBI lineage: Eukaryota > Viridiplantae > Streptophyta > Magnoliopsida > Fagales > Fagaceae > Quercus > Quercus dentata. The sequence continues at coordinate 73,910,310 of CP116445.1, forward strand.
CAGAGTTTTTGAAGCACCCTACTTCCTGTAAGAGAGAGCATAATTTTTTTAAATTAGAAAAAATAGAAAATAAGGATAACAACTCTTATGAAAAAAAAGAAAAAAAAAACAGACATTTTATTTAATTCTTTATAAGTAACTCGTTAAAATAATTTCAAAGCATTGATTTTTAGAGCATTGAGGGTGATTAGTCAATAATAATTTTCAATTCAAAGGATATTGATCAATTTGAAATAAGAAGGAATATCATGTAATTTAAAAAAACCTTAAGGGAGATCATGTAATTTTTTAAGGTAGATGATGCTAGAAATTATTTGAATGCGACATAAATGCATCTCACTTAACAAAATCTTATGATACCTTTCATTATGTTAAGGGCCTTTGATTGTAATGACTGACCTGCATAAGTTTTGTGAAATTGATTTTAAAAGTGAGCTCAGTAGCCAGTAGAGTATGACTGGCCTTTTGATTAATTACAGCCCAGTCCAGTTTATTTACATTATGATGAAATTACATTAAACTATAGAGGATCCTAATCCGTAATTTTATAAAAATTACGGATCCACATAGTAATTGAGCTAAATTCTCAGATAGAAGATTCTCACCCAAAAAAAAAAATATATATATATATATATATATCCTCATATAGAAAGTTAGAATAAATTCTCATAAATCAAAATTTGAATTTAATTTGATCACGATGATTTTCCCCTCAAAAAAAAATAAAAAATTGACCATGATTGTGTAAATTACTGCTAATTAATTAGATTGGTCCTTAGCTGAGTCAATAAAAGTCAACCAAATGTTCGGTTTGTATAAGTTCACCAAAAGAAAATGGGTTTGGGCCTACAGATATGAGGATCACATACAAACAACCTAGAAACGCTCCTACAGATACTAATGTAGGTTTAATGATTGCGTTGGTCAAGGAGGTTTGTGTGTGAGAAAGCTGAGCCGCTGTAAAGGAAGAAGCAAATTAAAAAATAATAAAAAAGGAGGAACAATCCAAATGGGGATAGATATAGTCAAGAAACCATGCAATAATTTATTAGTTGTGATGTTAAGAAAACATGGCTTAAAATTCCAATTTGCATAAAGCAATAATTTTTTCCAAAAAGATCTTCACCACGTATGTAATAATTTAATATGGAGTGGTGTTTATGTGTTTCCTAACTTTCCTTGTGTTTACTGTTAATGCAATGTGTATCTACTGGGTAAAAAACCAAAAACAAAAAAAAGACCATAATAAACAAAGACCATAAAACTCATTAATAGAAGACAAATATATATACAGCAACTTCTTCATCACAATGATAAAAGCAAATTTAAAACAGCAACCATATGAACACTATTTAGGAATTCTTATATTAAAAATATAAGGATTGATATTTGGTACTACAAAAGATGCAACCAAATTTGTGAACAGAACACTACAATATACTATGATAACACAATGTAAAAAAAAAAAAAAAAAAAAATTAGTATGAACAATGTAATGAATAACTAACCTTAACGTACTCCACACCAATTTCGCTAAGATTATCGGGAAGCAAGCAGATAACTCCACCTCGCTCGGTTTCCACTAAACAAATTCAAACCCGTGGCTCGGTTTCCACACAAAAACAATTCAATCACTAATTTTAACACAAAAACATATAACTAAAATTCAAAAAAAAGTTAAATTGATTATCTAAGTGTGTGCACAAAAACTACAATTCAATCAATTATAGAATACAAAATAGGCTGGGGTAAAAAAATAATATATAGCTCAATTTCCACACAAATTGAATAGCCGTGAAAAAAAAAAAAAAAAAAAAAAAAAACATACCTAGAAATTGAATAGCCGTGAAAAAAAAAAAGCATCGTGAAAGGTTTATATATATAGTTATAGAGTCCTAATCTATATAGAGTTTGGATTCAGAAAAAAAAAATATATATATATATATTATAGGTTTATAAGATAATACCTTTGGGCCGGTCTCGGCGGGCTGGGTCGGTTGCATTGCCGACCGACATTGAGTGAGGAAGAGTGGAAACGAGCGGGTGGATATGGGTATGGTGGGATCTGTGGCCATGGGCTTGCCGTGGAAAGGAAGAGGCGGAGGATCGGTCTGTTGGGTCGGATCGGTATCGGGCTGTTGGGTCTTGCCGTGGAAAGGGAGAGGTAGAGGATCGGTCTGTTGGGTCGGATCGTTGGGTCTTGCCGTGGAAAAGAAATGGCAGAGTATCGGAGAAGGCAGAAGGTCCGGTATCGTGAAAGGGAAAGTCATCTGTTGGGTCGGATCGTTGGGTCTTGCCGTGGAAAAGAAATGGCGGAGAACCGGAGAAGGCAGAAGGTCCGGTATCGTGAAAGGGAAAGCTATTCATGTGGCCATGGAGGAAAGGGAAAGGTATTCGTGTGGTTATGGAGGTCCGGTATCGTGAAAGGGAAAGCTATTCGTGTGGTTATGGTTTTATTTTTTTTGTTTTATTTTTTGTTGTCCGGTATCGTGTAAGGGAAAGGTATTCGTGTGGTTATGGTTTTATTATTATTTTTTTTTTTTATTTGTTAATTTTTTTTTAATGATGTCTTGACGTGGAAAATTGTGGAAGCTTCGAAAGTTTCGGTTTTATATATATATATATTATACGCCAACCTATATTAAACCCTGACATAATACTGTTCCACTTAAATGGGCTTAGGTTTAGTTTTTACTTTTGAAATTATAGACTTTAGTTTAGGATGAGAGTTTGGGAAGTAATTATTAGTTTTTTTTTCTTATTTCATATATTGTTTGCCGATCCTACCTTAGTACTACTTTTTTTTTCTTAATTTTATTTCAAATAATTTAATTTTCAGTTTTTTAAAAAATCTAACTTTTAATTTTTTTGTCTCATATTATACAGATAAATTACCGAAAATAAGTAATTTTAAAATGGATACTAATTACTTTTTAAAATCTTAGAACTTTTTTTTTTATATATAAAACTATAGAGTTTAACTTTTTCTTTTATTTTCTTTTTCTAAAACAAATTGGGTTTAACTTTAATATATATGTTATATACATCGTGTAAAAGTTATGATATAAAATAAATATTCCCATTTCCATCAAATATATATATATTCCCAAAATCAAATATGATATCGGAAAACTTATCCAATAATTGCACATGATCCAAATTTCGCAATGAAAATAATTTGTCTTATCAGCTTTTGCTTTTTAAGTGGGTCACAGACTCACAGCTCTTTTTCTCCTTTTGTCTTTTACTTTCTCTTTTATTCCCCGCCAAAAGCAGTAGTAAGCAGGGGACATGGTACGTAATACCTAATCTGCTCGGACCTTCTTCTTTTTTTTTTTCTTTTTTTTTTTTTTTTTTTTTTTTTTTTTTTTTTTTTTTTTTTTTTGGGATAGACAAATAATAAATAACGAAATCCCCACTTCTTTGCACCAATAATAATAATAATCTTTCTCAAAAAATAATAATAATAATAATAATAATAATAATAATAATAAGTGAATTTCGATTAACTCAATTGATAAAAGTTGCTTACATAAAAAATCGATTGATATTTTGATTTGATTGTAGTACAGAGTATCACAAAAATGAGAAAGCCTTTTAAAATTGAGAAAAAAAAATTATTTCAAGAAAATACCCTAATTCTAATTGAGATATGAACTGGAACCCCAAAGATGCTTAGATAAATTTAGTCAAATTAGGTCAAATTTCAAAAGTTTAAGAGCAAAATATAATAATTGACAAATGTTGACTAAGTTTTACCATGTTTGACCAATTTTAACTAACTTTAACTGACTTTATCTCAAGAACTGACTACCTGACAGAAAAGATTCTTGGGTCATTATTAATATTTTCTGACTCCCTTTATATTGAGTGGTGGATCACCAAGTTTTGAACTAGCACATGATGATCACATGCCACGACTCACCTCAAAATTCAACGGTTATCAAAACTATATTGTTTTGTTGACACAAATATTTTTCAAATTTCAATCAAATCAAATGGTGGATCATCAAAATTGGGGATTCAAATCATCTAGAGTTCCTAAGGTACTCTACCGTATAAAATTCTTTAAATCTCTGCCATTGTTTCTATAATAAAAGGTCGAGATTATGTCACATCACAATTCCACTAACTTTATAATAAAAGAGTGCTTAAAATTTATTTAGAAAAATTAAATTAAAAAAACCTGCTCATCTTCTCCCATGGCAATCTCTGAAACTGTCTTTTGAAAAGAAAAGAAAAAAAAAAATCCCCACCAAAGTCTCTGTTTTCTCAATTGCATAGAATTTAAAGGCCATGTTTGTTGATATTTTGTTAAGAACACCAAAGCAAGCACTTTCAGATTATGCTTGGCACTTTCAAGAACTCTGAATATTTTCCTTCTTTGAGCAACTTTGAGTATTTTTAATACAATTAATGGAAAAAGACCCATTGGGTAATTCAATTAATAACTTTTAATGGGTAAAACCATTGGGTACCAAGTAGACACCCATCTAAAATTTTTAATACATTTTTTTTGTAAGAAAACCCTAACCTAACTTAGCTTCTCTACTCAGCTACTGATCCATCCCTCACCTTTCTTCTGATTGACTTTCTTGCATTTTTCTTCACATTTTCTCGGCTACCAAACGTATTCTCTATCCCTCTCTATCTCTTGTTCATTTTTCCAACCAAGAACTTTCAGAATCTCCAAGCCCTCGGGGTTCTTTGTCTGAATTTCTTGGAAAATTTTCGATTTCCTTTCAATTCGGTTGGGAGAAAAGGAAAAAAATTCGATCTTGTCATTCATGAAATCCACGAATCTTAGGTCAAGCTCAAAACAACAACAAAGAAATTGTCTTAAATCGGTGAAATTTTCAATTTACGCTAAATTTTTTTTGTTTGCAAATTATATTTTCTCGGGAAAATTTTGGTGTGAAAGTTTTCTTGGGAAACAAACGATGTTCGAGGTTGTGTACTATACAATCATAGTTTGTCCTCTTGTTTTGTTTGATTTGGTACAAATATGATGTTGTGCATATGGGTGTTTTGCTTTTAAGTGAATTCTTGGTGATTTTGTGAATCTGACTCAAATTTGATCTAAATTTATTTTGCTTATTTGAGTAACTTTCTATCTTAGATCAGAATTGCATGTAAGATCAGAGTCAAAAGTGAATATTCCTTTTGTTTGATTCTCAATTTTCTAAGAAACAAAACAGTGGGTGAATCGATTTTCTTGGATACCATACACTTTGGTTGAGTGTACCGGACTACCAGTTTTCTTAGAAACCAAAGGAGTATTTTGGTAATTTTGGATATTTGGGAGGGTATTTTGGTACTTTTGGAGGTCAATAGAATAATTGGGCCATTCTTGGTTAAATGGACAAGTTACTATATTAGATGGGTCTAGTGGGTAATGGGTATTTAATTTATATGAAAACGGATAATAAATTGATAAATGGGTAATTATATGCCTAACCCATTTATAACTTAACCCAAATCCTACCCAACCCACTCATTTGCCTCCCCTACTCTTGACTAGGGGTGTCAATTCGGGTTAGCATGTCGGGTTCGTGTCGTGTTGAGGTAGGGGTATTCGACTAAATGGCTCAACCCTAACCCGACCCATTTAATAATTATATCATGATCCTTCAACCCTAACCCGACACATTAACAAGGCGGGTTGACTTGACCTAACCTATTTGATCTACTTAATAAACGAGTCTTGTTGGGTTGACACAAATGTAACACAACCCCTTTCAACCTGCATAATATTAAATATAACATCCATCTAGAAATAATTTTTTTAACATCCCAAAAGCAGTGCATACACTTCAAGTCTTCAACCCACATTCAAAATAATACAGTTCAACAAAAATATAACATTCATCTAGAAATAAGTTCTTTACACTCCAAAATAAGTGTATGCACTTCAACCCAAATTCAAAATAACATAGTTTAACAAAAATAAAATAACATAATTCAACAAAAATATAATATTCTTGGAACTCGCCAAATGCTAAATATCAATATTGAAAGAATTGGAGCAAACAGTAGGCTAATCCCGACTCTGACTACAATTATCATCCATAGATTCTAGTTTATAAACTATCTCAATAAACCCACTTGCAAGATATGTAGACGGTGTCCAACACTAATACAAACACCAAAAAAAAAAAAAAAAACACGGCACAAGACAAAAGCTACAACCATGGCCTTAATCAACAATTAATATATCTAATATATTAATAACAGCACATGGGTTCAAAGTATATAGAACAAAAACATTATGCAAAAAAAATTCCTCAGAATTTTGAAACACCAAGAAAACGGTTTTCTTTAATTCTAAAACTCACTAAACACATTAGAGAGAGAAAAGCAATAACCAGTTTGAGACTTTGAGTTTGAGAATTGGGTGTGAGACTATAAGATAGTAGAGTGAGTAATATGGCTAAAATAAAAAAATAAAATTAGATATTTATAAGAAGGTTTAGAGATTTAGGGTTTGTAAAGTTTCAATTTTCAATTATATCCCTTGTAAGTTTTTGTAATTATTTACTTTTCTTTTTAAATTTAAAATATATGTTGGATATAAAAGGTATTTGACAAATCTAAAATAAAATGAATATTTATTTGTTATACGAGTTAAACGGGTTGTGTTAAGTGGGTCATTTCGGGTTGACACAAATAAATTGACGTTATTGCGGCTTACACGAGTTGACCCGCTTATGACACGTTTCTTATCGTGTCGCTTTCGGGTTGACCTATTTATGACCCAAACCCATTAAGGCCCAACCTAAACCTGCAAAAACCCGTGTCGAGTTCATGTCGTGTTTGCGGGTTAGGTCGAACATTGACACCCCTACTCTTGATTTGACTTTTTCATTTCGTTTTTTTTTTTTGTATTTTTTTATATATATAAAACTAAAATTCATTAAACAAGAGCAACAAGATATAACTGGGTCATCCTTCTCAAAAAATAAAATGAAATAATAATAACCAAAAAAAAAAAAAAAAAAAAAACTGATATAAACTTTTTATAACTGGAATCTAATAGTACACGCAATTATAAGTATGTAACTATAATATTTTTTTATGGATATAATTTGTGGGGACACAATTTTAGAGACCCAATCCTTGTCGGTCAAGTCTTGGTCCAAGAAGTCCTACACAATGAATTTTTTGTTGAGTACGGGTTAAAGAACTTGGTTTCAGTTAGCTTAAACGGTTTGTTGCATGGGTTAAGGGAATACAGAAATAAGAACGAAAAATGCCACCGTAAAGAGAGATCTCTCCCAAATGATAAGACATAAAACTTGATTAATGGACACAGATTAATGCAGTAAGATTTCTCTACAGTGTTCTCTCCTCCTTTTCTTTTTTTTTTTCTCCTCTCCCTCTTGGGGGACTTTTTACACATTATATAGGCCCTTTCATATCATCCGGGCTTTACACTTGTTGATCATCCAAACCCCTACTTGAGCACCTGTCCCATCAGACACCCCTATCAATTCTTTGTGAGTTGCGGTAGCCAAGGTAGCACTGCTCGGGGTCTTCTCTTCATTAATGCGGCCGGGAGAGTAGTTGTAATGCATTTAATGTGGTGGTGGCAGTCTTTGCTGAGATATCTCGGGTTTCCTTCCTTTTTACGTATTTGGAAGATGGACTGTAGTGGCTTGGACGCGCCTTTGATCTGGATTTTGCGGTGTCCGTGGAGAAATTACTCCTCGGACATGTTCTCTTTGCCCCAGTGGGCCTAAATAAGGATTGCTTGGACCACGATGTCTCCTCGGACGGGCTTCGTTCTCGGACGGGCCTAGGGCCCAACCAGCCTATTATTTTGGGCGGTCCCCACAATAACCCCTCAAAACTCCGGTTTTTGATCTCCTTCCGAGGAGAAAAGCGGGGTTTTGACATTACAAAGGATGGAATTAATTAGATCCTGGTTCACGCGTGTGGGGGCAGCTACTTTTGACGCGCTACAATTTACGAGACGCGGCTATTTACTCCAGGTGGCTTTGTGTCTCCCTTATCCAACGGTGAGGCGTAGATTTAACGGTTGACATTCTTCCCTGAATTCTTGAGCGGGAGTGATTTCCTTTTTTCCACCTAGCTATATAAAGCCCTAGAGAGGTTCATTTTCCTTTTTTATCTGCATATTAGAAGTCTAGAGAACTCCAGAGAACTCCAGCGCCCAGAGATTTACGAGCACTTCTGACCTCCAAATTTTTGTAGCCATTTCTGCAAAGCATCCTTCCTTGAAAAGATTTCCACACATCTTGCTGATCGTTTGTGAAGATACTCGTAAGTTCCACTCGTTTCGTTGCTTCGAATTTCTCCTCGGCTCTCAATTTTCATCTCGGTTTTCTTTCTGTCCCCCCAGTTTAGCTTAGATGGGTAGATTCAAGGATCTAGTAGATACCCCGGCTGCCATGAAGGCCTTTAGGGCAAAATATCATATCCCACCGGGTGTGGTTTTGCGGTATTGTCCCCGAGAAGGAATATTAACAGATAGAGATGTAGGTCAAGTCATCATTCCCATGATTGCTTTCATAGAAGGGGGAATGACGCTTCCCATGCGTAGGATTACCCGGGACTACTTGTACCACCATAGGTTGACACCGCATCGGTGCGCTCCAAACATGTTCGGGGTATTAGGCTGCGTAGATGTTCTGAACGAGCGGATGGGTCTAGGCCTTACCCGGCACGATGTGGTTCATCCGCACGAGTGCCATTACGTCGAGAAGGGGGGGTATTATCTTAAATCTCGGTCCGAGGTCGTTAGGCTAATCTCCTGCCTCCCCATATCCAATAAGACTATGAAGGATGATTTCCTCATTGCCTCGGGAGAGTGGGGCGATGGTTTTCATTGTCCAACTCGGGTAGGAATTCCCGGTGCGGCGCCTTTAGGGCCAATCCTTTAGGGAGGGGGCTTAGTTCTTTGGATTCATTCCCTTTTTTGCTTAAGAATCAAAAAATTTTATAACTTAACTCTAATCTCCTTCTCGGCTCTTTTGCGGATAGAGCTCAAGTTGCTCCTAAGCCGAGCCACGTAAACGTTCGTGCCTTGAACTATCTGTTGAGGTCGAAAATCTCACGTTAACGAGGACAGGCACTACGCGCGGCTCATTTGGTTTTGGGCTACCAACCCCTAACCCGCTCTTTCCAAGCCATTGGCCACGCCATAAGAGTCTGGTAGTCCAAGGTTAGCTAGGATTGACGTATCCAAGCCCAAGTTTTTGGCCGCACAAGATCTCAAGCCTGTCGTGTTACCCGCGTTCGGAATCTTCCACCGCCTGCGTAAATTGCCTCCACTGCACAATCTTGAGGTTGCTGCATAACCTAAAGAAGAAGTTGAATCATCTCGTCTTTCTCTAGAGGAGGAGATAGATGAGTTCTACTTCGAAGAAGATATTCCCAAAGCTCCTCCGATTGAGTTTTCTGATCCCGAGGAAGAGTAGGACCGAAATTCGGTGGTCGACGCGCCAATAGTTATAGCCTGCTTGGACGACTCCTCAGAAGAAGAGGTAGATAATATGGCCTCCGGCAAAGGAAAAAGCCTTAGAGAGTTGATGGCTACCCGAGGCAAGGGTCAATCATCCAAGGCACCAGCTCGATCAAAGACCCCTGTTCTTCCTCCGGTCGCTCCTCGGCTCCCGTCCGATCTCGGCCTTAAGGTTAACCCGGACCTAAAGAAGAAAAGGCCGGTTGACACCCCCGAGGAAGGCGAGGTGGTCCCCGCCCGGTCAAGCAGCAAAAAACCACCCGGGGCGTAAGAATAAAAGTGCTTCCTCCGTAGAGAGCCGGGAGGAAGAGAACCGGGCCGCAGTGCGTGTTAATCCGTGCACTTAGAGCCCGAAGCTGGAGGTAGATGGGGTCGCTATTCCCTATACTGCCTCGGTCCGAGAATACAATAGGGGCCGAGCAGGATACATAGGCGAGGCCCTGGAGCAGCCAGTGCTCCTTCCTCGGGACATGGAGGCCTACAAGCGATTCTCCCACCCCGAGCTCTTTCTATCCCTCAAGAGGACCTTGCAATGGTAAGTGACTCTTCTATCCTTCTATTAAATCATTAGACCTTGTTGCATTCTAACACATTGTCTTGTTGTTTTGTGGGCAGATCACTCAGCAGGTGTTTGTGGCCGAGAGTATCGCTGCAACAACCGCAGCTTAGCCGAAGCCGAGGCTCGATCTCGCGCCGAGGTTGAGAGATCTGTAGGGTCCCTCAAGCGGGAGAATCTTGAACTCTCGGAGAAATTCAAAGAGGTGGAGAAAAAAAAAACGGAGCGCCGAGGTCGGCTTGAAGAGCGCTGAAACCCAAGCCGAGGACCAACGCCGAAAATTGTTCGTGGATCGAGACCAACCTTGCCACTAAAAGGCAAACAGTGTTGGATCTCAAGGCAGCGTTACAGAAAGCCGAGGAGTAGGTCCGGCTTGCTAAAGAAGAGGTTCAGCTAGTACGGGAAGCGATCGAGGCTGAAAAGAAGGCCTCTTATCGGCTTGGGGCTGAGGAGACTGAAGCTAGGCTCTTTGAGGAGCTTCCCGAGGTATGCGGGGATTACTGCAGCATCTCATGGGCTCATGCCCTTGATGCTGCAGGGGTTCCTGCAGACTCGGCATTGAGGTTGCCCGAGATGGTCTTCTTCCCTCCCGAGATTCGAGAGATCCCCGAAGGCACCCCCGAAGCTTCCGAGTAGGCCCTGGTTATTCCCGATGCCATCCCTTTGCTTGATAATGCCAAGGATCCCGCCAAGGAGTCCGTCTCCGAGGGTCTTGGGGCATATTCCCAAGCCAAAGTGGCTCCTCCTCCTCAACCAGAGCAGAAAGAGAATCCTTCTGCCGAGGCTTAGCCTGTAGGGTTTTTAATTACTGTATTTCATTCATTTTTTTATTTTTAGAATGGGAGTTGTCTTATTATTTGTTCTTTTGTAAAGACCTCTCTCTGTATTGACCTCGGCTTATTAATATAGAATGTTCTTTTTTTTTTCCATTCTCTTTTGGTACTTATGATTGATGTTGATATAATTCCATTATTTGGTTCAAAGCTAATACAGTTCCTCTATTTAATGTTTGCAACAATATAAACAAATATAAACGAATGAGAAAAGGCAATGCCGTGCGGTGAACTTAGAACGATAGATGCCATTTCCGTAAGTCCGTAGTCCGAGGAGCCATGTAGGACCTTAGTTCTGTTTAAAACTTGTATAGACGCCATAAGTTATTAATTTCCCCTAAGTCTGTGGTCCGAGGAGCCATACAGGACTTATGTTCTGTTTAAAACTTGTATAGATGCCATAAGTTATTAATTTCCCCTAAGTCTAAGTCTGTGGTCCGAGGAGCCATGCAGGACTTAGGTTCTGTTTAAAACTTGGATAGATGCCATAAGTTATTAATTTCCCTTAAGTCTGTGGTCCGAGGAGCCATGCGGGACTTAGGTTCTGTTTAAAACTTGTATAGACGCCATAAGTTATTAATTTCCCCTAAGTTTGTGGTCCGAGGAGCCATGCAGGACTTAGGTTCTGTTTAAAACTTGTATAGACGCTATAAGTTATTAATTTCCCCTAAGTCTGTGGTCCGAGGAGCCATGCGGGACTTAGGTTCTATTTAAAACTTGTATAGATGCCATAAGTTATTAATTTCCTCTAAGTTTGTGGTCCGAGGAGCCATGCAAGATTTAGGTTCTGTTTAAAACTTGGATAGATGGAAATGAACCAATGGGTATGCGATGATCATGGAACAAAACATAGGCAGAGCTGTTTTCATTAATAATAATATCTTTTTAGATTATTTACATTCCACGGGCGAGGTACAGTTTTTTCATCTAAGTCTTCTAGGTAATAAGCACCTATTCCGGCCACGAGATGTGATGCGATACGGTCCTTCCCGATTGGGTCCCAGCTTGCCCCAGAAGGGTTCTTAGCGCTGCCGAGAATCTTCCTCATTACGAGGTCGCCGGACTTAAAGGTCGCAGACTTTACATTAGCATCATATCCTTGCTTTAGCTTCTGATGATAATAGGCCATATGGATCATCGTTTTTTCCCTTTTTTCCTCGGCTAAGTCCGGACTTCTTCCTAGTAACTCGTCATTGTTTTCTGGGGTAAAAGTGCTAGACCTCAATGTGGGGAAGCTGTTCTCGATCGGGAGTACGGCTTCGGCCCCATAAGTTATTGAAAAGGGAGTTTCGCCCATTGACTGTCGCGGCGTCGTTCGATAGGTCCACAAAACATGCGGGAGCTCTTCCACCCATCTCCCCTTTGCATCATCCAATCTCTTTTTCAGACCGCTCACTATGACTTTGTTCACGGCCTCGACTTACCCATTTCCTTGGGGGTAGGCGGGAGTGGAGTATCGGTTCGTGATGCCAAACTTGTTGCGGTATTCCCAAAGTTCTTACTATCAAATTGAAGACCGTTGTTCGAGATGAGGGTGTGAGGAGTTCCGAGCGCGTAATAATGTTTTTCCAAATGAATTTCTTGGCATCCACGTCCCGATGTTGGCCAAAGGTTCAGCCTCTACCCACTTGGTGAAATAGTCGGTGCCGACTATTATGTATCGCTTATTCCCTGCCGCTTTAGGGAAAGGACCGACAATATCAAGACCCCACTGAGCAAACGGCCGGGGGCTGGAGAAGGGGTTAAGGATTCCTCCTGGTTGGTAAATATTTGGGGTGAATCTCTAGCATTGATCACACTTCTTTGCATATTCTTGGGCCTCTCTTTGCATGTTCGGCCACCAATATCCTTGGGTGAAAGCCCTGTGCACCAGCGATCTCCCTCCTATGTGACTTCCACAAATCCCCTCATGTAGCTCTTCAAGCAAGGACTCGGATTCCTCCGGGTGTATACATAACAGTGCGGCCCGAGAATAGGAGCGCCGGTATAGCCTACGACCTTCTGATAACCAAAACTGAGGAGCATTCCTCCGTATCTTCTCGGCCTCCAGGTTTCCTTACGGCAATGTATCGTCTTTGAGGAAGTTCACAATAGGATCCATCCAGCTGGGACTCTTTCTAACCTGATGGACCTGAGCTGCGTCTCTTCTAATTGAACTCGTTTGGCCTAGATCCTCAACAACGATCATTCGCGGCGATCATGCGGCGAGGACGTGGCAAGAGTGGCCAGCGAATCTGCATGTGTGTTCCCACCTCTTGAAACATATGTCAGATTGAAGGATTCAAAGTCCGATCACAGCGTTTGACTTGTCCGAGATACTCTTGCATTCTAGCATCTCTAGCTTCTAACTCACCCATCACTTGGCCAACGACCAATTTGGAGTCCGAAAAACGCTTCCATTGCCCTTCCACCCAATTTTTGAACCATCATCATTCCTTGAAGTAAAGCTTCATACTCGGCCTCGTTGTTCGTGAGTCGAAACCGAGTCTTAGCGATTTTTCAATGGCAATACCTTCGGGCGATATTAGAATTAGCCCAACTCCGGATCCTCTCACGGTTGGCCGCGCCGTCCACGTAGACTTCCCAACGCAAGATCTCTCGCGGCCGAGATTGTGCCAATCGATTTTCCATCCATGTCTTCCTTCACGGTTATTGTTTCTACAGAGGGTTCTGCGAATTCTGTGACTAAGTCCGCGAGGACTTGACCCTTGACAGAGGACCTCGGCATGTATTTAATATCAAAGGCCCCCAAAAGTGCACTCCACATGGCGATCCTTCCCGTGTAATCAGCGCTTGGAAGCACCGATCGAAGGGGAAGTCAAGTTAGAACAATGACCGTGTGTGCCTGAAAGTAATGAGGGAGTTTTCGTGTGGCATGCACCACTGCTATAATTTCCTTCTCCAATGGTGAGTAACGCACTTCAGCCTCGTGTAACGATTTACTTACGTAATATACTGGTTGCTGTACTCCGTTATCATCTCGCACCAGTACCAGACTTACAGCATGAGGGGCTACCGCTATGTATGCAAACAGTACCTCGTCCGCCTCGGGGCTAGACATAATGGGTGGTCGCAACAAGTATTCTTTAAGTTCTTGGAAGGCCAGGACACAATCCTCCAATCACTCAAACCCTTTCCATTTATTCATTAAGAGGTAGAAAGGCCGGCATCGGTCTGCAGATCGTGATATGAATCGGTTCAATGCCGCGATCATGCCGGTGAGTTTCTGCACCTCTTTCGGATTCCGAGGAGCCTGTAGGCTATTAATCACTTTGATTTGATCCGGGCTTACCTCTATCCCTCCGCGAGTTACCATATAGCCTAGGAATTTCCCGGATCCGACCCCAAATGAACACTTGGAAGCGTTGAGCCGCAACTTATGCTCCCTTAAGGTGCCAAAGATGATCTCCAGGTCTTTCACGTGCTCGGACACCACCTTGCTTTTTACCACCATATCATCTATGTAGACTTCTATAACTTTGCCTAGCTGAGGTTCGAACATTCTTGTCATCATCCTTTGGTAGGTTGACCCTGCGTTCTTTAGTCCAAATGGCATCACCTTATAGTGATAGTTTCCGACGGGTGTCATGAACGCCGTTTTCTCCCGATCCTCTAGTGCCAGTGGTATCTGATGATAGCCTTGCAAGGCGTCCGGGAAGCTCATTCGAGGGTGGCCTACGATCGCATCTACCAATCGGTCAATTCGAGGTAACGGGAACGGGTCTTTCGGGCATGCCTTGTTCAAATCTGTGAAGTCCACGCACTCGCCACTTCCCCATTTTCTTTCTTACCACCACCGTATTTGCCACCATTCGGGTAAAGACTTCTTTGATAGCCCCGCTTTTTCAACTTTGTCACTTCGTCTCTAACGGCAAGACGGCATGTTCTTTCGAGGGACGTCGGGGTGGTTGCTTCTTCGGAATGGAGGATGGGTTCACATTCAAGTGGTGACAAATGAGATTAGGTCAACCCCGGGGCATCATAAGCATCCCATGCAAACACATCAACATTTCTCCTCGTAAATCCGACCAGCTTCTCTTTCTCTTGAGGAGGCAACTCCGAGCAGACCTGGAAAAATCTCTCTGGGTTCTCGTCAACGATAAACTTTTCCAAACTTTCACACTTTATCTCCTCGGCTGGCCCGCTAATATGCCCCGCCGAGGTGGCTGGTTGCTATAAGTTTTCAGGAGCCGAGGACTCGGCCCTGGACCAACGTGAGATGGCGGCCACCATACATTGCCTAGCCATGGCTCGATCTCCACGAATCTCTTCCACTTGGCCTCTGGACGGGTATTTCACATTTTGGTGAAGTGTGGAAGACACGGCCTCTAGGGCATGGATCCATGGCCTGGCCATTATCGCCGTGTAGGGCGAGTAGGCATCGACCACGATAAAGTCCACCTCCACTACCTCTAACCCGGTCCGGATGGGTAATCTGATCTGCCCTTTTGGTACAACTGTCTTTCCTCGAAGGCGATAAGGGGAGAGTCATAAGCCGTCAAATCCTCCGGCCTTAAGTTCAGCCCCTTGTATAGATCGGGGTACATTACTTCTACCGCGTTGCCCGGGTCTACCAGTACCCTTTTCACATCGAAACCTCCGATCCTCGATGTAAACTACTAAGGCATCGTCGTGAGGTTGGATAGTTCCCCTCTTATCTTCGTCCGAGAATCCTAATATTAAAGGGCTTCCCTTTTTAAACCTTTTACACTCTCTTTCCCTGTCCTCTCGTGAGAGTTGCGCCACGGACAACACCCTGGAAGGAAATGAGCCGCGGGAGGCCGTAACGACACATCTTTTCGAGGTTCTTGCATTGCCTGGCTCGGATGACCGGAGGAGGGTGTAAAAGGTGACATAACCTTCCTTCTCGGACCAACTGATCTAGGTGGTTCCATAGATTCCTGCAATCCTCGGTGGCATGCCCATGGTCCCGATGATAGTGACAATACAGGCTCACGGTTGCGTTTGAAGGGTCCCCAGCCATTTTTCTCGGCCATCCGAAGAAGGGTTCGTTCTTCACTTTCTCGAGAACTTGTTGTACTGGCTCTCTGAACACGGCATTAACCGTCTGCATATTGCTTTGTCCATCCTGTCTCGGAAAATCTCTCCTTGGCTGGTTATGGTTATATCGTTCCGACCTGAAATCATTCCCTTTGGGGGGAATGTTCTTCTCCTTTCCCTTTCCTTGTAGCTGATCTTCTTCCACCCTTTTATACTTGTCAATCCTATCCATCAACTGATGAACGTTGGCAACGGGTTTACCAGTGAGAGATTTCCTTAAGCTATGGTCGGTAGGGAGACCACTTTTGAATGTCTTGATAAGCGACATCATCGTGGTTCTCATCCAGCTTGTTATACATCTCCCAATATCTATCCGAGTACGCCTTTAGGGTCTCTCCTTCGCGCATAGATAAGGACAATAACGAACTTAGGGGTCGAGGGACCCTACTATTTGTAATAAAGCAAGAACAAAAAGCCTGAGTGAGCTGCTTATAGGAGCCTATGGAATTTGTCTTTAGGTCATTGAACCATCTCATCGCCATTGGCTCCAAGCTCGACGGGAAAACTTTGCACATCAGAGCCTCATTTTGGGAGTAGATGGCCATTCTTTGGTTAAATCGGCTTATGTGCTCCACCGGGTCTGCTCGGCCGTTGTAGATGGCAAACGTTGGTTGATTAAAGCGTCGAGGTAACTTAGCCCCTTCGATTACGTGCGCGAAAGGTGATTTGGAGATCTAATCTAATGCCTTGTTCATAGTGTCATTTCCCAAACCCTTGCTGGACGGGCTCTCATACCTTCTCACATGGTGAGACTCCTTCTCGTAAGAAAAGGTCTCACTTGGGGGTGTTCTCGACCTCCGTCGATAACTCACGTCCTCCTCGTTAGAGGATGCATCCGAGCTGGAGGGAGATCGCTTTCCTGCGCACGTCGCAACTTTCTTTTCAGGTCATCTATCTCTCGCTGCATGGCCTGATGATTGTTTCGCCTTTGGGATACGTGACTACCTATTTGGGTCGTCTGGGTAGTATGTATGCTTCCCTCATGATTCCTTCTGTTGCTTGGGTTGGCGGGATTATTTTTCTTTGAGACTCAATGGGTTCTGTCTGTTGAGGGTTAGCCTAGTGAGGATTCTCCTGGTGTGGACCTAGTCCTGCCATGCTCAACTGTTGTGCTTATTGACACTTTAGTTCTTCCCACAGACGGCGCCAATTGTGGGGACACAATTTTAGAGACCCAATCCTTGTCGGTCAAGTCTTGGTCCAAGAAGTCCTACACAATGAATATTTTGTAGAGTATGGGCTAAAGAACTTGGTTTCAGTTAGCTTAAACGGTTTGTTGCATGGGTTAAGGGAATACGAAAATAAGAACGAAAAATGCCACCGTAAAGAGAGATCCCTCCCAAATGATAAGGCATAAAACTTGATTAATGGACACAGATTAATGCAAAGAAGATTTCTCTACAGTGTTCTCTCCTCCTTTTCTTTTTTTTTTCCTCTCCCTCTTGGGGGACTTTTTACACATTATATAGGCCCTTTCATATCATCCGGGCTTTACACTTGTTGATCATCCAAACCCCTACTTGAGCACTTGTCCCATCGGACACCCCTATCAATTCTTTGTGAGTTGCGGTAGCCAAGGTAGCACTGTTTCGGGGTCTTCTCTTCATTAATGCGGCCAGGAGAGTAGTTGTAATGCATTTAATGTGGTGGTGGCAGCCTTTCTTTGAGATATCTCGGGTTTCCTTCCTTTTTACGTATTTGGAAGATGGACTGTAGTGGCTTGGACGCGCCTTTAATCTGGATTTTGCGGTGTCCGAGGAGAAATTACTCCTCGGACATGTTCTCTTTGCCCTAGTGGGCCTAAATAAGGATTGCTTGGACCACGATGTCTCCTCGGACGGGCTTCGTTCTCGGACGGGCCTAGGGCCCAGCCAGCCTATTATTTTGGGCCGGTCCCCACATAATTATAACCATACTACTTTAACTGATCAGTTAGTTTAAGATTAGTTTATGCCCACCAATGACCAGTAGATACATGGTTATTTTATTTTATTTTTTTTGTTATTTTGATGAAGATGTTTAGGATTTGAATTCCTTTCTCCCCTACATAAATTTTTTATACATGTTTTTTTTTTTTTTTTTAATGTTATTTTGATGAAGGTGTTTAGGATTTGAATTCCTCTCTCTCCCCTACATAATTTTTTTTTTTTTTTTTGAAACAATGTACTTATTAAAACATAGAATACGATAGTAGTATATAGAGTTTTTAAACAGGCTTATAATATATTATATAACCAAAGTACCACTACAAAAGAGCCTAACCCTACATAAAATGAATCTAAAAAAACTTTAGCATATTTTCATTAATGTGATCATAGTAACATATATAATTTTATAGGAGTAGTAACATGTGACTGTTTATCTTTTTTGTTTTCCTAAATTGCCTGTATTATTTCTCATAATTTTTCTAATTTTTTATTCCAAAATAAAATTAGAGTTATGTTAAGTCTTTTCTAATTATAAATTTAATTAACTCATTATTATAGGAGGTTGGCTGAACCAAACTTAAGAGCGTCGGTAGTTCAGTTACGTTATAGTTAGAAGCCAAAAAAAATACAAAATAAAAAACAAAACAAAAAATTGCATACACAATTATATTTTTCAGCTTTTTTTTTTTTTTTTTTTTTATGCCAATTAAGTAATAAGTTCTCAATAGTAGACAATACAGTGATAGGCTAATGTGAAAATAATAACAAGTTGTCATCTCAAGAGTTCTGAAAATTGTTGTATATGTAACATTATAAAAGAAATTTATTGTTTCAAGGTTTTAAATTATTTTTAACTTCCATAATAGGTCTCTCTCTTTTGAAATTTGTGTGTTCTTTATGAGGGGTCTAACCTAGGTAGCCTACCAACCATGTTAGGACGTCTTATTTGATTACTTTCACCCTTTAAAAAAAAAAAAAAAAAAAATCCTAATTTGATTACATTTTCTTAAGAGGCAAATATAACTTTTATGGTGGACCACTTAGGTTAGCCCAAGCTTAGGACCGTTCATCAATAACCCGACTTTGACGAACCTGGCCGACCAATAAAGGATTCAAACCAATTATTTAGATAGGGACAGATCTTGGGCTTTTGCTTAGGCAATGTAATGGTGAGTTTTTTGCCCAATTTTTTTAGTGAAGTGAGGTAGGCCCAAAATAATTTGTAAAGGATATCTTTGATTCTGTGTATTTTTTTAGGCAATGTAATGGTGAGTTTTTGGCCCAATTTTTTAGTGAAGTGAGGTAGGCCCAAAATAATTTGTAAAGGATATCTGTGATTCTGTGTATTTTTTTCGCTAATTAAGTAGGTTTTTTTTTTTTTTTTTTTTTTTTTTTTTTTTTTTTGAGAAAGAGCTGACTGAGTAGGTGAAATATAGAAAAGTTAAATCATGTGGCATGTGGAAAAAATTCTCTCAATAATATACAATCATTCAGAATAGTCTTTATCTATTAATATTTCTTTCCTCAATCTAGGCTTTAGCAGGTAATTGGGGATTGTGCATGTAGGGAAAGCTTAGGCAGTCAAAGAACTTTGTACATCATGGTTCTTTAAATAAATAAAGAAGTTGATGTTCTCATGTTCCGAACAACTATACAGAAACACAAGAAAATACAATGTAAGAAAATTCGACAATTGTTATGCAATTCCTTTATCAATTGAGGATATAAAAGATATGAATTTTACTTTATTTTTTTATGCAAGATATTCAGAGGTTGCAATCATTGAATTGAATGCTAGGAACCTTGCGGTCCCCACCTCAACCAACTGATTGGCCAAAACTAAAGTAGGATGAAAATGAATGTTAATAATGGAAAAATGATTGCTAAAATGAAGACAAAATTGCTAAAATGAAAAAAAGAAACGTAAATAAATAATAAAAAGTGTTTGGTCATTGACCACCACTCTTGCTTTATCTCCTTATAAAGGCTATAATAATGTGATAGATTCTAGTTAATTCAATTAGTATAATTTTTTATATTTAATTGAGAAATGGTTTGGGAGTAAGAGTGGGTATTGGAGGACCTTGTTCTATTTATATATAAAAAATAAAAAATTATTTTTAAAATAATTTGATAGGTTTTTATTTATATTGCAAATATACTTTTTAACTTTCAAACTTTAAATATTGATGCCTTTTGGTGTTATATTATTAAAATAATATTTTATTGATAAAGATTTATATTTTTTTTTTATAATTTTTAATTGTTGTATTGTTTTTTTTAATTATTTATGATTTTTAATACATGAATTATTGTGTTGCTATGTTTTAGAAATTTTTATAATATTAGAACTCAATTGTTTTATTTTTATTTTTTATGTTTATGAATTAAAAAAGAAAAGAAAAAAGAAAAGAAAAGAGAGGGTAGGAGACAGGTGTGGGGAAAAATGGTGGGGGTGAGAAATAAAAAAATCAGTCTATACAGTGGAAGGTCAAATATGCCAGCCAGGTTGGTATGTGATTTTTGTATTTTTCATTATACATCAAGCATAATATATCTTCATTCTTCAATAATAATAAAAATCTTAATATACCATGTCATAATTATGAAAAAAATTATAAAAAAATTGTTGTGACTAGATAGAATTATTATTGCATAAAATATCCATCATATCACAAATCTTCCACAAGACAATTTGCTTGACTCTAAAGGACTTCATTATCCAGTGCAATTTCCTTGAGGGCGTGAAAGACATGTTAAGCGGTTAGACTTTTCTGCCGAATACCACATTTCTTCTTTGTGTCCATGTATTCTTTTGTTCGTTTATGATCTTATCTTTTTAGCTTTTTTGTATTGACCATAAAAGAAACCAAAAACATAAACATTTGGAGTGCATTATCACTTTTCCAATCATTTTGGAGTTTCTTCCTCAAGACTTCGCCAAGTCTTCCCTGCCCCACTTCTCTTATTTTTCTTGTTCTTTTTATTAATCTTTGTTTTCTCCGTCACGGTTGTCCCTTTCTTTCTTTCTTTCTTTTTTTATTTATTTATTTTTTATTTATTTTTTTATTTATATATATATTTATATATATATATAGGAAAAAGTTAATAAATACCCTAAAGATCAATGTTTAAAAAATATATTTTTTTAAAAATTATAAGAAAAAAATAACTAATTCTTTTTAATAATTTTTTATATTTTTCATGAAGGTGGTATAAAAACTTTTCTAAAATAGTTCATTCACAAATGGCCTAAGGGCATCTATTAACCAGATCTTTTGTTTTATGTTAGACAACAATCTTCATCTTTTGCACTACTTATAAAACTGATACTATGAATCCTCTTAATTAATTCCAGTGTATTTTGGTGTGTTTTGGTCAATTTCAATTTATATTGAAATTTCATGTGTAATGACTAATATGATTTTGTTCATTCTCTACATGTGACAGAGAGAAATTTATATGAAAAAAATTGGTAGATTATTAATAGCAGATAAAAAAGTAATGTTAGTAATAAGCCTAGTTAAGAACTAATAAAACCTTGTTTACCAATTTTTCTAAGGTTTTTTTTTTTTTTTTTTTTTTTCTTTTTTTTGGTGTTTGTAACTTAGCTCGTGTGTACAAACGAAGCGAGACTTCAAATTTTCATCATAAAATATGAGTTTTATTTTATATTTTTAAGGAAATGAGTGGTCTCCATTTTTTTCTATTGTTTTCTTAATTTGTCTTCTTTCTTTTTTTTTTTTGGTTGTATTTGATATTGTATGAAATAATTTATTATTTAATATATATTTTTTGTCACATATTTGAATATATTTATTATAAATATTTTTTAAAAATAAAAATTGTGATAATTCCTACGGGGAATGATGTAATATTGTTTTGTAATCAGAACATAATTGACTACTTTGGTAAATATATTAAGAAAGGAACAGGAGTACTGAGGACCACACAATAATTTTCCGCCTACCAGACTATCAGTTATCAGTTATCACCATCATTATTCACGCGGAAAGAATAGTCTCGACATCATATCATAAATCAACTTGTCCACTTGAACGGATTATGTCAATTATCACATTCTTTTGTAATAACTTTTTATTATTTTCTTTTGAAAAATCACTCACACTCGTTCTCCCGTGTGAGTGATTTTCACACGTCTCTGCTACAATGGGCAACACTAACCTTTGCACCACACTCCCAGCATGTTTTAACTTTCACACGTCTTTTTTTTTTTTTTTTTTTTTTGAGGAACAACTTTCACACCTCTTTACCTCGCTTTCTTGCTGCACCACATGTCCAACACATTATGTCAATGAAAAACTTTATTAATATCGTACTTAAATATCGTACTAAAATAAATAAGGTTGACGTTATGTCAATGAGAAATAGTATGGAAAGTGGAAACACAAGAAAAAAAAAATTGTAAGAAAATTCGAGAATTGCTATTTAATTCCCTTGTCAATTGATGGTATAAGGATTTATTTTTAGTCTATTTTTAAACGCAACAGCTTCGAAGGTTGTTTGGCATGATTCACGTAGCTAGTCCAACTGGTCGCCATTCTTGGGTTGAATGATTAGATGCTTTGCAGTCCTCTTTATTGAGTGATTGGCCAAACTGCCACATCAATTTTTTACAAATTAAAAAATAAATATTAATATGTTGGATTATATATTAAGTATATTAATTATTATTATTATTATGTGAAAATATATGGTTATGCCAAGTGTTCTAGGACATTCTTGTTAAGCCAAATTCATAGAATATAGAATTGGGTTGTATGATATGTATTAGGAAATATTTAACGACTATTTCGTTTTATGCCCATATTATCGTAAAACTTATAGCATTTATTTTTTTTTTAATAGTTTTTATATTGAGTAATGCTACAACCGCAAATTGTTTTATAATAATTTTTACAAACTGTTGTCGCAGCCAAAATTTTATTTATTCTCATCCAGGCCCATCAATAACATCATTTTTTTGTTTACCAATAATCACTCACCATATCAACAATTTGTAAAAGTTTTTTGTAAAAAAGTTTACATCTCTATCATTTTCCTTTTATATTTATTGAATATCAAGAATTTGTATCTCGGTGTGATTACATGTACATTTTTTTTTTAATGATTAATTTACATTTATAAACAATTATTGAGGTTGCTTCAACACGGCTTGAAAGCCCGGTCAGAAGTTTTAACTTTTAGCATTAAATTTTAAATGATACCATTGACTAAGTCAAGTTACGATTATAAAGTATACTTGTAAATCATAATCACTTATATACTTTAAATACACCTAATAAATATTCAAGGTGCAAATTAACATCCCATAAAAAAAAAAAAAAAAAAAGGTGCAAATTTTAACATAATTTGAGGAATTACAATTAGGTGTTCTCGCAATCCTTATATAGTACAAATCTACCAATACAAATCTCATATCTTATTGTTTTTGTTCTATTTTGTGCTCCACTAATCATTATATGTTATTAATTTGATTCTTTTTCTCAATTCTATAAGAAAATTCAAATAAATACATGACAAGTTGTGATTGGCGAAACACTAAAAATAAGATAGAAGATTTTTATGATTGTATTCCAAATCTACCTAATAAATAACCAATTAGGTTCAAAATTTGGATAATTTGGAAAATTACAAAATTTGAGCTAATCTTAGTTGTACATGAAATCAAAATGGCTTAAGTTATAAAATTCTTGTAGAAAAATGGACAATTGTTCTCAATTCAAAGGGGTCTACCTTCACAATTGGATGTGTGCCACTTTGGGAGGATTTTTCAAAACTTAAAACGGACCAATCAGTTTTTGACAACCCATAAGTAGGATGGCAGAGCCATCATCACAGACAATAACGAAAGATGGCTTAATGCTTTTTCTAGAAATAAAAGCACCACGTTAAGCATTATAGCAAAATTGTGAAAGTTATGTGATGGCCTCAACATGGCAATGGAATCCAATATCCACAAGCTTTTCATAGAAGTAGATGCCCAATCGGTTATCTCTCCCCGAGAGAGACTCTAACCTACGGTTGTGAATGAGTCAAGTCGAGCTAAGTTTTAAAAGTTTAGATTTGTTTATTTTATTTTATTTTGAACATAAGTCAAGCTTGAACTTATTACTAAACAAGATTATATGTTTAAATTTGGACATTTTTTTGTCGAACAAGTCTGAATTTATTCATGAACTACTTGATTAAACCTTTTTTTTTTTTTTTCATATAAAATAAGAGCATGACAAAAATAAATATGTAATAATATTGCCCTTCACAAATCTATGAATTAATTTTTACCATGAATGGGCTATTTATATTATCACTGAACTTCAAATAATAACTTAATGTCATATAAACCTATTTATAAGCATATACAATAAAATCTCAAGTCTATATAACTATATTTTTAAACAAATATAATATATAATATATAGCTAAATTGAGCTTCATGTTCGCAAATTTATATTCACGAACACATTATCATGATTGACTTTGGATGTTTAAATTGTCAAGCCTAAACTTGGACTTGGGCTAAGTTTGACTTGTTTGCTAAACAAATGAATATTAATAAGCATTTTTCTTGAGCTAGGGTTTATATATATATATATATATATATATATATAGAAACACACACACATAAAGGTGAGAGAATAAGCACTACAAAAAAACCGGTCTAAAGTTGCGTTTGAAAAACGCAGCTTAAGACCCCAAAAACGCGCGGACTATAGGCTTTGAGCCGCGTTTCCTATGGTCGTGTTTATAAACACGGCCTAAAGACGCGCACTCAAAGCCTATAGCCGCGTTTTCTAACCGCGGCTATAGGATTCGACCTATAGCTGCGTTTTTGGAAACGCGGCTATAGACCGACTTTAAGCCGCGTCTGAAAACGCGGCTATAGGTTTTTTAAAAAACAAAAAAACAAAAAAAAAAAAAAACAATTTTGGGTTTTTTTTTCCCCAGAAAATTCAAAATTGAAAATTCAAATATAAAAAATTCAAAATTAAACACAAATACAAAAAATTCAAAATCAAATACAAATCCAAAAATTCAAAATCAAATACAACATACTCACAATACAAACACACCCAGAAAATTTTAAATTAAACACAATATACTCACAATACAAACACATGCACCCAGAAAATTAAAAATCAAACATAAACCCAAAAAATTCAAAATCAAACACAAACCCAGAAAATTAAAAATCAAACACAACATACTCACAATACAAACACAACGAAAAAATTCAAAATCAAACAAAACGTGTTCCAAAATATAACACAAACCCATGAATCTCCTCTCATTCAACAAAACCAACCAAATCTAACACTAATTCCATTCAATAAAACAAAAGCACAAGCTCAGAAACAAAAAAGAACACAAACCCGTGAAGAAGGAAGAAAGAAAAAGGAACAAAAAAAAAAAAAAAAAAAAAAAAGGTACCCGGATGTGAAGAAGGAAGAAAGAAAAAGAAAAAAAAAAAAAAAAAAAGAAGAACGAACCACTTGAAGAATGAAGAAAGAAAGGGAAAAGAAAGAAAAGAGAGTAAGTGGGGGTAGGTGGGAAAGTGGGGGTGTAGGTGGGAAAGGTAGTGTACGTGGGAAGCTTCAGGAAATTTTTTTTTTTTTTTTTTTTTTTAGCGCTACCTATAGCCGCGTTTTTAAAAAGAAAAAACACAGCTACAGGTTACCTATAGCCGCGTTTAATTTTTACGGGACCTATAGCCGCGTTTTTGTGTTTTAAAAAGCGGCTAAAGGTTACCTACAGACGCGTTTTTCAAAAAACGCAGCTATAGGTAACTTTGTAGGCAGTGTGTTTTTCTATGTAAAAACGTGGCTATAGGTAACTTTGTAGTTTGTGTTTTTCTATGTAAAAACGTGGCTAAAGGTGACTCGTAGCCGCATTTTTAAATCACAAAAACACAGCTATAGGTTACCTATAGCTGCGTTTTTTGAAAAACGCGGCTGTAGGTAACCTTTAGCCGCTTTTTAAAACACAAAAACGCGGCTATAGCTTTTCTTTAGCTGCGTTTTAAGTTAGATATAGTGGCGTTTTTATAAAACGCGGCTATAGGTCACCCTCAGATTCAAAATTATTCGATTGGACCTATAGCCGCGTTTGAAAAACACAACTATAAGTAAGTTATAGCTGCGTTTTTAGAAAACGCGGCTATAGATCCCTTATAGCTGCGTTTTTTGTAAACGCGACTAAAAAAAACGCGGCTATAGCCCGCGTTTTTTGTAAGGTTCTAACACAAAAATACACATCAAACTTCATTAAAAAATCATGATAACTTTTAAGAGAGAGTGTAGATGACAAGTTATATCATACGAAACACATTCTTGAGCAAAGCTTGAATTGTTCACATAAACAACTTAATTGGTTCATTTATTTAGAGCTTTGCTCTAACCTCATTATGGACTTCCACGAATCACGTGCTAACGTTAATAATAGTAGGGCCCTCATGGCACAATTGTAGATCTTTCAGCTTTGATCACTCACATATGGAAGTCATATGATCGAACTAATGTTCCTTGTACATATTGTAGTCAAACTCTCCGAGTAGTTTTCAAGTTTACGTAACTCATATGCTTGGGTGGCATGTTAACTCTTTGATATTTAGTTTTTTGTTTAACTCTGGAAGGTTGAATTTAATTAATCATCTTGTTGGCTTTATTCCGTACCAAATTTGCTTGTAATTTAGCAATTAGTAACCCCGTGTTTAGGTGGGAATCATGTAAGGGTAGTGTGTGAGAGAGTGTGAAGAAATGCTCAAGACTGTGCGGTGAAGAAGGGACTCACGGCTGGATCTCGCGGGTAGCTCGATCTCACGGGTGGCTCGCGGTTTGCAAGCCGCCAGAAGATGCACAAGAGTGAAGCATGCGGAGAAGCTAAACCGTCATGCTAGCTGTAGTACTACAGGACAAAAAGTCCAGACCGACCATTCGGTTAGCTCGCGGCTTGGACTCGCGACTCGGTCAAGTCGCGAGGCCAAGTCGCCGATTCACTCTGTTATGGAAAAAGCGACTCTTCGCATTCCTTTCTCACTCCAGTATAAATACCCCTTATACCCACAAAATATAGAGAGCTTCCAGAGAGAATTTTTAGAGAGAAACCCTAGAGAAAAACAAGATTGACTCATCCACAATCTTCACATAGTGACTCTTCAAATTCCTCGGCTCTCACCCTCTCCATTGTTACATCCTTGAGAGGTTCTTAAACCAAATCCTTTTCTCACCTTACCCATATCTGTGAGAAGGCTTTTTGGTGATTTGGGAAGCGATTCGAAAGGAACCAATTCATATTGGTTGATGCTATGGGTTATAGCGGAATATGGTAAGTTAAAGAAGAAATAGGTTTGGCGTAACCTCGTTGGAGTAGGAGCTTGGAGGGCTTAGGTACACTGGGTAGATTAGGTTTGGAGGGTCTTCTGCTATTCATGTATCCCAACTACATTCTTTAGTGGATTATTTACCGCTTGGAGGGCGGCAGAGAAGTTTTTCGCCGAGGGCTTCGGTTTCCTCTTCGATAACACATTGTTGTATAGTCCTTGTATTTGCATCTCTCTTCCCTTAATCTTTGTCATTTAATTTCTGCTGTGGATGTGATTTTATTTGGTTTAGATTGTTTATCAATTCTGTTATATGCTTATGTTCATGTTCCGCACATTAATTGTTTGATAATAAGTTTGAATTGATATTTTGCAAATTGGGGGTCTAAACGTTTATAGTGTTTTATACACATATTGAACATTCAAACTCTCTCAATTTCCTCCGAAAAGAAAATACTTGAATAGACAAGCTTTCCCAATTCCAACAATCTAATTTCTTCTGTGCAAGAAAAAAAAAAGGATTAGGGGTGGCAAACTGGGGGGTTTAAGATAAATCATAAATTTGAAATACAAAGTATTGCTAACTAGAACGCAAGGTCATCTCTGGTATTTATTAAAGCCACATAGGCAATTACCTACACCTCTAAATAGACAAACATCTTATAGTTTTTTGTTAAGCCTATAAATAAACAAAACTATTTATGAGCGGTTAATTTTGGCTTGGGGAAAATATTTGTTTATGTTTTTTTGTTTAAAAAACAAGCCAAACTCATGTCCAAATTTCAGCTTGGCTATTAAACAAGTTAAGTTCAAATATAAAAATATTTTCATAAACAAACTCATGAACATAAAATTCAATTTAAAAATATATAATATTGTTGTTTTATGTGTATATTTGTCTAAAAATAATACTAGTGGCAAGGGAGGACTGCCCCTCGACCTCCCCAAAACTTCATAAATATACTAATATATTATATTAAAGATAATTTTCTCCCCCCCCCCCACCACAAAAGACAAATGTAAAATCAAAACTTGCTTTTTCTTATTATTGTATTAGAAAGATTGTAACAAGTTATTACCCTGTTTTGACACTCTGAAATCAAAAATAAAAAAAACACGAAAATTAAGAAAAATCCTAATTTCACCCGAAATGCAAAAGAATGCCAAGAAAAAACTCAAACCTCCCCACTTAGCTAGATTTAGTAAAACCAAGTCAAATCCGGAAATTTGGGAGCAAGTTCTAAAGGTTGACCTTTGACCAAGTTTTACTTTGACTGCTTCATTCTCAAAATCCGACCGTTCAATTGCGCCACTATTTTTTTGTCAATTTCAATATTTGACCATATTATTTCAATCAAATGGTGGGTTCATGAATTGAAAATTGCCCAAAAATCATTAACAATAAATAGGGGCGGAGCCAAGAATTTTTATTTAGGGGGCCGAGTTGCAATACTAATATATTTATCAAGACAACTCCCCCACACCGAAAATTATATGTTGTACCCGGCATATATGCCGGGTCTCTCACACATAGGTGGGCCCCATAGTGTGTGGGATCGGCCGATCTGTGAGTGACCCGGCATATATGCCGAGTACACCATATATCTGCTCCCCCCACACATACATATATACACGTTTTTTATTATATACACATTTTTTATTTGGGGTGCGTTTGGATACCGCTTGTTTTACTGAAAACTGAAAACAATAAAAAAAAATTTCAAGATTACTGTTCACACAAAATATACTGTTCATTTGCCTGTTTGCACTGTTCATGTCCCATGAACAGTGCAAGAGGCAATCGTACTTAAAAAAAAAAAGAAGCCAAAAACGTCGGATGTGGACGTGCTGGATGTGATCCAAACGGTACCTTGATAAGTTATATATATACAAGTTATATATATACACACACCAGAAAAAAAAAAAAAAAAAAAAAAAGCATTTAGTATTTTCAATCAAAATTATGTTTGATGGTGATCTTTCATAAAATAAATTTCATTTTTACCATTTTTTATAGTGAAATTCTTAAAAAGTTTCATTTTCGATACAAATTATCAAATTTTATACTAAAACAAGTAAAAAAATCTTTCAATTGAACTAATGAAATTTTCAAAAACATGAATGATCCAAAACTTGGAGGAATAAGTTAGACTCGAGAAATATTTGAAGCTGTGGGGACCGGCCCAGAATAATAGGTTGGGTGGGCCCCAGGCCCGTCCGAAGACCATTCTGTCCGAGGAGACGTTGCGGCCCAGAATCCTTGCTTAGGCCCACTGGAGCAAAGAGAGCACTTCCGAGGAGTAATTTCTCCTCGGACGTTCCAAAATCCAGGTCAAAGGTGCGTCCCAACTCACCGTAGTCCTCCCTCCAAGCACGTAAAAAGAAAGGAGTCCCAAAATATCCCAGCAAAGGCTGTCACCACCACATTAAATGCACCACAGCTACTCTCTTGGCCGCATTAATGAAGAGAAGACCCACGAAAGTGCTACCTTGGTCACCGCAACTCACAAAGAACTGATAAGGGTGTCTGATGGGACAGGTGCTCAAGTAGGGGTTTGGATGATCAACAAGTGTAAGGCCCGGATGATGAAAGAGGGCCTATATAATATGTAAGAGTCCCCCAAGAGGGGGGGACGGAGAAAAAGAAGAAAAAAAAAGGAGAGAAGGAGCAGGAGGAGCAAAATTTCACTGCATGCGAATGCATGCCCATGAATAAAATTCCCCCCTTCACATCCACTTTCTTCATTCTTGTTTCTATATCTCCCGAGCTCATGCAACGAATCGTTTAAGCCAAACTGGAATCAAGTTCTTGAGCCCACACTCTACAAAAATTCATTGTGTGGGACTTTTTGGGCCAAGGCCTGACCATCCAGGATCGGGTCAACTAAAATCATGTCCCTACAATTGGCGCCGTCTGTGGGAAGAACTAAAGTATCGATAAGCACAATGGTCGAGCATGGCAGAACTAGGTCCACACTAGGAGAATCCTCACCAAGCCAACCCTCAACAGAGAGAACCCATTCGGTCCTAGCAGCAAAATAATCCCGCCAACCCGGGCGGCAGAGGGAATCGTGAGGGAAGCGTGCATACTACCCAGGCGAGCTAGAGTCACACCTAGATAGGTAGTCACATATCCCAGAAGCGGAATAGTCATCAGGCCATGCAAATGAGAAATAGATGACCTGAAAAGGAAGTTATGACGTGTACAGCGAAGACGATCTCTCTCTAGCTCGGATGAGTCCTCTAATGGGGAGGACGCGAGTTATCGACGGAGGTCGAGAACCCCCCCAAGTGAAAACTTTTCCTACGAGAGGGAATCACGAAAATATGAGAGCTCATCCAGCAAGGGTTCGGGAAACGATGCTATGAACAGGGCACTAGACCAGATTTCAAGATCACCCTTCATGTACAGAATTGAAGGGGCTAAGTTGCCTCAACGCTTTAATCAACTAGCGTTCACCATCTATAACGGCCGAGCAAACCCGGTGGAGCACGTGAGTCAGTTTAACCAGAAATTGGCTATCTACTCGTAAAATGAAGCCCTAATGTGCAAAATCTTCCCATCTAGCTTGGGACTAATGGCGATGAGATGGTTCAACGGCCTGAAGACAAATTCCATAGGTTCATACAAGCAGCTCACTCGGGCTTTCTGCTCCCGCTTTATTACAAATAGCAGAGTCCCTCGACCTCTCGGTTCGCTTTTGTCCTTATCTATGCACGAGGAGAGACCACGAAAGCATATTCGGATAGATATTGGGGGATGTATAACGAACTAGATGAGAACTATGATGATGTTGCTATCAGCACATTCAAAAGCGGTCTCCCCACCGAGCATGGCTTAAGAAAATCTCTCACTAGTAAACCAATTGCCAACGTTCATCGGTTGATGGATAGGATTGACAAATACAAAAGGGTGGAAGAAGATCAGCTACAAGGAAAGGGAAAGGAGAAGATCATTCTCCCCAAAGCGAACGATTTCAGGTCGGAACGATATAACCATAACCAGCCGAGGAGAGATTTTTCGAGACAGTCGGGAATGAGTAACATGCAAACGGTGAATCTTTGTGTTCGTGAGAGCCGATACAACAAGTCTTTGGAGAAAGTAAGGAACGAACCCTTCTTCGGATGGCGGGAAAGATGGTGGAGACCCTTCAAAACGTAACCAGAACTGTCTCGCCACTATCATTAGGACCATGGGCATACCAGTGAGGACTGCAGGAATCTATGGAATCACCTAGATCGGTTGGTCCGAGAAGGGAAGTTACGTCACCTTTTGCACCCCTCGAGCGGCCATCCGGGTCAGGCAATGCAAGAGACTCGAAAGGATGTATCATTAAGACCCCCCACCGAGACGATACACGTCATCCTCGCCGCACCCGGAAGAACTGGGCCATCTCCGTCCGAGTGCTTGGGCTGTTGGTCGGCTCCCCTCCGAGGACAGGCGGAGGGAACCTAAAAGGTCTAAAAAGGGAAGCTCTTTGATACTACGATTCTCGGACGAGGATAAGAGGGGAACTATCCAACCTCATGACGATGCCTTAGTGGTTACACCGAGAATTGGAGGCTTCGATGTGAGAAGGGTGTTGGTAGACCCGTGAAGCGCAGTAGAGGTAATGTACCCTAATCTATACAAGGAGCTGAACCTGAGGCCGGAGGATTTGACGGCTTATGACTCTCCCCTTATCGGCTTCGAAGGGAAGACTGTTACGCTAAAAGGGCGGATCGGACTACCTATACAGACGGGATCAGAGGTGGTGGTGGTGAACTTTATCGTGGTCGATGCCTACTCGCCCTACACAATGATAGTAGCCAGGCCATGGATCCATGCCCTGGAAGCCGTATCTTCCACGCTTCACCAAAAGGTAAAATACCCGTCCAGAGGCCAAGTAGAAGAGATTCGTGGAAATCGGGGCATGGCCAGGCGGTGTATGGTGGCCGCCATCTCATGTCGGCCCAATGCCGAGTCCTCGGCCTCTGAGAACTTATAGCAACCAGCCACCTCGGCGGGGCAAGTTAATGAGCTAGCCGAGGAGATAAGATGTGAAAGTTTAGAAAAGTTTATCGTTGACAATGACCCGGAGAGATTTTTCCAAGTCGGCTTCGAGTTGCCTCCTCAAGAAAAAGAAGAACTGGTCGGGTTTACGAGAAGAAACGTCGATGTGTTTGCATGGGGCGCTTACAATGCCCCTGGGTTGACCCTAGCCTTATTTGTCACCACTTGAATGTTAACCCATCTTTCATTCTAAAGAAGCAACCACCCCGACGCGTCCCTCAAATGAACATGCCAATCTTAGTTAGAGACGAAGTGACAAAAAGCGAAAAAGGCGGGGGCTATCAAAGAAGTCTTTTACCCTGAATGGCTGGCAAATACGGTGGTGGTAAGAAAGAAAACGGGAAAGTGGCGAGTCTGCGTGAGACTTCACGGACTTGAACAAGGCATGCCCGAAAGACCCGTTCAGTTACCCCCGAATAGACCGACTAGTAGATGCGATCGTAGGCCACCCTCGAATGAGCTTCCTGGATGCTTTTCGGGGCTATCACCAAATACCTCTGGCATTAGAGGATCGGGAGAAGACGGCGTTCATGACACCTATCGGAAACTATCACTATAAGGTGATGCCATTCGGACTCAAGAACGCAGGGTCAACGTACCAAAGGATGATGACCAGAATGTTTGAACCGCAACTAGGCAAAGTTATTGAAGTCTACATAGATGATATGATGGTAAAAAGCAAGATGGTGTCCGAGCACGTGAAAGACCTAAAGATCATTTTTGGCATCTTAAGAGAGAACAAGTTGTGGCTCAATGCTTCCAAGTGCTCATTCGGGGTTGGGTCAGGGAAATTCCTGGGCTATATGGTCACCCACAGAGGGATAGAGGTAAGCCCGGATCAAATCAAAGCGATTAATAGCCTACGGGCTCCTTGGAATCCGAAAGAAGTACAGAAGCTTGCTGGCATGATCGCAGCATTAAACCGGTTCATATCGTGATCTACGGACCGATGTCGACCTTTCTACCTCTTGATAAATAAATGGAAAGGGTTTGAGTGGTTGGAGGATTGTGTCCGGGCCTTCCAGCAACTTAAGGACTACTTGTCGCGACCACCCATCATGTCCAACCACGAGGATGCAGGGCGAGGTCTTTTTGCATACATAGCCGTAGCTCCCCATGCTTTAAGCCTGGTAACGATCACGGGATGATAATGGGGTACATCGACCGGTTTACTACGTAAGCAGATCACTACATGAGGCCGAAGTGCGATACTTACCTTTGGAAAAAGCAATTAAGCGATAGTGCACGCCACACGAAAGCTTCCTCACTACTTTTAGGCATATACGGTCATCGTTCTAACTTGACTTCCCCTACGGTGCTTGAGCGCCCGACTACACAGGGAGGATCGCCATGTGGAGTGCGCTTTTGGGAGCCTTCGATATTAAATATATGCCCGGATCCTCTATCAAAGGTCAAGTCCTCGCAGACTTAGTCGCGGAATTCGCTGAACCTTCTGTAGAAACAATAACCGAGAAGAAAGACATGAATGGAAAATCGGTTGGCACAATTTCATGAGGGGAGACCTTGCGTTGGAAGGTCTACGTGGATGGCGCGACCAACCAAAGAGGATCTGGAGTTGGGATAGTCTTAATATCGCCCGATGGTATTGCCATTGAGAAATCACTGAGACTCGGGTTCTCGACTACGAACAACGAGGCCGAGTGCGAAGCCTTACTTCAAGGGATGACGATGGTTCAAAGATTGGGCGGAAGGATAATGGAAGCATTCTCGGACTCCAAATTGATCGTTGGCCAAGTGATGGGTGAGTTAGAAGCTAGAGATGCTAGAATGCAAGAGTATCTCGGACGAATCAAACACCTACGATCGGGTTTTGAATCCTTCAATCTAACACACGTTTCCAGAAGTGCAAACACCCATGCGGACTCACCGCCACACTTGCCACGTCCTCGGCGCATGATCTGCCGCGAATAATCCTTGTTAAGGATCTGGTCCAAGCGAGTTCCATTAGAAGAGACCCAGCTCAAGTCCATCGGGTTAGAAAGAGTCCCAGCTAGATGGATCCTATAAAGAACTTCCTCAAAGACGACACACTACCGGAGGGGGAAAACTGGAGGCCGAGAAGATACGGAGGAATGCTCCTCGATTCTGGTTATCGAGGGACCACAAACCGTGTCGGCGCTCCTATTGCAGGCCGTACCTACTATGTATACACCTAGAAGAATCTGAGTCCTTGCTTGAAGAATTACATGAAGGGATTTGTGGAAGTCACACCGGAGGGGAGGTCGGCGGCGCACGGGGCGCTCACCCAAGGATACTGGTGGCCGAACATGCAAAGGGAGGCCTAAGAATATGCAAAGAAGTGTGATCGGTGCGAGATTCGCCCCAAATATCCACCAACCCGGAGGAGTCCTTAACCCCTCTCCCCCGGCCGTTTGCTCGATGGGGTCTTGATATTGTCGGTCCTTTCCCCAAAGCGGAGGGAATAAGCGATACATAATAGTTGGAACTGATTACTTCACTAAATGGGTGGAAGCTGAACCTTTAGCCAACATCCGGGACGTGGATGCCCGAAAATTCATCCGGAAAAACATCATTACCCGCTTTGGAACTCCACACACACTCATCTCGGACAATGGTCTCCAATTTGATAGCAAGAACTTTAGGGAGTATTGTCGCGAGTTTGGGATCACTAACCGGTACTCCACTCCTGCCTACCCCCAAGGGAACAGACAAGCCGAGGCCGTGAACAAGGTCATAGTGAATGGACTGAAAAAGAGGTTGGATGAGGCCAAGGGGAGATGGGTGGAAGAGCTCCCACACGTCTTGTGGACCTATCGGACGACGCCGCGACGATCAACCGGTGAAACCCCCTTTTCAATGACCTATGGGGCTGAGGCCGTACTCCCAATCGAGAATAGCTTCCCCACACTGAAGTCTAACACCTTTACCCCAAACGACAACGACGAGTTATTGGGGAAAAGTCTAGACTTAGCCGAGGAAAGAAGGGAAAAAGCAATGATCCATATGGCCTATTATCATCGAAAGCTAAGACAAGGATATGATGCTAATGTTAAACTGCGACCTTTAGGTCCGGGTGATCTCGTGATGAGAAAGATTCTCGGCAGTGCAAAAAACCCCTCTTGGGGCAAGTCAGGGCCCAATTGGGAAGGACCGTGTCGCATCACATCCGTGGCTGGAATAGGTGCTTATTACCTATAAGACTTAGATGAAAAAACTGTATCGCGCCCATGGAATGTAAATAATCTAAGAACATATTATTATTAATGAAAGTAGCTTTGCCTATGCTTTATTCCATGATCATCTCACACCCGTTAGTCCAGTCGCCGCATCTATAAAAGTTTTAAATAGAACCTAAGTCCCGCATGGCTCCTCGGACCACAGACTTAGGGGAAATTAACAACTTATGGCATCAATCCAAGTTTTAAATAGAACCTAAGTCCCGCATGGCTCCTCGGACCACGGACTTAGGGGAAATTAACAACTTGCGGCATCAATCCAAGTTTTAAACAAAACCTGAGTCCTGCATGGCTCCTCGGACCACAGACTTAGGGGTAATTAACAACTTATGACATCAATCCAAGTTTTAAACAGAACCTAAGTCCTGCATGGCTCCTTGGACCACGGACTTAGGGGAAATTAACAACTTGCGGCATCTATACAAGTTTTAAAACTCTTGTACGATTTCAAGGCGCATGCGTAGTTTAGTATAATAACCACTATCATTCAAATTCACATACGGCATTCTTTTTTTCTTATTCGTTTATACTCGTTTATATTCTTGTAAACGTTAAATAGAGGAACAGTGTTAGTAAGCATCAGAAGAGAATAAAAAAAAAAAAAAGAGAAAGAAAAGAGAGAACATTCTATATTAATAAGCCGAGGTCAATACAAAGAGAGGTCTTTACAGAAGAACAAAAATAAGACAACTCTCATTTTAAAAAAAAAAAAAGAGATACAATAGTTAAAAACCTAAAATCTAAGCCTCTGCAGGAGGATTCTCTTTCTGCTTTCTGGGCCGAGGAGGGGGAACCTCGGAGATAGACTCCTTGGCGGGATCCTTGGCTTTATCAAGCGGAGGGACAAAGATCGGGAATAGCCAACACCTGCTCGGAAGCTTCGGGCGTCATCGGGATTCTCTCGAATCTCCGGCGGAAAGAAGACATTCCCGGGCAACCTCGGCGCCGAGTCCGCAGGAATTCTGCAAAGATCAATGGCATGAGCCCATGAGATGCTGCAATAATCCCTACAAACCTCCGGAATCTCCTCGGAGAGCCTGGCCTCGGTTTCTCAACCCCAAGGCGATAAGCGGCTTTCTTCTTAGCCTCGGAAGCCTCCCGAATTAGCTGAGTCTCTTCCTTAGCCTGCCGGACTTCCTCCTCGACTTTTTATAGCTTGGACTTGAGATCTAGCACTGTTTGCTTTTCGGTGGCGAGGCTGGTCTCGGTCACATATAACTTCCGGCGTTGGTCCTCGGCTTGAGTTTCTGCGTTCTTTAGCCCGGCCAAGGCGCTCCTGCGGTCTCTCTCCGACTCTTTGAACTTCTTCGCAAGTTCAAGGTTCTCTTGCTTGAGGGACCCCATGGTCTTCTCCACCTCAATCTGAGATTGGGCCTCGGCTTGACTAAGGCTGCGGTTGCTGCGACAAAACTCCTCGACCACAAACACCTGCTGAGTGATCTGCCAACAAAATAAAACAAAAATTGCGTTAGAATGCAACAATGTCCGAGGACTTAATGAAAGGGTAGAAGAATGACTTACCATCACAAGGTCCCTCTTAAGGGATAGAAAGAGCTCGGGCTGGGAGAATCGCCTGTAGGCCTCCATGTCTCGAGGAAGGAGCACTGGCTGCTCCAGAGCCTCGGCTATGTAACCTGCTCTGCCCTTGTTGTATTCTCGGATCGAGGCGATATAGGGGATAGCGACCCCGTCTAACTCCGACTTCGGACCCCATACGCGTGGAGCAACGCGCACTTCAGCCCGATTCTCCTCATCTCGGCTTTCCACTTGGCCCTTTTACTCCTCCGCCCCCGAGTAGCTTTTTGCTGCTTGGCCGGGCAGGGGGCCACTTCACCTTCCTTAAGAATGTCAACCGGCCTTTTCTTTTTTAGGTCCGGGTTAACCTTGAGGCCAAGGTCAGAAGGAACCCGAGGGACGACTGGGGGAAGGTCCTGGGTCTGCGATTGAGCAGGCACCTTTGAAGATTGGCCTTTTCCTCGAGAGGACATCAATTCGCGTAAAGATTTTCCTTTGCCAGCCATATTGTCTACCTCCTCGTCTCAAGAGTCGTTCGAGCGAGCTATAACAATCGGGGCGCCGACCACGGAGTTTTGATCCTGCTCTCCTTCAGGGTCCGAGAGCTCAATTAAGGGGGCTTTATCAACCTCCTCTTCAAAGTAAAACTCGTCTATCTCCTCCTCAAGAGAAAGACGAGATGATTCGATCTCTCCTTCAATCGGCGTAGCAATTTCAAGGTTGTCTGGTGGAGGCAGTTGCGCGGCCGGTGGAGGATCCCGAACCCCAGGTAGCACGACCGGCTTAAGATCTTCTCGGGCCAGAAACTTAGGCTTAGATACGTCAATCCTAGCCAACCGGGGACTACCAGCTCGATGGTGTGGCCAATGGCTTGGAAAGAACGGGTTAGTGGTTGATAGCCCAAAACCAAATGACACGCGCGTAGCTGCCCATCCTCGGCAACGTAGATTTCTGACCTTAGAAGATAGTTCAAGGCCGGAACGTTCACGTGGCTCGACCGGGAGCAACTTGAGTTCTATCTCGCAATAATACGGTGAGAAGGAGATTAGAGTTAAACTACAAAATTTATGACTTAAACAAAAAAAGGGAGTGAATCCGAGGAGCTAAACCCCCTCCCTAAAGGATTGGCCCTAAAGGCGCCGCACCTGGAATTCCCGCCCGAGTTGGACAATGAAAACCATCGCCCCATTCTCCTGAGGCAATGAGGAAATCATCATTCATAGTTTTATTGGATATGGGGAGGCGGGAGATTAGCCTAACCACCTCGGATCGAGATTTAAGGTAATACCCTCCCTTCTCGACGTAGTGGCACTCATACATGTGAACCACATCATGCCAGGTCAGGCCTAGACCCATTCGCTCGTTCAAGACATCTATGCGACCTAATACCACCCGAACATGTTTGGAGCGCACTGGTGTGGTGTCGGCCTATGGTGGTACAAGTAGTCCCGGGTAATCCTACGCATGGGAAGTGTCATTCCTCCTTGTATAAAGGCAATCATAGGAATGACCACTTCACCCACGTCTCTATCTGTCAACACTTCTTCCGGGGGACAAGATCAGCAGAACCACCCCCTGCGGGATGTGATATTTTGCCCTAAAGGCCTCCATGGCG
The DNA here is from genome assembly GCA_028216015.1 of Quercus dentata. NCBI lineage: Eukaryota > Viridiplantae > Streptophyta > Magnoliopsida > Fagales > Fagaceae > Quercus > Quercus dentata. The sequence goes on from CP116445.1 coordinate 73,948,913, forward strand.
GCCGGAGTGTCCACTAGGTCTTTGAATCTACCCATCTAAGTTGAACTGGAGGGACGGAAATAAAAACCGAGGAGAAAAATGAAATCCGAGGAGGAATACGAAGCAATGAAACAAACGGAACTTACGAGTGTTTGCACAAACGACCGGTGAGATGCTTGAAAATCTCTTCTAGGAAGGACGCTTTCCCGGAGCGGTTACGAAAATTTGAAGGGCGGAAGTGTTCGTAGATTTACTGGCGCTGGGGTTCTCTGGAGTTCTTCGGACTTCTAATATGCGGATAAAAGAGAGAAGATGAGCCTCTCTGGTGCTTTATATAGCGGGAAGGAAAGAGAAAATCACTCCCGCTCGAGAATTCAAGGAAAAATGCTGGCCGTCGGATCTGCGCCTCGCCGTTGGATAAAGGAGACATAAAGCTGCCTGGAGTAAATGGCTGCGTCTCGTAAATTGTAGCTTGTCAAAAGCAACGGCCCGCACGCGCGAACCAAGATCTCATTAATTCCATCCTTTGTAATGTCAAAACCCCGCTTTTCTCCTCGGAAGGAGATCAAAACTGGAGTTTTGATGGGCTAGTGTGGGGACCGGCCCAGAATAATAGGTTGGGTGGGCCCTGAGCCCGTCCGAGGACCATTCTGTCCGAGGAGACGTCGCGACCCAGAATCCTTGCTTAGGCCCACTGGAGCAAAGAGAGCACTTCCGAGGAGTAATTCCTCCTTGGACGTTCCAAAATCCAGGTCAAAGGTGCGTCCCGGCTCTCGTAGTCCTCCCTCCAAGCACATAAAAAGAAAGGAGTCTCAAAATATCCCAACAAAGGCTGTCACCACCACATTAAATGCACCACGGCTACTCTCCTGGCCGCATTAATGAAGAGAAGACCCTGAATGTGCTACCTTGGTCACTGCAATTCACAAAGAACTAATAAGGGTGTCGATGGGACAAAGCTCAAGTAGGGGTTTGGATGATCAACAAGTGTAAGGCCCGGATGATGAAAGAGGGCTTATATAATATGTAAGAGTCCCCCAAGAGGGGGGGACGGAGAAAAAGGAAAAAAGGAGAGAAGGAGCAGAGGAGCAAAAATTTCACTGTCATTTAATGCATGCCCATGAATAAAATTCCCCCCTTCACATCCACTTTCTTCATTCTTGTTTCTATATCTCCCGAGCTCATGCAACGAACCGTTTAAACCAAACTGGAATTAAGTTCTTCACCCCACACTCTACAAAAATTCATTGTGTGGGACTTTTTTGGCCAAAGGCGACCATCCAGGGATCGGGTCAACTAAAATCGTGTCCCTCTGAAGCTATCTTGCTCTAACCTATTATGTGAACATTTAATGTATAGTTTTAGTGACAATATTTTTTTAATGAGTCAATAACTTGTTAATTGCCACATAATGGGTTGAAAAAGATATAGATTTAAACATGTTTAGTGCCAAACTTTATTAAATATTTAACAAATATAAGAGCACATTTTATAATAAAACATAGAATTGCGAAAAATAATGTTATGTCTCTATAACTATTAGCCCAATTATTATTTTTTAAGAGCATCATTGGACAAAATCAAACATTTGGGAGGGCCAACTCTTATTTTTGTAGACTAAATTTTGAAAACATTTAAATAATTATATATATATATATATATATATATATATATATATACATATATAAATTTCAAAATTTTAGGGGCACCCTTACAATAGCTACGCCCCTGGCAATAAACATTAATCTCCACACTTGTAACTCAAATAACTTTGACTACCTTGACTGCAAGATCCAACCATCGGATTTCAATGATTTTTACCCACATGAATTATCTTCCCATAACCTTTAGATCCAACAGTGTGTTTCCCAATTAAAGGCAAAACGGACGAGACATCATTAAACTGAGCCAGAACTAGGGTGTAATTCATGATGTAAAACTTCTAGCTTCTCACATTTCTGGTATTAGTTTTTCTCATGTTTACCGTCAAGGGAACGTTGTCGGCCAAACATTCTTCATGTCGTTCAAGCTGATTTGTCCTCTTCAGGGGCGGCTCCACATAGAGTCTAGGGAGGTCACAAGACCACCCCGACCTGGGAAAAAAAATATTATTACGTATAAGTTTTAAAAATTTATGATTTTTTTATCCTAAAAAAAATTGTGGCCACCCTAAATTTTTTTAGACCCAACATAATTAGACTTTGGCAATAAACTTGGTTGTAGACTAAGGTTACAACTTCATTCAATATTTTTTAATTGATGTGAATTTTGAAAAATCCACCATTTAATTAGATTTTCTTTTTATATCCTCCATACTTGCAAAATTTCAAGAAAATAAAAAATCAATAGCTATGTCATCAATCAAATGTTTAAATTTCAAGTTTTTGTAGTCTAAAATTATACATATAAAATACGTTTATGGATTAAATAGTAAATAACATCCAATTGGTATGAAATTTGACATGTGTTTTAAGAACATAGAAAACATGCAATTCAACGGTTAGATTTTCAAAATATGTAACAATGTTAATTTGTTTAGTGAGATTTGTAGCCTTAGACTACAACTAAGTTTTAGCCAAATTTTGTTCTCAAACTTTGGTCCCCTTAACAATATATTAGTTCCTTACAAACAAAAAGAAAAAGTTCAAAAAAAAATTTATTTAACTAAAATTTTGAAAGATATTTAGCTTGCAATATTACTAATTGTTAAGAATATAGTCATTGCCCCCTCGTTGACACCATATATATATTGATGTATATTCTGTGTGAGTAAAGTGAGAGAGAATATATTGATGTATATTCTGTGTGAGTAACACTGTATAATAGAAAATCTTATATAGGCTAAGTATGTGTGAAGTACAAGTCATATGAGTATACTAAAAGTACTGTATATTGGGCTAAGCCCGATGAGCTAGGCTAAACTAAGCTATATACTAACAATAATAAAACTATCATATAACGATTTCAAAATAAGAAAATTCAAAGAAGAAAATTGTAAGACTTTATGTGTTTGCGTGTGTGTGTGTTTTTTCGTCAATATATGAAGTTCTCTTTTTATTAGATTTTGTATAATTTAAGTTTCTTAATGACCACCCTCAAAAAAATTCCTAGAGCCACCACTAGTCCTTTTTGATTAAATGAAATTGATGTCTTTCTTCAAAAGAAAAATTATTTTTCTTTTTAATCAAGCTTTACACGAGGGTGAAGGTCCGCCCCATTCTTTTATGCTGTGTTTGGAAGTTTGGAGGGAGGGGAGAATAGATGAGAGTAAAGGGGAGGAGAGTAGAGGAGAATGATTATCCTCCACCTTGTTTGGATGTTTTTAAAATTAAGTAAAGGGAAGGGAAATAATTAGCATTTTCATAATTTGTAATTTTGTTAATATGGTAAGGGTAAATTTGGTAATTTATTTGGTCAAGCATTTTTATGCTCTACTCTCCCTTCAAATCTCTCTAATTTGGAGGAATTAAAAATGAGGAGTTAGAAGTAGTTAAAACCCCTCCAAATCCCTCCTCTTCCTCCTTAAAAAAACATTCAAATAAAGTAATTTAACTTACTCTTCCTCTGTCTACTCTACCACCCTCTACTCTCCCTCCATCCAAACGAGCTATTAAGGAAAATTCCATGCCATCATGTTTCAATTTCTATTTGTTATACCTCGCTATTGAATTTTGACCTTACTTACGCTTTACACAAGTTGATCATTTGCCGTATGTCATGCTCAGCAACAAAGTTCTTGTCTAAGGCCAAGAACACAATTAAGGAGTACCAGTGTACCACTAACAGCATAAAATATGCAGAATAGATGTACTCCACATTCCACAACCCACAACCCACATAATGCATTAGATTATCACTAAATACATTTTCATGCGTACAAAGCAAAAATGCAATACTCAAACATAGCCCGAAAGGCAAAAAGTGATAGACAAACGACTTGAATCATGCACATCTTACAACGCACCTGAGAAAGTAATTCCTATGAGATTTTTTTTGCTTAGTCATAGCTTTGTCCTAGGACTATCCCACACTCTAGAAATACGTATAAGAAACTTAAGTTGTGATGTTCGAGTTCTCTGTGAAGACATCTCGACTTGTGACAGTGACACTTACAGAATCAAGACTTGTATAGCTAGTATCCGATTCCAACACGGGTCCAATATTGTAAACGTTGTTGTGTTCAGGAGCACCAGCACCAGTAGTACGACCAGAAACACGAAATGATAACACCTCTTGATAGGTAAAATCACCACCAGGATTGATTTCCTCCTGTGCTGCGTCCGCATTCTGTTGCAACTCCAATGCAAACTCGAGCCTTTCCATCACATCGTTCATCGTAGGCCGTTCGATCCCCTGATCACGAACACAATTCTCTGCGACCTCCACGAAGACCTTGAAACACTCTGGGGCAATCTTCCCCTCTAGATATGGATCAATGATCTCATAAATGGTCCCTTTTTCAATGCATTTCCGAGCACAGCTGGCTAGATGCAATTGCTCTTGACCGAAATTTTGATCGAGTGCCTTTCGGCCACATAGCACTTCGAACAATACCACGCCAAATGAGTACACATCAGATTTATCGGTCACTTGCTGACGCCTTGCATAATCTGGATCCAAATATCCCAATGTACCTTTAACTATGGTACTAACAGCGGTTTGATTCAAACCCATTTTGGACAACCCAAAATCCGAAACCTTAGACCCCATTTTGTCATCCAATAGAATATTGGTGGCCTTCACATCACGGTGGATGATAGGGTTCTTCATACACGTGTGGAGGTAGTGCAAACCCCTTGCCGCCCCTACGCATATATCGAGCCTTTGTTTCCACGTGAGAGGATCGTTTTTGGTGTTGAAGAGATGCTCACTAAGGGTCCCATTTGGCATGTATTCGTAGATGAGGACCATCTCACCCCCATCGTTGCTGTATCCAATTAGAGAGACGAGGTGGCCATGGCGAAGTTGAGAAAGCATCTCGATCTCAGTCTTGAACTCTCGAGCACCTTGTCGGGATTCGGGGTTCAAGCGCTTGATTGCCACAGCCATGGTGCCATCGTCAATCAAACCCTTATATACATTGCCAAAACCACCTCGACCGATAATTAGCTCCTCATTGAAGTTGTTGGTTGCTATTCTGATATCGTCTAGTGAGAAATTGCGGCATACTTCGCCAGGCAATGATGAGGCCTTTGTCCTTGCTGACTTTCCTTTGTATGGATGACCCCAGCACCAGTACTTTGGTAGTGGATAGTATGAACCATAGCGCCTGGACTTGCTTAGTTTCCATAGAACCATGCAGCACACTGAAGTGAGTACCACCAAGAAGCCCAAACCACTTCCAATGGCAACGAATATTGTTTTCTTTGTTTTGGACTCCTTGGTTGTCGGGGCAGCAGGTAGAGAGGGCAGGATTTCACTAGGTCCTGCAAGGTTACCATCTGAGTCGCTCAGCTTGAACACTTCCATACCGTTTAAAAAAGCATCTTGGGCGAAAGAGTCTGATCTAGGGTGTAGATCAATGGAGAAAATATGCTGCTTCTCCCCATCAACTCCCTTGTTTTTCATCATTACTATGTAGTCTTTGTAAATAGGCGTATATCTTTTCTCATCAGTCCAGGACATTACATCAGCATCTGCTTCAGCCGTCTGATAGTCAATATAGATTTCAAACTGCCTATCGGCGGAGCTCATTCTTGGTTCTATTTCACAGAAATGGAGCCTCACCAGGTAATAGAATCCCAAATCAACAGGTAATACCCACGTCAAATTAGACTGCAAGTTCTTGTCCCTGTTTTTACCCTGTGACATTGCAGACCAATAGATTGCATCTGGTGCAGTATAATTCATTATTTTTGAGTAATTGGGTATAAAAGATGCATTAGTAGGTATTATGCCTTGAGAATTGTAATACTTGGTGTCTGGGGACCATTCTCTGAAGAAGCCAGTGTTTTCGGTCGGTCGTATCAAGCTCCCACCCACGTTCAATCGACAAACCATCTCGAGTGCCCTGGTGTAGTTTATGTAGAACGGAGTAAATTGGCCGACATAGACAGGGACTTTCTCTTCACTTTGATCTTCTTGACTATCGTAGTACAAGTTTTTAGGCATGGAAACAATCTCAATTCCATTAATGAAAGCATAGAAAGCAGTTGAAAAAGGGATGAAGGTTAAGTTCAACTTTTTTTCGACACTGATGCAGAACTCTTTGAAAAAACTTTTTTCCTGCAAAGAATCAGCAAGAACGGAAGCACTGAAGTTTCTAAGTAAGGTGAATGAACCTGATTTGACAGTGAAAAAGTCCTTAGACCCTTCAAAACCAGAGTAAGAGGCAGGGTGAAAGTGCAACCGAACGAATTTCGGGCCATCGGTGACTGGAAACACGTATGTGAATTCGGAATAAGATATACGTGCAGTCGTGAATGGGGCTTTGTTGGCGACCCCTTCTTTTGGAACTTGAAAGGTATTAGATTTGAGATTATCTTCTTCTGAGGGAAAGAAGTTGGAGCCAATGTCTCCATACCAGTCGCGGTCATCATTACCCGTCGATTTGCTTGAACTTCCACAGTCGACGAGAATATTATCAGCCGCTATGTAACGATAAGGTGTCAAAGAATCTACTGTGATATGATAAAGAAGAAAGAATATGCAGGAGGAGGAAATTGTAGGTGTGAGCATTATTGAGAGATTCCTCATGGGAGCAAGAGATCATTCACCGCAAGTTGAAGTGTGCAACCAATTAAGGGGAAAAAAGAAGTATAGAGTATGAAAAGCTCCTTTTATTGCTACTATATAAAGGTAAATAACACCATTATTGAAGTATTTGATCAACCTATCTTTTTTTTTTTTCCACGATAAGAGCACCCTGTTGTATTTTTCGCAACTAGACCCAAAAGCTTGCTCCATCCGGGTAAGTAAATCCCAAAAATTATCCATCCTAACTACGGTAAAGTTGCATATTTGTAATCTTACTATTCATAAGATTGTAATGAAAAAACTACTTTTTTTAATCTCCCAGACACTCTTTCTTCCTCTCACACTCTCTCTTCTTATTTTTTATTTTTTATTAAGTAATTTATGTTATTGTATTAGGTTGTATGTAAAAATTTAAATTTAAATTTAAATGTTAGGTGTATTATTAAATAAATTGGTAAAATATATAAAGTAGTATTTGATGACTTAAAATAAGTGTTTTTTTTACATCTCATTGCTACTGCTCTAAGTCAACTATATGTGTTTAGGTGGAACTGGAATACATTTCATAGCTTTAATTTGCATCGTGCTCCTAGTGGGAGACTTCGTGCTTGCTTTTTAGATTCAGTCGTAAAGAGATTTGTTAGTTTATTATCCTTTAGGACACGTTTGGTACACTGTAATGATTATTACATGGGAATAGGAATAAGTATTACAAGAAATACATTAAATTGGAATGTAATAAGTATTACTATTCATTAGTTTGGTAACCATTTAGGAATAGAATTCTGAATATACATCCACAATTTAGTAGAGTATAAAAAGAATGTGTAATTAATTAAATCATTTTTAAGTCAAATTTCCTAAAATACACTTATTTTAGGGTATTCAAAATAAAGCTAATAATTAACAACAAGGAAAATTTATTTTCTTTTCTTTTGAAGATATGGCAACTAATGGCTTTTTAGGAATTTTTTTTTTTAAATTATTACATAAGGTGAATGAATAGATATTTAGTACTTTTGATAAGGAATAGTTATTCCTCATTTTGAAGAATAGTTATTCATAAAGAATAACTATTTATTGTAATAAAAACATAACCAAACAATCGAATAGTTATGTCATGAGAATATCTATTATATTACAATATCTATTACATTCTACCAAATGTGCCCTTATTTATTACATTCTACCAAATGTGCCCTTATTCTAATCAGACAAGGTGTTGCCACAAAATTGGGATATTCTCAATTATTCTCCACGTATTTCGAAATTTTAGAAAGAATACACACAAATTTCAGATTTTGAAAGAGATAAGAGACCCACTAGTAACATAAAATTAGTGTAATGCTAAGAACAGGCACTACTTTTTTCCACATGATCAGCCCACCATTGATATTAGTAACATCATTGGCGGGCAATATCAAAATTAGAATTTGGCCATAATTTTTTAAATTTTTTTTTCTGAGAGAAAGGTAGAAAATATTTATTGCATGGAAAGGTTTACAAGTGTGCTCAAAACAATAGAACCCACGTAAACAGTGCCGAGTATGTTCTATTGTTGAGCATAGACAAAGCTACACGTACAAATAAACTCACAGTATGAATGGTGGAAAACTTAACTTTACAAAACTTAAAAAGACTATAACCCTTATGGGCTTTGGCGCACTCTCAGGTGCTAGTGGACGTTCTGCATAGTCCCTGGTATTCCTGTAGCAGGGTCGTCGCTCCATGCAGGATGTCGCTGGGCATGCTTTGCTTCTCTTCAAAGTGGAACCGTCGAACCGATTTCTAGCATTCCAGATGAACCACGACACCATCGCCCACACCTCCAGGTTCTTCTTCGGTAGTTTTTCCTCCATTTGTCGTGCAAGAGTGTAGAAGTTTGGAGCTTCGGAGTTACATTTCTGCAGCATTTCTCGCACCCCAGCCCACACGTTTCTAGCTAATGGACATTCCCATAAAACATGGGCAACTGTTTCATCCTGTTGCTGGCAGATATTGCAGGTAGAGTCCACTGGTACCCTCCGTCGATGTAGATTTGCAGCAGTTGGGAGTATATCAGAGCACGCTCGCCACATGAAATTTCGAACCTTAGGGGGTATATGAAGTTTCCACAATTTGTTCCAGAATTTTTTTTCCTAACTAACAGTGGAATGTTCAGCATTTTCTTGTTGTTTTAGTCGGAGTACTACCCTGTAAGCTGTCCTCACCGAGAAACACCCATTCTTATTCTCCTTCCAGGAAAGCTTGATTCGATCACCATCCTCACCAATCTTGATACTTTGGATTTCCTCCATGGTGGATTTTAGGAACGTGGTGTGAAGTAATGGTCTGTTCCATTGTCTAGTGCGGTGGTCAATAAGGTCAGCCACTTTCATGTTTGTATTTGCACCATGTCTGAACTGAGGTGGGTGGGGTAACCACCTATGATCCTTGACTCCAATACTCTGCCCATCACCCACTTTCCATGCCGTGCCTGCCCTGATCAGTTCCCTAGCTTCCAGCAAGCTACGCCAAACAAAAGAAGGGTTATACCCCAGGTCAGCCTCCATATATGAGGTATTAGGGAAGTAGCAAGCCTTGTACACTCTGAAAAATAGAGAAGGCCCTCCTTGAATCAGTCTCCATGCTTGCTTAGCTAGCATGGCTAGATTAAAAGAATGAATATCCCTAAATCCCTTTCCCTTTGTCTTTAGGCTTGCATAGTTTGCCCCAATTGATCAAATGGATTTTCCTTTCATTTCGAGTCTGCCCCCACCAATACTTTGCTAGGACTGATTGATGTCATCACAATTTTTTTTTGAGAACTTGAACATGCACATGAAGTAAGTCGGAATTGCTTGTGCTACAGTTTTGATCAACATATCTCTACCGGCTTTTGAGATGTGCTTCTCTTTCCATCATATCACCCTTTTTGTTACCCGCTCTTATATCTCCCTAAAGGTGCTCTCCTTTGATTTTCCCCCCACCATTGGTAATCCAAGGTATCTTTCACAATTTGTCATAGTTTGTGCCCCCAACATGTTCTCAATGGCGAGCTTCACTCCTCGGTTAGTATTAGGACTGAAGAAAAGTGTTGTTTTCTGCCTATTGATAGCTTGTCTAGAGGCACCCTCATACAATGCCAGAATATCTAGCAAGTATTTGCATTCCCTTGTTGTGGCCTCACAAAATAGTAGACTGTCATCCGCAAATAAAAGGTGTGAAATCTTGATCCCTCCATTGCATGATACCATGCCCTTCAAATGATGGTTTTCTATGGCTTTTTTGATGAGGGAGGAGAGGCCTTCTACACATAATAGGAACAGATATGGAGACAAGGGGTCTTCTTGCTTAATGCCTCAGGACGGGGTGATGAAACCAGTAGGTTCACCATTGATGAGGAGGGAATAAGAGGTGGTGCACACTGTTTCCATGGCTAGGTGGACCCATTGAGTCGGGATACCAATTTTGAGCATAATCCTTCAAAGGAACTCCCACTCTACTCTGTCATAAGCCTTACGGATGTCAAGTTTCACAGCCATGTGCCCTGTTTTTCCTTTTCTCTTGTTCCTCATCCGATCACAGACATTTCATAGGCAAGCGTGGTATTATCTGTTATAATTCTATCGGGCACAAAAGCACTTTGAGAGTCGGATATTACATTGGGTAAAATACATTTTATCCTGTTTTCAAGGACCTTAGAAATGATCCTAGATATAATATTACCCAAGGCGATGGGGAAAAAATCCGTAATATATTTTGGGTCATTTTTTTTGGGGATGAGTACAATATGTGTAAAGTTCATTTTTTGTAAATATCTTCCTGAGCATAAAAAAGATAAGACAGCTATAGTGACTTCATGCCCTACAATATGCCAAAATTTTTGAAAAAAGAAAGGTGACATACCATCGAAACCGATTAGCTTTGGATGGGTGCATCTGAAAAAGGGTGATCCTTATTTCTTCGTCGATGTAAGGCTGAACCAATGATTGTGCCATTTTCGCCGTCACCACATGGTCCACTACCTCAATCACCTTTTCCATCTCCAACCTGTCTGAGGAAGTGAATAACTCTTTATAGTACTCCTCCGCAATGTTAACCACTTCATCCCCACCTGTTTGCTTGTTCTATACCCCACACTTACCAAGCATAAAAAAAATAAATAAATAAAAAAATAAAAAAAATAAATAAATGGTGCACCTTTACATTTTTAGGGTGGACCTATTTTAACTACATGTCATGTTTTGAATAGGGTGCCACATAAAATAAAATAAAATAAAATAAACATATTCCACACCTTTTGAGATGTGGAAGGGACATAAGCCAAATTTGGGATATTTGAGAGTATGGGGTTGTCTTGCTTATGTAAGGTTTACTGACCCTAAAATACCTAACTTAGGTATAAAAGCTACTACCTGTTCTTTTCTTAGTTATGTGATTAATAGTACAGCCTACTGATTTTTTGATCTTGAAATCAAAATAATTTTTGAATCTGGTGATGTAATTTTTTATGAAGAAAAATTTCCTTTTAAAATTAAAAATAGTGGGGGTGAATAAAATATTTTGTCACAACCTAGTTCTTCTACTTCTCATTTACAAAATCAAGAAAATTTTGAAATAGAACCTAGAAGAAGTAAAAGAGCTAGAGTTGAAAAAGATTTTGGACCTGATTATTACGTTTTTAATATTGAGGAAAATATCCAAAATTTAAAAGAAGCTTTGACATCACCTGATGCTATATTTTGGAAAGAGACTGTAAATGATGAAATTGAATCTCTAATTTCTAATAGAACTTTGAAATTAGTAGACCTTCCATCGAGTTGTAAAACCATAAGTTGTAAATGAGTCCTTAGAAAAGAGTTAAAACTGGATGGATTAATAGGTAAGTTTAATGCTAGACTTGTTGCAAAAGGCTTTAAACAAAAAGTTGATCTCGATTTCTTTGATACATTTTCTCCAGTAACAAGAATTACACCTATTAGATTGTTAATTACTATTGCTACAATTTTTATTTGAAAATTTATCAAATGGATGTAAAAACTGTTTTTCTAAATGGGAACCTAGAGGGAGAGATTTATATGGATCAACTTAAAGCCAGTGTAGAGCCTAGACATGAAAGCAAGGTATGTAAGCTAAATAAATCCATATATGCCTTAAAACAAGCACCTAAACAGTGGCATGAAAAGTTAGATGCCTACATGATTGAGAATGGTTATAAATCAAATGAATGTGATAAATGTATTTATTCTATATCATTGAATAATTTACATGTTATTATTAGCCTCTATGTGGATGATATATTGATTTTTTGCTCAAATATGCATGTTATAAATGAGACAAAAAATATGATTAAAAGCCATTTTGATATGAAAGATCTTAGTGAGGCTAATTTTATTTTGGGCATGAGAATTACAAAAACACGTGATAGAATATTTCTTGATCAATCCCATTATGTTGGGAAAGTTTTGAGAAAATATAATTTTCATGATCACAAAAGTGTAGCTACTCCTTTTAATTCTAATGTTCATTTATTTCCTATGAATAATGATGATGAGATTTTTAATCAAAAGGATAATGCTAGCATCAATGGTAATTTGCGTTATACTACTGATTATACTAGACCTAACATTACATATGTAGTAGGAGTGCTTAGTAGATTTACTAGCAAGACTAGTAGAGACAACTAGCTATCTATTGGGCGAGACATGAGATATTTAATTGGTACCAAAAGTTATGGCTTATTTTATAAAATGTACCCTACTGTAATTGAAGCTTTTAGTGGTGCCGATTGGAATACTTTGTCAAGTGATTCTCTCTCTACCATTGATTATATTTTTACCTTCGGTAGTGGTGCTATTGGAAATCTAAAAGGCAAACAATTATTGCTAATTCATTACTAATTCAACAATGGAAGCTGAATCAACAAGATTAGCTTGAGCTAGTGAAGAGGCAAATTGGTTTAGAGATTTATTATATCAAATTCCACTATGGGAAAAGCTAGTTCCACCTATATTAATTCATTGTGATAGCACTGCCACAATTGTTAGAGTTAAAAACTGTTATTACAACGCGCGGTAAATCCAAACCTATAAGAAGAAAACACAGTACCATGCGATCTTATTTGAGTAGTGGCATCATAACAATGGATTATGTTATATTTAATGATAATCTTGCAGATCCATTTACAAAGGCCTTGGCAAAAGATAGGGTCCGGAATACATCGAGGGGGATGAGACTAAAGTCCATAGATTCATAAGCCATGTATGAGGATACCCAACCCAAGGACCAGAGATCCCGAGAAATGGGTTCAATAGGAAAAACGAACATACGATGATAGTAAAAAATGCACTATTTATTTCTTTAATTATTTATTTTGTAAATAATTTTGTAATTGTTCATCCCTATGGTATAAGTGCATTTATTTTGTAATGTTGGAGAGGTTGAGTAAAAAACTCTTAATGAAATTTGTAGCTCGTATGAGTGGGTTGTCAGAATTACAAGAGCACCCTTGACAAAATTTCACCTATGTGAGTGTAGAGGTGGGGCCACTCCCTATGAGATTTGGACTTAATCTCAAATACACTCATGAAAATGGGATCAGTGCACGGCCATAAAGTGCTAGCTATAAAAGCTCATGTCAACCCCTGGGTTGTTATGTGTAAGTAGTGACACTTAATTTCCACAAAGCGGTCATAGTTCAAGTTGGAGACCCAACGACTGCGGAGTTGAGATCATCGTTTTACTAAGTGAAGGTTCAATGCAGAGCACACCTTCATGATGCATAGTGACCTGTCTTTACCCGACAATATCTCTTTAACTAATAAAATTTAATATTAAAATGAGTGACGGATTGTTGAAGCATTTTAGTATTATTTAATTAAAATAAATAAATATAACAACATAAATATAATAATATGAGAGTTAATATGAAAAATAAGGATTAAGTGAAATGTTTAATCCCACATTGAAAAGGAGAGAGACTTTTTTATTCTTTTTAATTGAGGTAATTAATTGGCTAATATGTATTGATTTAGATATTGGGCTAGATATATTCAAAAATAATTTCCATATTCATTGGTGAGTAAATGGCCTTTTTATTATGGAAAATAAATAGTCATTCACCCACTTAATGGACTAGCCGTTGGGCCTATTTATTTCTTCATAAACTCTTTATTTGATCCATTTATTATGTAACTCCATCCCATCAACATTATATCTAGCAATTAATACTTTAACACCCACTACATCAGATTAATAGACCTAATTAATCAGATTAATTTGAATAATAATTTCATGAGGTCCATTGAGCCTATATATAAACTCATTTAGACCGAATACAATATATGGCAAACACCAAAAAAAAAAAAAATACAACAATTACAAGCATTTTAGCCATACAACATTTGTTGGACTTAAATTAGCCAATCAAGAGCTTGAATCTTCTTAAAGAGAGCGAGTGTCATGCCTTAATCCGAATAATGTTGTGTATTTTTATCTTCAAATTAAAAATATTCAAAAGTATTATTCAGTTTCTTTTTGTATTATTTTCATTATTATTGTGTTTGCACCAATATATAAGTTATATACACTACCCAATTGGTGATGAAACATGTCAATAACTTAAATGTATGTGACCTAATTCAGTTGAGGACAAATGCACTAGACTATAACTAACATCCTCGGGCTAGAAATTGTTATTTTACTCCCAGTGTTCAGTTGTATACACACCACGCAAATGTCGTGTGAGACAATACGACTCTTCCCAAACCTCAATGGGTAAGTCGTCCTCTGCCACATAACGTAACCCACAAACCAAGCTTTTCAATTGCAACCGCTGCCAAAATGGGAAAATGCCCTTTTCGCGCAAAAAAAAGCAATGTTCTACCCCCTTTCCCAAACTAATTATGGAAATGCCCATCTTTTGTAACTTGACAATGGCAAAATCGAGTTTTGTGAAGAACTCGATCATATAATGGTTGAGTTAGCTTCAACTTTGTGCCACGCTAGACAGCTAGCGTGGCATTTTCTTTTTTAATCCCTAAATAACTCGATTATACTAAAATTGAGTTATGTGGCCAACTATACTGATATCAAGTTATGCTCTTATTAAACCTGTTTTGAGACTGTCTTGGTGTTAGGCGTACGGGTTCATGGCTTTTAATATAACTCAATTACTTGAATGTCGAGTTATAAAGCATACTCGAACTCCGTAAAATCGAGTTATTTTCGTATAATAGCTACACATCTCCTCCCACTCAGAGTGTCTTGCTTTCCATCTTAGCTGAATTCCACTCTGCTCCACAGATCCACAAATGCTTCCGGACTCAACTGAAATTTGTATCACCTCGGGTAAAGAACTCACACCAAAATTTTATGGCAATGGTATTTTCATTTGATATTGTACTGAATTTTTATTTTTTTGGTTGAATGAGTGTGAAGTAAGTACATTGGTGTGATTTTGGTTGTTTGTTGTAGTAAACGTTGGTCACAAGAGAATGAAATCTTTACTATAGCAACATTTTGTATTGCACATAATCATCATTGGTCATAATCATATAGGGGCGTGTACATAATCATCATTGGTTAGACATTAACAACAACATTTTGTATTGCACACAACGTGTAGACATTAACAATAACATCTAATGTTTATGGTCAAATGTTAGTGTTAGTATTTCATTTTAGCATGTAATAGTACACAAATTTATGAATGTCTTTGTCGTGTACCATCTTATGCAGCATTACATTATTTACCAACAGTTGATGCACACTATTAACTTGATCATTTGATGTTATTGTATTCATCGTCAATGTCTGGTTACGGCAACCCACAACTCTATAGGCCTCACGATGTGTTCACTGCTATGGGTTGTTGTTGGGTATTGGAAGATGAGTTCAACTATCCAATCAATCCAAATCTGCGAAATAATGCTTACGTTCACAATACAATGAGACAGGAGTGGGCTTGGTTATTTCGTGAACAAAAAATGTTTTATGATGAGTTGGTTCGTTTTAAGTTGCCTATGCCTCGGTGACTCGTATCATAGATGCCCAGAGACACGATCGACGAACTTCGTAAAGCATTGAACCGCATAAGAAAAGAAAATAATCGAATGAAGATACGTCTTAATTGATATCGAACCCAAGTCGAGATTCGAGAGTCGATGAAGGGAGGGTGGTACAAGCACGCATAATTCATGCAATCACTTCTTGCTGATCCCATTTATCAGTCGGGCGTGGAGTCATCGAATGAAGAGTAATCGTGTCGTGGTGTAATTAGACTTTGTTGGAGAACTATTTTGCTTAACTATGTTTTATATGTATGTGTGTCACTGTTGTTGCATTTGTACTATGTAAACCTTATTATTGATTGTGATGAGCATGCACATTATTCGTAATCTAGATTATTCCCACATAACGCATAAAAGTTAAATATTTCCACACGTGATGTTTTTCAATAAGCACCTACGACATAACATAGAAAACTTAAAATAACTTACACGATGCCACCAATATGCATACATTGCATATTGAACACTAACACTACTAACATTATTAACTTAACCCTAGACATAACACACACACCACATAGGCATTCACTCGGACAGGTAATCCTCGTAGTTGAGGACATTGTTACGTTCTGCCAGAGTGAGTTGCCTGTTAGTTGCGGTGGCTACACCTATGGCATAACACGAAAAACTTAAATATTCTTACACGATGCCACCAATATGCATGCATTGCATATCGAACACTAACACTACTAACATTATTCACTTAACCAATAGACATAAGACACACACCACGTAGGCATTCATTCTAACAGGTAGTCCTTGTAGTTGAGGACATTATTACATTCCGCCGGAGTGAGTTGCCTGTTCGTTGCGGCGGTCAGCTCCTTCGCCACTTGTAGCATGTGATACCTAGACCTATGGAGTATCATAAGATCGTTCTCTTTTTTTATTTTAGTCACTGCATGCTCATATTGGAGCATGTTTCGCCATGGCAGTGTGAGCGAGCTACGATCGACAAGAGGCGCTCCGAGTCGCACAAGATCATCGTGCAGAGTGTTGGACTCGTTCACGCAAAAGTCCCACTCTCGCCGCAATCCAGCATAGTATTCCCTCTTGTCGGAATCTCTTTCCCTTCTATAGTTATCCGGGAAACGAGGTAGCATCTAATTGCGCATTGACATTGGAAAATGTGACTTGAGATCGGTATGTGTAGATGTTTTGCAAGGGTAGATGTAAATGGGACTTCAGTATGTGTAGATGTTTTGTATAGGGGTTTTGCAAGGGCAAATATTCACGTGGATGTGACTATATGTAAGGGTAAGTATTCACGTGAATAAAGATGATATGACTCGACAGTGTATTGTTCGGTGGCGAGGTGTTGAGGAGCACATGCAAAACTGCGAACATGACTTAGTTGTATAGTGGCATCTGTTGGTGCATGTGGTTCGCCGAGGTAGCTATTTGATATGGCTATAGCTTGTGATACAGCAATGGGCTGGTGATGTGTACTTGCAAAAAGGTTGTGTATTTATTCACGTGAAGATTATTCAGCATTCTTGTGTTTCATCTGACATGACTTGACGAGACAGTGCCAAGCTATGTTAAATATATCATAAACTTTTTAGGGATGTTATGCATCCTTGAAAACAATGCATTGCAAAAGGATAAATATCTGTGTATTGACGTGCGTGTAGGTGATATGACTCGACAGGGTTCAACAGTGCGAAGCTGTTGAGCAACACATACAGCACTGCGAACATCGGTGTAGCAATGGTAGACAACTCACCCCCAAAATTGATGTATAAACTTTTCAGGGATGCTCTGTGTATTCATGTGAGTGTGGATGGGTACTTGTGATCAAGGTTCAACAATCTTTGAGCTATCCACCGTAGCTACACTCATTGCTCCTTATGGTGGTATTTGGCAAGTGGGATTGAAGAAAGGCGATAACAACATTTGGTTTTGTAATCGTTGGCGGGATTTCATTGAATATCATTCTATCTGTTATGGTTATTTTTTAGTCTTGAGATATGAAGGAAATTCAAGCTTCCATGTTCTTATATTTGATAAGACTGCCACCGAGATTCAATATCCACCCGGAAGAACTCGTAAATTGGAAGATCATCAGGTAGAAATAATAGACTTAGATGAAGATGATACAAACATATCTCCCTTAGATGATTTGCCCACAAAACATGAAGTCAAAGAAAAGTTTGTTACAAAAAAATTTTCTAGCATGTCCAGAGGAAGAGAGAGAGCAATCCAAGTAGCTGAAAAGTTCAAGCCTAAAAATCCTTCTTTCATGGGTATCTCGCGGCCGCATAATATGGTGAGCCTTTATACTTAATGTGATCATGATGTTCTCTTAAATATGGCCTTGAAACATATATGCTTTAATGCTTAGTTGTTTCTCTTTCTTGTGCAGTATGTACCTACTAAATTTTCTACCATGTATATTATTGGGAAGCAATTTGTCACACTTCAATGTCTTGTGCTATTACCCCACATCAAAACATATTCAACAATGAGATTCGGGAAGGGATGGGTTGCATTTTTGAAAGACAATAATTTAGAAGAAGGAGATATTTGTGTCTTCGAGGTGATCGAGAGGAAGCTTGTTGTGCTTAGTGTCTCAATATTTCACGTGGTTGACCATCAGAGTTCGGACTAGGATAACCTATTTTAATTTTAAACTAGTGATGTTTATGCTTATATTTAATTAGGGACTTTGATCACTGGTATAGTTTATATCTGATGGATGCGGTTTTAAGACTTTTCTCTGACCATTTTGGTATGTCTTGTTGAAGACTATTTAGCATTCCTATACTTCATCTGACATGACTTGACGAGACAGCGCCGAGCTGTGCTAAATGTATCATAAACTTTTCGGGGATGCTCTGCATCCTTGAAAACGGTGCATTGCAAAAGGATGCATATCTGTGTATTGACGTGCGTGTAGGTGATATGACTGGATAGGGTTCAACAATGCGAAGTCATTGAGCGGACATGCAAAGATCGCGAACATTAGTGTAGCAACGGCGGACAGCTCACCCCCAAAATTGATGCATAACCAATTCGGGGATGCTCTGCCTCCTCAAAAATGGTGCATTGCAAAGGGTTGCACATCTATGTATTCACGTGAGTGGGGATGGGTACTTGTGGTTAGGGTTCAATAGTGCCGAGCTATTGAGCATCACATGCAGAACTGCGAACATTAGTGTAGCAATGGTGGATAGCTCACCCCCAAAATTTTGCTTACATTTTTTCGGGATCCTCTGCATCCTTGAAAACAATGCATTGCAAAAGGTTGCATATCTGTATATTCATGTGAGCATGAATGATATGACTCAAGAGAGTTCAACAATGCCGGGCTGTTGAGCAGCACATGCAAAATTGCGAACATGACTTCATTGAACAGTGCCAAGCTGTGTTAGCCTTCTCCAACCTCACTTGCCAAATGCTACTATTACGAGCACTGAGTGTAGAAACACTAGAGAGTTTTATCCCCATATTCCCTTACAAACTTTTCAGGGAGTCTTTGCGGGTACAAAATGTAGTTACATTTTCTCAACATCAATGTAAAATTACATGAAGAAAACTATGCTTCGAAGGTTTACATCAATGGCTTCCGATCATCACAATTGCAGCATTAGGGAGCTTTGTAGCAATGCTATAACAAACCAATAACTTGAATGAAACATTTTAGAGGTTGATCGGGCTTTTAGGCATTTACCCTATTTCTAAGTAAACCAAATATCGTTGTGATAGTGTGTTGTGTGAGCCATATGGATTTTCAATGAGTGAGTGGTTAGTCTGGTTTGGATGAGTCTGTATGTAATGTATCTATATAAAGTAGTACACTAGCAGAACTAAGATACATAGATACGTGTATATGATATAGTGACTCAAACAACTCATATAAATGAATTATTCGTATTATTGAATCATATGTGTGGTTGGTCTGTGTGGTTTGGATGAGTCTGTATGTATTGAATCTATTAAATTTTCCTACAAAGTAATGTACAATAAATCTAATTTGGGTGATGAGTGTTATGTGTGTAACATTTGAAGTTACACAGACAGAATATTGGAAACATCAACATATCTAACTGGAGGCATTTCACTTCCTAAGATTTTTCTTACATTACAAAGCAGAGGACATTGTCCAACCAAAGCACAAGAATCATATGTAGCAACAAAGAACAAACAGGAAAAAAATGAGAAACTGATTTCATACAAACTTAGCCAAAACTAACAAACAGTTAATCTTTAGAGTTGCAAAAGTTGAATGTACATAATCATCATTTGTCAAACATTAACAACAACATTCTGTATTGCACAGAATGTGTAGACATTAACAACAACGTCTAATGTTCGTAGGTAGAAATTTTTGGAAATCATC